>RCWM02000162.1:1200000-1800000 GCA_003667255.2 Euschistus heros | reverse complement strand
TATAAAGAAACAAACAATAATAAGGTCATATATTTACTTACACAATTTACACTTATAAACAGACACTCACACTCATGTTTTTAGAGATATAAACTTAATCAACTTCAACGGTTGATGTATTTTTTTTATCAATACGTATTGTATTCTGCTCAAATGTGACCCAATTTTATCCATTAGGAGTTGAAAAAAAATGTTTTGAGAAAAAATAAATTATATTACTTAATTTTGGGGTGGAACAAAAAGATAGCACAGTGAACAATAATAACGATATTCTTTATTAAAACAATACTAGTTAAAATTTAATATCTTGTATACTTCCACCTTTTTCTGATCCAGCAATCATACGATTTAAAAGCCGAAATGACGAAGAATCAACTCTTGAGGGAGTTTGACCCACTCCTCCTGTATCTTCTGTAGCTTCCGCAATAAACACGCCTAGCGAGATAGATAGCCCCTATATTTTTTAAATGATGTTAAAATATGGGGACCTAGATGGCCAATTTATAATTCTGACCCTTTCTTTTCTTAAAAATTCTTTTGCAAATTTTGCCGAGTGAACTGGAGCAATACTTTCTGAAAAATTGCGTTCTTTTTAGGAAAAAGTTCAAAATTGGTTAATTGGTTTTCTAACAAATTAAAATATTGTTGACTACTCATGCGACCAAAAATAAACAATATTTCAGGTTTGTGATCTTAGCCAATGCCACCCCGTATCATGAGGCTACCTCCTCCCATTTGCCTCTTGGATAACACTTTTTCCGCAGATCAAGGCAATAGTGAGCCCAGCAACATGGACCATAAAGATTTTTTTTTTTTTTTTTTTTTTTATCGTTAGTGAACAATATTCTTCCATTCGTCTTTCCATCGGAAATGCTTAGATTTAGCATGCATTATATCTTCTTCCTTATGATGCAAGAAGATGCACGAATGGTCCTTTGGAAGTTTTTCACATACGTCACTACTCCAGCTCTCGCTGTCATTAAACGTGCTGTTAAAGTTGAATTGGATGCAACCCTTAGAATTTCCTCTTTTTATTTGTTCTTTTAATTCCGGCGGTCTTACAGGAGATTTTTTCGTCCCATAATTTTCTAGAGACTTCAAAAAGTTTAAAATTACTTTACCCTGCCGGTTGCTTTTTTAATTTCAGAAATAGAAAATCCTCGAATTTTAATTCGTCGAATGATATTTTTTTAAACTGATGTTAATAATTTTGCTTGTCTCATTGCACTAATATAATGTAAGGGGCATTTAAGCAGAAACAGAACTGGGTTAGCCTTGTTTACTCAGAGGGTATTGGTTAATTAACATAATAAATATATATATATATATATATATATATATATATATATATATATATATATATATATATATATATATATATATATATATATATATATATATATGTGTGTGTGTGTGTGTGTGTGTGTGTGTGTGTGTGTGTGTGTGTGTGTGTATGTGTGTGAAACGATGATTAAAATGGTTCAAATTGATTAAGAGAGAAGATATAGGGAGGGCTCCTTATCTTTTTTGTTCCGGACCTTATATATATATATCATATTTTATTCCATTCTTGTTTTGAGCTGTCATCTGATATGAGGATCTTTAATATTTATATTTAATAACTTTTTTATATTGATGAATTGTAAGTACTGTACAACTGGATCATTTATTTATCGCGTAGTTCTATCATAATAGGGACGAACCTAAACTTCCAATTGAACGACAGTTGAATAGCCACTCTAAAGCGTTCTCACAAATGTTGCCCCCTTCTGAGTGCTTGGAACCGAATGCGAAACTTCGCCTAGAACTGCATTCAGTTAATGGTTCCACTTCGTCAAAGTTTTGAGTTTCAGAGCCCTCGGGATACCAACTTTTAACGTTAGTTTAGAAAAAGAAAAGTATTTCCTAGACATTATAATTATGACAAAAAAAAAAAAAAAAAAAAAAAAAATTAAATATCACTAAAAAAAATAGTGAAATAAGATACATACAATACGTTATATCAAGTATTAATTATGCCATTTATATCTCATGATATTCATAATGATGAATAACTAATAATAGTTATAGTGTTTGTGTAAATATAAAATTACTAAGCGGTGAAAATATATCTGTATTAAAAACTTAAAATAAAAAAAATATTATAAGGTATCTCTCATTTTTTGTTGAAAATATTTTAATAGCTAACTCGGAATAAATGGATTATAGAACAAACATTTAAGGTCAAAATTTTAATAGTATATTTTTATGAATACTTACTAAAAATTTTGTCAACCAAATGCTGGTAAATGTTTCCCAGATGATGTGTGCAAAACTAATAAAAATTAGGAGAAATAATTCTTTATTAGGTATTCACCAAATACATTTTTTTATTTTTTGTGATTAAAAACCATATGTTAATAATGGTCCAGTTGTTTGGTTAATAAAACAATCATGCATAAATATTTATTAATTTTCATTTTATTTAAATAATTTTTTAATATTAACATAATCATTCGGAACGTATTAGATTCAGGGTGTTAACTATGTATTTGTTATATTTTTATAACAAATGAACAAATTGAAACTTCGTCAACGTTATGTCAATTCATGAATAATTAACAAAGTAAATTTATTCTAATTCGCTCCGAAATCTATACTATATTAAGTGTAAAAATAAATCAAGTAATGTTAAAAATAATTGATCTACCTAATGTAAATTAACCATAGGTATAAATGATATATAATAAATCCTTAAGTATAAACTAAATATTTATCAAAATAATGCAACAGGTCGAATAAATAGCTATTAATTGTATGATAACCGACTTTTGAACCTTATTTATGATTTATATGTCTCGTTAAAAATAAATTTGACCAGATTTAAAATAAACATATACCAATTACTGAGTTGTTAGTAACTGTGTAATATTCTGAGGAGTAAGTGTTGAAAAATTAAGATAAACTTTTTGTATAAATAATCAATTCACAGAAGCTGGTTGTACATTGAAGAAGATTGTTTTTAAACAAGGAAACGGACCCTCGAATATTTAAATCATTACCGACTAAATATAAGTGGAAAAGAAGAAAAGAAAGAGAAAAAAAAAAGGAAGCCGATGCCCAGTTAAAGATTTCAATGGAAAAGCTGGGAATAATTTCCTTTTATAAATTGTCGTATTTATAGTTGAGGCAGGGCCGAGGAAATTTTCTTCCTAATACAGGGCCCTCTGATCATTATTCGGCAGGACTAAGGACCCCACCAAGAGGTCCTTAATCTCGGCGATCCTTCGGGGAGTCAATGCAGTAATGAGATCTATACCTCCACCCCCCTCTCTTTTGGACAATTTAACACCGTTTTGTTTAACATTAATTATAAACGTTCTTCTATTTATTTTTTATTTTTTTACTATTTTATAATTAAAATAGATTTGTTATTATTTAAACCCCTTAATTATACCCCCATTTATTGTTGAATGATCTTGCATGAAAATTAACTTTGTAGAATTCTTATTTAGTTACTGGTTCTAGAACGAGGTAAATATAACTAAAAATACACATTCAATCAGGAAAAACAAATCTATAAAATACCTTCCTCTTTTTAGTTTATTTAAATCGAAGTGTTTAGAATATCAGTTATAAACATATAGTAAAAAAACATAATAATAATTTATGTAACTATTGAAAATTAGACAGAGTCATTAATAATATCTAATGAATCATTAAGTATAATCCATTTTTTTTTTTAAATAATGCTAAAGGCAGAATAGATCGATATTATTTGGGTAAAGATAAAAAAAATAAAAATAAATAAAAAAGATTAATGAATAAAATGAAAAAAAAAAACTGTACTACTACAACCCATGAAGGGTCTTGGATTTAAGTACTTGAGGTATGGAAGTATTGTTTCGTGATCAACTATTAAACAAGGAGGTGATATGGTTCGCAATCACGCTCAACCGCCAGATATTTCCCCCATTAAGGGTGCCCACTTAATACAGGCTGAACGAAAACAAGAAGGGTCACCCGACCCCGAATTCAATTTAAAATCCCAGAAAGAGATATTGAATTTTCCGCTTTCAGCCAGGATCGAACTCAGGCTCGGAGCTATGGAGGTTAGTGCCTTACCCACTGTGCTACCGCAGTTGCTATTATCGAAAATTTGACGACAGTTTCATTGTCAGAAATAAAATTGAGAAAACATTTTGTTAAAATGTAACAAGGAAATACCGTTTAGGAGCTATATTGATTCGAATGATAAGAGTCACGTTGTAACGTTTTATCCATCATCAAATGGAGTCACGTTGTAACGTTTTCTTGACCCTGAAAAATGTAATATTTTGGCACGATTTAGCTCTGTTGGTGTTGCTCGGATCGAAAATTTATCACAATTTATAAGACCTATTTTTTAGAATGATAAGTTTTGCCTAAAGATATGGGGGATATGCATATGGTTAAGAAATTGAGTTTGTTTTTATAATTAAAAAAAAAATTTTCATTTAGTGAATGTGATTACGACGTTCATAATAACGTATTCATGGATTGTGAAGAACTACCCACTGGTAGCACTTCAATGAAAGTTCTACATCACGAGGTCCCGGAAGCTCACTTCATTTCAGAGGCCTCGGAAGGTTTTCGGGAATAGAATGGGAAGCAAGTTTAGAGTCTAGTAGATTAGAGTGGTTAAGGTGGTGGTAACTATGAAAGGTAGGTATATGGTTTGGGCTAAACCAGCAACATATGGTAAATTAAGGTCTTTTTGTATAAATTTATTTGTGATAAAATGGGGAGCATTGGGGATTTTTCGAAGTATTTTGAGTGCAAGGGTTGGAATCGTTTCAACTCCAAGTTTAAAAATAGGTCTAATTACTGTCATGTAAACGATCCTTTTGTAATTAATCGTCATCTTAGAGCGTTTGTATATTAAGTGCTGAAGAAGTCGAAAACTATCAGCAGGTTCTTTTCGTTTTAGTTTTCATGTGGATTCCAAAACAAATGTTTGTCCTGATAAAGACCTAGGTAGCGGATCTATTGAACAGAGATCAGTGGAATGAATATAAAATTAAAATACAATATATTTACATGGATATTCATCAAACAGTGTTAATTACAGATAAGTCCACGTTTAATCTTTTGTTCATTAGCCATTGAATAATAATTGTATTATTTATTTGTTTTATTATTAACATAAATAAAATATATAAATATTAAAACTAGATAAACAACTGAATGGACAATTGTACAGAAAATATGTATAGAAGAACGTTTTTCTATTTCACTGTAAAAATTTAAAAAGTATGTTACAATAAAAAATAAAAAAAAAGAAAAGAATATTGGCTGTTGTAGATTTTCCTATATAATCTTTTTTTTTTTATTACAAAATGAGGATATAATTAAATCTGCACACATAAATTATTGTTTTTCTTTTTTGTTTTCTCCTTTTTTTTTTTTTTTTTTTTTTTTTTTTTTTTTTTTTTTTTTTTTTTTTTTTTTTTTTTTTTTTTTTTTTTTTTTTCAAATTTTAATGTTTCCTTGAATGCCTCAGTTTGAATCATCTGTTATCCAAATAAAAGCAAAGAATTGTCCAATAATTATTTCCTTTCTAGAATTTATTTATTTTTTGTTTAGATCTCCTGATAGAGATTATTATTTTCTCTTAAGTTAACAAATCGTTTAAATGAGTGCAAACTGCTATGCATTATAAATGATCTTACCCACAAGACGAATTTTCATATAGTTTGTATTTTTATTGAATAACAAATAATATCTATGAAATTACACGATGTAAGGCATCTCGGTATAATTAGATTGCTATAATTGGGATAACCACAAATTGTATAAGAAAATGCTAGCAAAGTTGTTCACTAAAAGCCGATAGAAGTCTACAAATTGTTTGAAAACTGGCCCTAATATATGAATAGCCTTTCTCTCCGTCACCTTGAGTTGGAATCAATTAATAACTATCGATTGGCTCTTGTTGCAATATTACTTACTTTGGGCGAAGGGGGGGGGGGGGGGGGGGGCTCTGCTGTCTACAATAAGTTTTGTCTATAGAGTGGCTAAAGGTTTATTTTTTATTTTAGTTCACACTTTCTATTCCTATATACCATATATTTACTTATATATGAGTCGAAAATTCTTTTCTATTGATAAATCTTTAGGCTCTATTTAGACTGAAAGTTCGATATTAATTAGTGAATTTAGCTAAAATTAATTATTTAAAAATCCATGTTTTTTTGTTGTTTTTTTCAAAACGTAAATAAATTGAGATTATTGTTTTTGAAAAATAATATATTTTCAACAAAGA
Organism: Euschistus heros; assembly: GCA_003667255.2. NCBI lineage: Eukaryota > Metazoa > Arthropoda > Insecta > Hemiptera > Pentatomidae > Euschistus > Euschistus heros. Next base: position 1,793,717 of record RCWM02000162.1, on the reverse strand, counting down.
ATTTAAGTTTAATCAATCAAATTTTAAATAAAACTCGTATTTGATTTGGATGAGTTAAAATAGTGTAACTATGCCATTGTGCATCGTTTTTAAGTAAATTAGCTTTCGACATGCTCTCTTGTTTTTACTCCTAATAGACCAACTATCCTTAAATTTTGAAACCCGTTTATTGGACTTCAGTATAATATTCTGCAACTTGTTATGTTTAGCTAGAAAAAAAAATTATCATACCTTTATATGTTATGATTTCATCTGCTGTATCTTATCATAACTCCAGAAAAATAAACTCAAAAATACGATCGATGTCGAAACCTTATAATATTTGTACTTTCTGTGAACTCATGGTAGCTGCAGAGGTTACTTACAACTTACAAGTTTGAGTTGTTTCGTGACGAGAAGCTATTAAAAGACTTACGTTAAAGAAGAGGTTAAAAGACTTACGTTCTCTGGTGATGACAAGTAAAGCCAGTTCGATGTAGGACAAAAAACAGATAAGAATCAATGAGTTCTATCAAGTGTATGATTCTCTTTAGTATCGTATCATGTTCTACCATGGAGAAGAAAGGTACAGTATTAACATCCCTCAGCGTGACCCAAACACCAATACATCACTAAGAAAACTGTGTCTGCAGCTGATTTTTACGCCTAAATGTTAGTGGGGCGAGGATGTGAAGAACCTTATTTACTTTAATTTCGTAATCTCCTCAACCAATTTATGATTGATATGTACGCAAACATAGAAACAGAAAGACTAAACTTTCTTCAAAAATGTTGAAAAGTTAAGACTATATTAAACTTAAAGTATGCCATAAGAAAAGCTGATGGTCTGGTATCAGAGCTGGGTAAGATGGTAGTGCTGCCTCGAAGCTTCACTGGAGGACTATCAAAATAATATAAAATTAACTTTTGCAAATTGTCAAATTTACTTATTGAACTTATTCTAAGAATGGAATACTTCAGGTATATTTAAGGAATAATAATTATCAACCTTAAGCTTAACTTTTACTAATTTAAGTTGTCTTCATCCTAATGATATTAAACCGTAGCGGAGCAGGGTACTTTCAGATAGTATAATATAAAACTAACGATTCGAAACAGTCTTAACTTAGAAAGTTACAATAATTATTACAAACTCATTCTAAAACCATTAAACGAGACTATCGTAAAGTAAATTCGGAAGGAATGAGAAATAAAGATGATGGATGGCTGGCTGAGAGACCTACATCGCGGCCTCAGCTGATCGATATTAATTTCTTTTATTGCTAGCTAATGATAGCCACTGGGGGTCCACTCAATCACGCCGCTCCAGCCAACCTTGATGGCGACATAATGTCGTCTGTCATCTATCAAAGCCGATTGTTATCTCTCAAAGGAGTTGTTATCTGCTTCGTCAATAGCTCGTGCTCCATTCCCACATACGAAGTATAGTGTACTGTACGGGTACAATTGAACTGCCTTATCTTCTCTGAATTTTTCAACAATGGAACTTTTTTTTTTCTAACCGATTTCATCAAAACACATACTTACTGGATTCTATTAGGGTTTTGTCAGACCAATTAGAAGCCATATGAACTAGAAAATATGGGATCTATGCATGCCAGTGGCAGACTACATTTATTATGAATATCGGTTTTTTATCAAGTGTAAATAAAAAATAAAAAAAAACACACGTTCACGTATTAAGACTAGCACATCGGTTGACGCTAATCGGTTACGTTGGTAAGGAAAGAACAAGGCGCGAACAAGAACAGAGCGCAATCTCCTATCCAACTCATGTTTTAGGAAAATCCTCTCTTATACTCTTCTCTCCGATCTGTACCAGAGTGCGCTATTTACACGTCATTTCATAATACCTTCATTTCAACTTATCCGCATTTATTTATTTATGTTAAAGATTTAAGTTTCCCTACATAAATATTTATATTAACATATATTTTTTATTTAAGATGTAGGTAGATAGGGTGTGCTGCCATTTAATGGAGCCCAATTTAAATATAAATTTAAATTTATTGTCCCGACGCCATAGAATGCAAGCGTGCATCAGGTACGTAAGCCGAAACGTCGGCACAGTAAATTAAAATTTATATTTTAATTGCATTCAATTCAAAGGCTGCCTTCACTTTATTCTCATTATTACCACTATTATTAAATACATTATCAATTTCTTATTTATACAATTAGAACCATATACAATACATATATAATTTTAATATAATCAAATATAACAATAAATAAACGTGATAAATGAGAAACTGCCTATTTGTAATTCTCCCAATAAATTTACATTAGCAGGTCAATAATTCATCTTCTTTTCCAAACTTTTCGGAGGGTTACCGGTAATGAAATAGGAAACATGAGATAGGATTCGATTTAAAAAGTTTATAAAGGAAGTATATGTATCTGGTTTGTGAATTCGGCAAGGAATGAAACATTAGACATAATGAATAAATTCATTCGTGTAATAAGAAAGAGCATTGAGGATTTAACGAAGCTTTTTGCATTGTAAGGACTGAATACGAGAAGAATTGGAAGGCTTATTGAAGCTTCCAAGATCAACTCCGCATGTCTAAACAGTTCTAACAACAGACAGGCGGTTAAAATCTCCAGTTATAATAAATTCAAAGATTTGAACGTTTTTCTAGTAAATGCTGACGTATATAAAGTGGATATGTTCAACAGGAATCAGAATAATATTATAAAAGGATACTTGTAGACAGAAAGTCGTGTGATATGTTTGGATTTATTTTAATTTTCAAAAAATTGCATTTAATAACCTTGATGTTCATAAATCTTTTAAAAATTTAAAATGACTGATTTAATAATGACTGTTATTAGCAGTCAGGACATCCAAACTACTTTTATTTAAATAAAAATGTCCATATACAAACAACATGTTTTCTACTTCAAATCGATTACAAATAGTTTTACAGCGCTTCTAAAACTCGAAAAATCGTACAAAAATAAGCTGAACTTACTTTTAGCCGTAGAATAAATCTGTACTCCTACACAGAGGGAAATTCGATTACCGTCACCGATTCCCTTTTAGCCAGATTGCTCCATCCTTTACCCTCCACATCCCTTCCCAGCCCAGGCAGATACAAAACGTTACGAATCATTAATTTCCCGATTTCAATACTACCTATATCGCTGATTGCGCATTCACGATTCTTTTACTAATACAATTTGCACTATGCATAGTGAAACAGGACGAGAGCAGGACCATGATGTCAAACTCCGTTGTTTGATATATATGGTCAAATTGAGCTTCAATAAAATTTTAAATAAAGTAATTAAAGATGATTGTTGATCTTTTAAATTTATAAGTATGGGCTAATATTTCTAAAGAATATCCTTGTTTAAAATTGATTTAAGTACTGCTGTTAAAGTTTAGTAAGAGAGGATATAAAAAAAAAACATTATTTTTTTCTTTTTACGAAAGAGATAATGTATTGTAGAAAATTTATAATTCCCCTTCTTCCATATATAGCACAATCCATAGGTAATTGCACAATGAATATACATTCATGCCTTATTAACAAGAATATTTACGAAATTATGGAATAAATTGAAATTATTAAAAAGAACGATAGTACCTATATCTACCTACTATCTTCCATAAAAAAGATAATAAATTAAAATTATTATAACCTAAAGGAAATAAGGAAAACATACTCAGGCCGATTACTTTTGTTTAGCAACCTCCCCACACAATGAAGGGTGGTACAATGCTCCAGGAGATCCTGCTGCTTCTCTGAAGGCTGAGTAAAATTATTAAAACTGCATTTTTCTTGGATAAAATGTTTAAAAAAAAAAAAAAAAAAAAAAAAAAAAAAAAAAAAAAAAAAAAAAAAAAAAAAAAAAAAAAAAAAAAAATATATTTCCAAGTAATAGTGACATTATTTATCCTTTAAGGCACCCTATTAGTGTTCAAACTCATATGTTTCAAATATGAGACATAATTAACTCATTTATCAGAGTACCCAATACAAAATATAGTAAAAGAATTTATACAAAAGGTTCCAAATTAGAAAATAATGTTTGTTGCTCCTTTATAGCTGACTCCTGCACTATCTAGTATAATCTGCATTCCCTAACCAGTAGCTTCACAGCTGAATGTTATACTGCATTGTATCATGCAGTGCGAGAAACAAGATGTATTTCCTATCTGCTTTAATGATACTAAAAATCATCAAATCTAAATATTACCTAGTAAACAAAGCACAAGTTTATATAGTGACGGTAAATATTCTGCAAAATAACGTATTACTGGTTTGGATTCCATAACACAAATAAAGCAGCAGATCAGGCAGCCAAGGGAGCAGCATTATCGTTAATAGATATTGCAAATATCAATACCTCACCAGGAATTTGCCATATGTTATAATGTCGGATCAAAATAAACTAGATACAGCTCATGGCAAACAGGAACGAATAAAACTGAAAGCTAATAAAACATAAATATAATAATGAGTAAGTTCAAGCAATAATAACACAAGAAAAAAAGTTATTTTAACTAGGCATAGGATCGGCCATACTCAACTTTCTCGTGATTATCTCATAACGAAAGACACTTCACCGAAGTGCGTAACATGAAACAATATACAACTTACGGTTAGTCTCTAGTGGATTGCTCTATATAGGAATATTTATTAATCAGGATACATGAATCAAAACCTCCTGACTTGGTAATAAAAGTAAAAATATAATAATAATAATCAACAAATGTCCGATAAAACATAACCTGTTTAATAAAATTTAAAAAAACGAAAGAAAGTAAAATAGAAGTAAATAAATAAAGATTGAAGAACGACACTAAAGTATCTCGATGTCGAGTGTACATTAGAAATTTAACCTGTCCTCGAAAGGTAAAGTAAGAGTAACTCCTCTTTGAAACATGTGCGCCTTTAATCTGTAACTTAGGATTGAACTAGATTTTCATTCAGCTATCCTGACTTAGATTTCATCATGAAATAAAAAGATCCATCAAGAATCTATCAAAACATAGTAATGAATGTTGTAATGTTAACCTACTTTAGTCTGTTATTTATATAATTAGTAATTTTTTTTATCGATCATTTTGGTAAAATAAATGATTTATTGATAATATAGTGAACTAAATATGTGTATTCTACATACATATAGGACATTCTATAAAAAATAAGAAGTTGAACTGTTGAAATTAATTGATTGTTAGTCTCACAGTTATTACAGATCTTTTGATAGCACCTATCCTCGGTTAATGAAATATTTTCTTATTTAATATTTAATAAGTGGCTTACTATAAAATATTCAGGACATAAGAGGTACACAATAGAGGAAATGATTTTAATTGATGCAAGGACTAACGACAGGAGCGGGGGGGGGGGGGGGGTGAAGTGTCGTGCCGCCATTATCCACGCCCGACAGCGGCACTCATTTAATAGGATAGGACCTCCAAGGGAAATTAATGCCACTGTCCTCAACGTTTTGCCAAAATTAAATGTTACATGTTCGTGACACGGTTCCTTCACGTTTGTCATCAAATAGTACACGGAACTCGTTTCTGTGTTATATTATATATGATTACGTATTATCATTGATCCCTAAAATGGGATTAACTTGGAGATTTTATCTCGCACGTCAACATTATTCAATTACTAGGAATTATATTGCTATGAAATTCTGACTACCATATGTAATGTTTTAATTTAGCAAATGTTAATGTACCATTATTATTTATACTAAACATATAAAGTTTAGAAATAAAAAGAAATAATAAAAGTATAACATCATAAATTAAGTATGAAAGACAAACAGTTATTTTTCAGTCTTATTATTCGTCATATTTGATGACCTATGTAGCAACGATAAAAATATATAATCCATATGAATATTCTACAATTTAAATTTTTTCATATTCAACCCAACTTTTTAAAAAAAGCTTTTACAATCCTTTTATAGTTTTTAAAGTCATTAACAAAATCGTAAACATTTATTATTAAAAACTCCCTTCTTCTTTTTTTTTTTTTTTTTAACTTCTATTTTGACCAAATTTCAATCAACTGTTACAAGAAAAAAATATTGGGAGTTAAATTAAATTTTTGAAGAATTCAGTGCCCGACTGAGAGAGGAAAAAAAAAAAAAATGTTTTATATATTGGAGAAAATAATTATTAAGAGAGGCTAAGGGTCTCAAGTACTAAAACGTAGAATAGATGTAAATAAAAAAATGTAAATAGGAGAAAAAAATTTTTTTTTAGAAAAGTATTTTTTTTTTTTGGTAACGGTTCCGATCGGCGACACCAACCCCTAAACCCGCTCAGAATACCTTTTATCGATTCTTACCTTGTTCCGATTTATTTCGATGTTCTAGTCGCTGCTTTTAGAGGGGAAAGGTTATTCTCCTACATTACTGAGAAACTCTAAATCCCTGTTCAAAGTAATATTAACTTCTGTTTACCTTCTAATATTAAAATGAGAAATAAGGTAATATTAAAGTGGAAATAACGAAATATAAGACACTAAATCAATTTTGAATTAATATTAATTTAATCAACAATTAATATACTACTGAACCACCAGTAAAGTTAATTCCTGATGAACATTCTGTCAGAGAAGTGAAAATAACAAATTATAAATATAAAAAAAGACAGAATCCTTAAGTATTTATTTGGCATAACTCCTATTTATTTAACATTTGTAGCTACATGTTTCGGAGATAATGTTCCATCATCAGGCTTCTAATTTTTTTTAAAAACACAATCTATAACATTATACCAATAGTTCTACAATTATATAGTAATGTGTCATTTACCTCTAAATCTGTGATTATTTTCACATTGTCAATTCTCCATGTTATAAGCCATTATATAATATAAGACAGAATCCTAGTTGAAAGTGATGATGTTAATTTCTGCTATATTTTCTCATGGGAAGTGGAAATAAGAAAACATAAAAAACCTGTGATATACTATCTCACATTTATTTATAAACTGATATGTTTTATTGAATTTATAATACAATCTGTCTCACTTTAGCACAAAAAGTAATATGGATGACAAAGAATCCATTCACAAAATATGTATACTGAAATTGAAACAACAAATACAAATATATAAAACACCAAATCCATGTACAAATAAATCTTGCTAAGTTTCATAACACTTTTACAAGTTGTAAATTTTATCACTTAAATTGATAGAACAAATATAAATATGTAAAACACCAAATCCATGTACAAATTAATCTTCTTAAGTTTTATAACACTTTTACACATAAGATTAGATGAAATAAGAAAACATGAATTCATAAAACACTAAATCCTTTATGAAACTCATTTTGTGAACTTCTGTTTCACTTATTTACATTTAAGAAGTCTAAATATCAATATAACAAACTAAACAACACAATCCAAGTTGAAACTGTAGAAGTGATTGTTTACATGTGAGGTTATAGGAATGAACTATCGAAAAATGTAAACATGAAGTGAAGCGTAAGGATCGAACTGGTCGGTGTAGCGCGGGTCAACCTAGTTTGGTAGTGTCGCCGATCCGAACCGTTACCTTTTTTTTTAGTGTTGCTAATTAATAATTTTATAAGTTAATTAATGGGCCGCTCGGTACTGATAAAGTGATAGGGCAGTGGACAGTGGACTTTGTGCTCGGCGGTCGGGTCTGGACAAAGAGAGTTGGGTCGTTGAGCCGAGTGTGTGGTGTGTGATGTTTTTCTCTCAAATCTTTTACGGCTAGCCGGATAATATTGACAGCGGATTCATCGCTTCGTCCGCTACGTCCCTGGAAGAGACTGGAAGAGACAGGAAGAAATCCTGCCAAGGGAAAATCGTTCGCTGGATTGAGAAGAGGAGAAATCACAAAGAAAAACAGACGATCGACTCACGACACGACCTGACAACTTGGTGTTCATCATTTCCAAGTAACATTTAAAATTTTTTTTTTTGGTTGGTGTGGAGCGGAGTGACGGAGGGGTACCCGGATTACGGTTTTTTTTTTTTTTTTATAACCAAATTATAAAGATTAAGTTAATTAGAATTTAAGTTTTGTTTAGAAAAATTTTAAGATTAAGTTAATTAGAATTTAAGTTTTGTTTAGAAAAATTTTAAGATTAAGTTAATTAGAATTTAAGTTTTGTTTAGGAAAAGGAATTCCAGGTTTTTTTTTTATTATTGGGTAGTAAGATTACAATTAAAGATAATCGAGACAAAAGTGTATTGTTTATAAGGTGGGAAGAACCGCCGTTGTATCTAAAGAAAGTTCTGATTTTTTTTTAATAAATGGTATTTAACCAGTATCACTGTTGTGAGCAATGATTTTTTTTTCTTCTCCTGTGCCTGGTTTTTTAATACTCTAAAGTAGTGAGAGTCTAAATGAATTCAATTTCCCGTAAGCTTTGTTAATTCATCTGCTAATTATTAACTAATTACCTATTAGTTAGATTGTTATTTTTCATATGGATTAAAGAATTGTTAAATTTATGATCTCATAAGTTATTGAGTTACTAGGATTCTCATATTATAATTTTATGAACACTTTTGGTTGTCATTTTCCAATTATTAATTAATGAATGAAATTAATTAATTAATTAATGATTTTTTTTTATTATAGAAACTGTTTAACGACATTGGTACTGTTGTAGAAGAAATGTTGATGAATTATTTAAATTAAGATCTATTATCACTGGTTAAAAACAATGTTAACATATACTATTTATTAAGTCGCTACTTGTGACATTTTCTTTTTGGAAAAAAAAATATAGAACGAAACCTGGCTCCTCTCTGGTAAGTAGTTGAGAGTTAGGAAGCAGTGATATTGCAATAAAGAGCGCTGGTAGCCGAGAAAGCTAAGGCGTTGGGTTGAAGCACGGAAGGTCTGTGTTCGAAACCCTTGACACGACCGACGTAAATTTTTTTTTTTTTTCTTCTCTCTCAATTATTTTATTTCATTTATTTATTTTTATCTGCATGCACTAGGGTATTTATTTTTATCTTGGTGCACTGAATAGTATTTATCCTGTGAATTATTTATCTAATATAGGAGATGTAGTTGGTTAGGGTAGGCAGTCAATGAACTCAGCAAATCAAAACAAAATGTTTATTTTATTTTAATTGTCAAAGCCGACGTTTCGACTTGCTTTGCAAGTCTTCATCAGGGCTAGAAGAACAGAAAACAAAAAAAACAAAAGAAAACAATCCTGGCGTCGCGACTGAGCTTGAGGTAATTAAATTGGTACATCGACGGCAAGGCTTAATCTTTTTAGATTTTCTGTATTTTTCTTTTTTTTGTTGGTTTGGTCTTGCAACGGACAGTCGGTGACACAACCACAATAAAGGACAATAAATAATTGTGTTCTAAAGTATACATTCGTACATTTATAATAAATAAATTATAAAATAAAAGGAAAATTAATGAAATTTAAAAGAAAAATGTTGAAAAAAGGTTAAACTTTGCCAAATGTTTTAACGTGGTAAACATTTTTTTATTGTAAATTTGGGTAAAATTGCTAGGTTAATGCCATATTTTCAGGTCTAGTATTTATAACAGTAATAATATTGTAACTATAATTGCCAACAATTATAAAAATGCATCCACAACATCTAATTAATTACTATATAATCTAATTAGTCTAGATATTTATTTATTTATAAAAAAAGTTATTTTAAAAAAGAAATCTGAAAACAAAAAAAAAAGCTTAGCAAAATTAATTTTTGTATTAATTTTTTTCGAGATTCCTTGGTCATTTTCACCTAAAATAACGTAAATTTTTAGTAAGTAACACTTTTTTCTTTTCAAAAATCTTCATCATTTTAATAAAAAAAATTAAATATTATTATAATAATACACTACACATAAATTTTTAAATTTAAACATTGGCAAAAATTAAGCTGTTTTGAGTGAATTTGAAAGGCCTATTCTCACGTCTCACGTATGACCACAGGAGGTCTGTTTAAGAATGATTATGAGTCTGCCTTATCCACCGTCCTAGTGAGACGTCCCAACAACCGATTACCATTTATTTAGATACTTGGATCACTTTTCAAGTGATCAAAATTTCATGCTAAAATTCAATTGAAAATGCGTTTTGAACATTTTTCAATACCAAAGACTCAAACTTGGATTCACAGCTCACTGAAAAGGTACTAACTCGTTGGTAGAAATTAATTTAGAAATGGATTGAGATTACTGGGAATTATTTATTTTTTATTTATTTGGCTCCGTGGCACAGTTGATCAGGACTTAAAAGGTGAAGCTGCCCATTACCCGAATTCTGAATAAGCCAGAGGGTTGGGATGTTTGCAAAGATTTTGATGGACTTAAGTCTCTTTAAAGTGATTATTTTTTATTAGACTGGGAAGAATACTAATTGGTCAAGTTCAAATACTTCCGTGTGCTTAACCATTGTAGTAGGGAACCTTTATTTTTAAGGATATACTTGATACAAGTTCATTAACCCTCCAAGGACTGACTTGTCCATATGATCACACTCGCCTCCATATAGTTATATCATGCTCTAGTATGAGTTCCAATCAAAAATAATAACCCTGAAGGTTACAAAATGGCCGTTACTATGACGGTGATCATATGATCATGCCCGTCTTTCCCCACGACAATTTTTTTTGAAAATAGGTAAATAAATATGCTTTTATAATTATTTTTTAATTTTTAGATCAGTCGTAAACTTGACAAATTAAAATCTTTTCTTGCTTTAAAAATACAACGTTGTCCCTAAATATTTTTCATTATTAGCAAAATCTAAAAGTAATTATAATTGTCCAAATTTGATTCCATTCTCTTACTTATCTATCCTTTCAGGTAGCAATGTTATAGTTGACAGGTAGTTTGATTGATGTCCTTTTACCGATGCTCCAGGTAACGGCTTCAGTATCATCGTGTTTCATAAAAAAAATCAATTCTATATTAAATAATTATTTATTGTTTGTTTGTGATGTGTATTAGTTAAAATAAAAAAAATATTTTGCTAATAAAAGCGTTTCTGTTATGAAATTCCATAATACTAAAGAATAGTAGCTTACTTCTTTCTTAAAATCTTTAATTCCAAATGATGAGTATATTAAATGGATGAAAAATTGATAAATCTGATAATACTATAGAAAAAAAGCTTCAAAAATTATTTCTTATCATAAATTAGATTCACTCTAACGACAGATAACTAGATTCCCGATTTCTCTGACGTCTGCATTGCAGCCAGGTAGATAAGCACCAAACGGGATTTATTCTGGAAATTGAAGGGAGAAAGGAAGAGACTAAAGCAATTTCCATCCTTAGCATGAGATGTCCTCTATCGCTAATTGTGTTTATTAAAGCCTAACAAGAGCTGAGATCCTGGCGGAGGGTCTGTTATAATTACGACGGACCGTTTACATCTTAACGCTTGTTATCATTCAACCTTTGGAGATTGCTAAGATTTCTTTTGCTTGTGAAACTTTCAATCCTCCTTGGTAAACTTTTGAGAAATCTATGCAAACTTAGTTTTAATAAAAAAATTAAGTTAAATATAAACAAAAACCTTCCTTAATAAAGAAAAACTGAATCAGGTTGAGATCATGTTACAAATAAATCGCTCTTATCATTTACTTGAAACTGTTATGACGTGATTTGGTTATTATTTACATTTCTGACAAAAGCTACAAGCATATTATTCAGAAATGAACTGAATAGATTTAGTATTGCCACTTTCCTTACTTATTATGATGAAGTGTTGGCAACAATAGTAATGATCACCAATAGCAATGTAACCAAGACACAATTAATTCTACCTACATCAGAATAAGTAAGCAATAAAAGTTAAAACAACAAGAAAAAAAAATGTAAATAGCTTGTAATTTGGAATAATAAAACTCAGGTATTTAATATATAATTTAGAAATAACTATTGGAAGTTGAAATAAGCACATAAACATAAAAAAACACAAATCCTTTATTTAGGTGTACATTGCACAGTTACTTTCTTACTTGAAGTAGTTCAAGCGAGACATATCATTTTGAATATCTATTGAATATGATTTATCTGACATCTTGAAAATGTTAGCATATTTAATCAAATTGAAAAATATTTACTAGATGATAAAAATAATGGTAAAAATGGTAATAATAAAATAAAAATGGTAATAATAAAAATATTTTTTTTTTTATCTTCTGCACTAAAAATTATTACATAAGATTTATCTTTAATTCTAAACTGAAACCATTCCAAATAGTAGTGAGCACAACCTAATGTATCACCTATGTATGTATGAATGAATAAAAAACATAATTTTCTATATTTTTCTGACGAAAAAAGGCCATGATATATATCAAACCAAACATACATAAAAATACTTTAGAAAATCCGTTCTCATTAAATACAAATCACTTCGCCTTTCAACCCGATGTCATATGTTTGTTTTATTCTGTTACGTTTAAACAAATTAAAATTTTACGGCAAATGTTTCTTCTGTCTTCCTAATAAGATTGTTCAATTTCAAGAAATATATAAAACCAAAAATTTTACTTGATGCGTAAATCAATATGTTTTAGTAAAATACAAAAAAAAAAAAAATTTCTTTGAGACGTAAACCATCATTTCAGGTTTATAAATATCTGCTATCTTCCTCTTATAAACCTATTTTGTCGCTTACATTGTGAAAGTCAAAATGTAATATAAATAACTGTACTTTTTACTTCTTCCGTGCGTTTCTTATTCCAAAGGAAATTCAGGTGTAGAGAAATTTAGGTTTATTTAAGAATCACGTGTACGGCAGCATGGATTGTTCTGCTGTAACTTATACCGTCTACCAACTGATCATTAAAACTATTGTTTCATTGTTAGCTACTTCTAAATAAAAGTATGCCTAAAATGAGTTTGCTGTGTCACTCCAAGAAGAAAGAAGTGCGAGCAGTGATACGTTTCATCAATCAAGAATGTGTGAAACTAGCTGAGATTATTCTTCGAATTCAACAACATGGAGAGAGCTGTTGGAGTGGAAGCAAGAGCTACAAATGGATAGGTCATTTTCTATAAGGTTGCCTTTTCATTTCGATCAATAACGATAACATTGAAATATTCAAACGAATGATTTTCAATAATAGACGAATAACAGTCGACAACACTGCAATTGATTTGAATGCAAGTTTTGGTTCTACATACTATATCATCCATGATTCTTAAAACTTTCAGATAGTTTAAAATAAAAAGCTCGTCCTCATAAGGCCAATAACACAGTTCTGTGCCTTCAAAAGCTCGGTTCCAGATGCTGAACAACCACCAAATAGTCTATAATTCGCTCTAAGATATATTCATATTTTTGACCCAATTAAATAGAAGTTGCAAGAAAATTTTTTTCGATTTGATGAAGAGACCATTAAAGCCTTGCAAAATTTTCATCTTATCTGGTCGAAAACCTTCTTCCAGGAAAAAATGCAATTGCTCGTTAGAAGGTGGATTGAGTACATATTCGCATAGTGCATAGACGTAGGAGGGAATTATGTTTAAGTAAGGATTGTGGCATTTGTGCGTAAGCAATAAATACATTGTTTGATCCAATTTGTTTTTACTTTTTTTACTTTCCCTCGTTGTTTTTCTTAATGAATTATGATTTCTTTAAATTACAATTACAGCCTAATACTTATGATTTACTTTTGAACTTACTCACTACGTCATAAAAAAAGTACACGTATTAAAAATTCAAATATGAGCGACGGCAAACAAACGGCCCCATAGCCCCCGCACCGGGCCTCTAGCAACTTACGAGGGGCTAAGACAAAAGCCGCCGACATTTAGCATTTCATAGCAGCGCATATTTTATATTGTTTTTTATAGAGCCCCATAAAACTCGGTAGTTGGACTAGGTGATTTTGCCTTTCGACTATAACTTTCTTTTTTACATAATTTTAAGAATGGTTATAAAGATTTTACGATCCAGGTGGACCAATTTGTATAAAAAATATACTGTGAAATTTGTACTCATTATATATTTTGGAATAACGAGAGAATCGTTTCTATGTAGGTTAATGACATTTTTTAAGGTACGAGGATTTAAAGTCCTTAGTAGGTAATAAATCAAATATTGCCAATATATAAACTACCATTATTCTAAAGAAGTATGAATAAATATATGAAAAACTAAAACATTTTTTAATTATTGAACTAAGAAGAGAAATAATACAGAGGTTATCTTAAGCTGCATTAGCCATTTTTTATCTTAAAAACAGAAAGAATACACATATTTTATTATAAAATTTGTTTCCACTTGACTTTTGATATAAGGCTTATTTCTAAGAAGCATTTTCTTTTAATTTACCACTAGAGCCTAATACCAATCATAAGTTAAGTAGCTTACCAAAAGATTGTGGACGAGATGAAATTTTCATATTGCCCTGAATGTTGATAAAACTGAATGTGCAATATTTTTCTTTTAAAAAGGAAGAAATCATTATATTTTGGAAATGTCTTATATTGATATATGTCTTTTCCTGCTCACTTCTAAAACAAATTAAAACCTGTAGGCACAACCTTATACAAATTTCATCTCCTGCTATTATTAATTGTTCTAAGATCGACATTACTCTATAGAGCTCTGACGTTTTTGAACCTCACCTATTGAATGATTAACCGATTAGAGTAATGCCGTATTGGTATCATTAAAGAAAGAGTGAAGGGAACAGAAAAAAAAGTTACCATTAAAACGGAAGTCTTAAATCAGAATTTATTTATTAATATAATTTAAATAAATTGACTAAATATTTTACTTTCAGACAGAGCGTCAACATCCCCTTTTGATAAAAACTATACAGCTTTTTTATTCTCAAACCCTAGAGGCAGACCAGCCGACAGCAACCCACGGCTGCCTGTTTTGATGAAATCCCCCAGGGATAAGCGATTCAGGGATAGATCAACATCGTGGGCCGATTGGGGTTATCCCGTGGGGAATTATTGGGATGTAGGTGGATTTCGTAGGTATTAGAGATTGGTGAGGGAGGTGCGCCCTTGTTCCAAGGCGGCTATTCTCTATCTAATCTGAATAGGCATCTATGTATCAATTAAGTTATTCATATATATTATTAAAAATGTATTACTTGTTCGTTTTTAAGTTATTTTAACCCTTTCATTCCGCGTCCACAATTGTACACACCAACTATGACGTCATTTTTTCTTTTATACATTGAGTTATTTCAGCCAAGTACGATATCTAGTGTAAGCTAATACCTCTTTAGAATAGACAGTGCTGCTCTTGGCGGTGTTTTAGCCGAAACATATTGTAAATAGTCATTTTACGTTGTGGGACTAACAGCCTGGCCGGCACGCCTTAGAAACAAGGAAAGGATTTATTGTTTTTATTGTTAAAAATGTATTTTTTACAAAATAACAAAATAATCAAAAGAAAGTTTTATTCTATGATGTATATTTTAGTTTATAAAGAAGTTGGACTGTAGATATTGTTATAGAAGTGTAGTAGAGAGGGAAAATGTGATATCTACAATATCATATAGTGGACAAAACTACTCAACGGCTTCCGCTTAGTAATATGTACGCTTTACAAAAAGGAGTAAGGTAACACATGTTCTGCGACTTCAACGAAATCCTCAAACTCCTAGGCCTTCATCTTATGATGGCTATCCTAAGATTTCTGAGGATAAGGATATATTGTTGTTCTTTACTCAGTATAAATGCATTCCCCTCGGCGATGTCGGTGAATCGATGTTTCAAACTACGAACCAATTTACATTTTATTAATAATATTGCAATACCGCAGGGCAACACTGGCAAATTTGTAAAGGCCTTTGATAAATAGTACTTTCCCACTGCTGAAACATAACGATGGAAAGGGAAATATGTGTGGATGAATAAATGATCCCCTTTAAGGGGAAATTGTGCATGAAGCAATAAATAAGTGGGAAAACTTTCTCATGGGGACTAAATAATTTTGTTCTTTGCGGACAAAGTGGTATTGTTTATAATCACATGATGCACCAAGGAAAGTCCACCGAGAAAAACAGTTTGGTTTAGGAGGAGGTGTTGTTTTTAATCTCAATGACTAGGTAAAGCCAGGCAAATCTTTTTCACTAATTACCATTTAATGCAAGAGCTGAAAGATTTTTCGGATGACTAGAAGTTAATGCGATACTGAAACGTTTAAAGTTATTGATGAATAATTTTTTAATATCTATCAAAAGAAAGGAAAATAATGATTAATGAATTATTTGCCTCTTATAATGGAATTTTTTATTCGAACACTGTTAGTTTCCAATATTATAAATTATAGATCACTTCTAAAAACCTACAATCAATTCAAAACATCAGCACTTTGGTGAAGAATATATGTATATTGATTTAAAAAAATGTAAAGCAAGTATCCAAATAAGTAAATACTCATTAAGGAGGCGAAATTGTAGGTCTTATAAGGTCCTGGAGATCAATGATTCTAATAAAGGGAATGGGTAGTCAGGTAAATGGGCAATAACTTAAGTTTTTCATAAGTCTAGTCAGTTTTTCAATTTTTGTTAGAAACAAATTTAAAATATAACTAGTGGAAATATTTATCTGGCCATTCAGACGAACATCTAGTTGGAGTTTTAACGATTTTATTATTACTAATAATTCGTAAATATTTAATTTTAGATAATAATCTGAAAATGGAATAGTTTCCTTCCCAAGTTTTTGTTGAATGTATGGTAATTATTATTTAAACGGATAGTAAAATTGGAATTTTGTTTTATTATTGTATGCCCTTATATGATCTATTCGTCATTGTTTTACTGGTTGGTCATGTATTGAGCTTCACATTTTTTTTTGCTTCGTTTTTTAAATAATCGAAAATTGAAAAAAGACCTTTTTGTTAGAACTGTTTAAGATTTGAATATAATGTAAAATGTGACATAAAATACTGAAAAGAACAAGAACAAATGTTCAAATAAGCATTGAAAATAAATCAATAAAAAAATTAAAAAACACAACCAAACATGTCAAAATAAGCAGTTGATAAACAGTCAACTCTAAATATATAAAAATGATTAAAAAAAAAAAAGAATCGTAAACTTAAAGGCTAAACATGTACACATTAACTAAAGAGATAGAGAGAGAGAGAGAGAGAGAGAGAGAGAGAGAGAGAGAGAGAGAGAGAGAGAGAGAGAGAGAGAGAGAGAGAGAGAGAGAGAGAGAGAGAGAGAGAGAGAGAGAGAGAGAGAGAGAGAGAGAGAGAGAGAGAGAGAGAGAGAGAGAGAGAGAGAGAGAGAGAGAGAGAGAGAGAGAGAGAGAGAGAGAGAAAGGAAGAGAGATCAACAGTGAAAAACTGAAAAGTAGAATCTAAAAGATGTTATCCGAGGAACTTATCTCTGCTGGTAATGAGACCGTTTGGCCTGCTTTATCTCTGTTTGATAACGCTGTCTGAGAATTTATGGTCTGTCGGCAGTTCTGAAAATGGTAAGGTAAAAAAAAAAGTCTCTGAACGGACGAGAGAGCGTTGACCAGGATGAAATTACAGATAAGAAAGATACTTATCCTAAGTACGGATTCTGGAATTCTACTTGAAATCCTGAAATAGCCTTTTTGTGATAGTATTCAATTTATCTCATCTCCTGGTTATATCATCACAATGATTTTTAAATATATGGATCTCCGCGGAGATAAAGAGGTACACTATTTATTTTAACTATATATCGACAAATAAATGTTATTTTTTCTGTTAATACTAAAAAATAAATAAAAAATATTCCAGTCATATTTTGAATTAGTGTTAAATAAAATTAGTAGGGTAAACAAGACAGTTATTGACACCTTGGATAGTTATTGACACCCTAATCTTTAATTGAAAAAATTAAGCTTTTGTGCTAATATCGAGTTTCCAAAACATGGGGAAAATGTTGCTTCTGGATTATATAAATTAGCTGTGGTAAAATATTTTTAAAATACAAACACAAACAAAGTAATGTAACCATAATATAGAAAGCTATTAATAAGCTCCCCGGGGAGAGGGGGGAGGGGGGCAGCCAAGGGTATCTAAAATTTATTTGTAAAATATTTCCACAAAATTTTTTTACCATAATTGATAATCAAAAAACATCCATTTTAGACCTGTAAATAATTATATTTGACTAGGTAATATTTTAAATAAACATTTATCCGGTTATAAATTTTGTTTATTATTTTCATTCATAGACATATTTTCATTTACGTTTAAAATATAATTCTCTCAGCTAATATTTTATACAAATATTCTACTTTCAATGTAGAATGGTCGAAATATTTTATTTAATAGATTTAACACAAAATTTGGATAAAAATGGATAAAAAAAACAGAGTGTTGTACTTGGTAAAACGCGCGACCGCTTGTGTTTTGGAAATTGACGCCACCGGTGAAAGGTTCAAAACGTATATGTGAATAGCATGATCTATATGTCTCATATACTTCAATTATGAAATTAAAATTCAATTTTAAATATTGACATAAACCTTATTTGTATTTGTAAATACAAGATACTAATTATTTTTTATTGTAATAACTATCATTATTTTAATTAATATAAAATATCAGAATAACCAATAACACAAAAAGGGGAAAATATCAAATGAAATTATCATTTAACTGAAAGAAAATGTAGATAGAATTAGTCATATAATATAATACAATAACAAACTTTTATTTTGTTTTTTCGCTTTTTGTGTGTATAAAATTTCTCTCCTTTGGAAATAAACAATGCAATGATACAGGTAAGCGAGAAAAATAAAGAAAATAAGGGCAGCAGGCGGTCAGCAGGATTAAGCTTTTTAATTAAAAAATTTACCTCCTACAGAAAACTGAATCATAGTTGAGCGAAAAAAAAAAAAATAAAATAAAGAAAACGTGAGCTTTGACGGACAATGCTTTGGGATCAATGTTTTGGGTGTTTAATTGACCCCTTATAAAGAATTATGTGGGCTAATGGCCTTATTTTTTTCATTTTCTTTTTCAAATTTTAGATTCTCTTCTTATGTCCTTAATTCTGGTACAATTTATATCTATGGCTAATAATTATTTTCAAATAATTTAAAAATATACAGATTAAAACATGGAAATCTAAAATTATCTTTTAACACAGTTGAATTGTTCAGGTAAGAAAAAAAAATCAATGAAAACACACGAAATTAAAATTAATTTAACAAATGTAAATTACACTGAATTATTATATTTTAATTGAAATTAAAATACACACACACACACACACACACACACACACACACACACACACACACACACACACACACACACACACACATATATATATATATATATATATATAAGTTATAAAATTAAACGATCAAGCCATTTGTTCTTGAATGCTAAGATACAGTAACACCCTTAGTTGATTAAAACCGCCTTTATGATACCAAAAATATGCAAAGAACTGTGAACTGTGGCATAATTTATTATAACATTAAACGGCATATGCAATTTCATGCATGAGTTTGACCTTTACGTGATGTGCTCATGGCTAATGCCCGATATACATCATATGGAGGGCTCTTGACAGAACTATTCTTGAGATTATTTAAAATATTTTTGGATGATATATGTCTCAGAACGAGATTAATGTTTCAGATAGTATTTTTTTAGTTGAGTCATTTCTCTTATAAAGTCATGCATATTATTTAGTCCAGTATTACATTGAATTGTTATTTAAATGTTAATGAAATAGCTATAACACTTTTTCTTCTACTGAAACATTTTTGGTGCAAAGTTGATCAGTTAGTGCAAAGTTATACGGTACTTTAAAAAATGAAACATTTGTTTATTTTGACATTAATTTGTTTTTAAGATTTTTATTAATATATACTTTTTTGCTGTAACGTGTTTTTCACTTTTAAAAATTTCCTAGTTGGAATTTAATGGACAATACTTTTTCTTATATCTAATTTATCACTATACCTACCGTTTAGGAGCTGTACGGCATTGGATCTCTATTTATTTATCTCTATCTATTTATGGTTTGAAATCTCTATTATTGGGTTGTTTCACATGAAATGTCCGTTTTCAAGGTAAAGGGATTTTAGTAAAAATACAATATGAAAACAATATAATTTCATTCGAAGTATTTACCTTCTTTTTCTACACATTTTTCCCAACGTGACAAATTTTTTATCCCGGATTTGAAAAACTCTGAGCTTTGAAGTGAAACAAAATCTGAAAACGCACTTTTGATTTCAGCATCATTTGCAAAAAATTTTCCTCTGCAGAAGTTGTCTAAATTCCTGAAAAGGTGATAATCTGGAGACAAGTCGGGAGAATATGGTGGGTGCGGAAGAACTTCGTACCCCAGCTCTTTCAATTTATGCATGGTAAGTTTTGAAACGTAGGGTCTAGCGTTGTCGTGTAGGAGTATAGGGCCCTTCCGATTTACCAATCCAGGTTGTTTTTTCAATAATTTTTCGTGCATTTGGCCAATTTCATTGCAGTAGGTTGTAGAGGTAATGGTCTCACCTCTAGGCAAAAAGGAATAATGTATGATTCCAGCCATGGACCACCATACTGTAACCATCAATTTTTTCGGGTGCAAATTTCGTTTTGGCATTTGTCCTGGGCTTTCGTCGATGTCTAACCACTGCCCTGACCGACGCTGATTGTCATAAGCAATCCATTTTTCGTCGCAACTCATAAAAAAATATTACACGAAAATCGCGTGTTTCCATGTTTATATTTGAAGGTATACTAAACAGTGTGTAATTGATTGGGAAGCTAATGTTTATAAAAGAAAAGTAGAGGATTAGTAACTGCTTGATTATGATATGTGAACTTTGGAAGTAAACAACAGAGACTCGCAAAATCCTCTATGTATTTCAAATATTATAAAATCGGAAATTTCATGTGAAACAACCCAATATAAGTGTAGTACCTTTTTTGACACACTATAGCTCTATTAGTGTTACTCTGATCGAAAATTGAAACAGTTTCCCAGTAAGAAATTGAATAGAGAAAACTTTTTGCTATATAACATAAACCTACCGTTTAGATGCTGGTTTGAATGAAGAAAGTCAAGGTTGGTCAACATTTCTTAAGTTTTGGGTCTTTTTATGACACCCTTTTATTCTTTGGCGTTACATTTGACAGTAGTTTCCTGGTCTTAAATTAAATAGAGAAGTTGTTGTTGTATAACAATTGTCGCTAGAACTTACCGTTTAGGAATTATTTTGGTTTGAATGAAAAATGTCGCATTTTAAACCGCTATTATTTCTCGACATTTTTTATTTCAAACTATCATCGATTGTTTATTTAATTTAATTATGAATTTAAGTAATTTGATCCTTTTTAATATAAACTTTAAATTAGGAATAGTAGTAGAATATAGATATTCAAATCCATGATATATGGTTTTTCCCAGTCTTACTTTGTTACAAAATGAAAGAAAAATGTCTTCAATGTGTGCTCAATCTGCAAATACCTACCACCTTTGACCGCCTTTTGTTGTAATACCGCCAATCATAGATAAGACATTGTTGTTAATCGATCAAAGTTTCTAACAGTAAGCTTGGATGACAAAGGCTTATTATCTACGAAACTCATACTACTCCAGAAATGATAAGAATAACCTCAAAGAGTAAAAGAAGAAGAAAATATGAGATGTTTTAATAGATAGGAGTTATATATACATATATAAATATTTACTTATGTGAAAAATAAATGCCAACTTTTAATTTATAATGTAAAAATCATTACATTTTCTTTACCTCTTCGGAAGCGATATAAAAACTAATCTCAAGTACCACACATTCCGTTTATCGATATCCAAAAAAGAATAATCAATTTAAATGGTGATCCTAAGGATTTTTCGCTTCAGGGAATGTCAATCCAACATCTCTCTGATTTAATAAAACTATAGGATACAGTTTGTTAAGTTTGAAAAGATTGACTCAACGATTGGTCAAAATCGTATTTAAATCTAAAATGTAAAATTTTATAATAATAGGTGTATATAATAGTAATATCCACATATTAAAAATAACTAATCTTAACAATGTTTAAAATGTGTTTTTAATTTTTATTTTACCTGTTAAAAATTTACATTTGTATTTTTTAATCTTATGTTTGAATTATATTATTAAGAAATACTAATTCGACTTTTTTCTTTAGTAAATACATATTTTCACATACATATATTGATGATTTGTTGCATATTTTGAGGCTTTATCGTGTTTCTCAATGGTTTTTTTCTTACACGAGAACCCAATATTTAGTATTAAGCAGTTTATTCTTATTTATTTTGGCCTGAAAACCCCACGAGTGAGGTGTAAATAAAATGGTTGTTAATGAACCTTCTTATTCTAAATGTAGAATAAAATTTAAAAAAAAGCGTGTGGCTGTGTCACGGACACGGCCGTGTGTTGTACGTGAATATGGTTATGTAACGGGTTATATTTTTCCGAAATGTCAATGTTAACTCTATTACTATCAGTCAAGCTATTGATGTTGTGATATATGGCGACTCTACCAGCTTTGCGACTTGATGATGATGATACCGCTACCGATGATGTAGTTGCAATTTGTCTGTTCCTAGCGGTATCACAATATGATCTCACAATCAGATCAAAGCACATTCACTGACATGGAATTTTCCATCCAAGTTTCGATGATTGTCAAATAATCAGATCGTTTGATGACTGTATCGGTAGAGATGTCTTTTGAGTGCGCGACCAAGCTTTGTGCCTTAATAGTGGCAATAAGTAAAAAATAATGCTGATCAGGAACTTTCACGTTCCCGGCACTGCTTGACTCGGTCATATAATGTTTTATTATTACCATTTGATTGTTCTCGAGGAGCCTTTTCCAACCGTATACGATCTCTGTAATTGGTTTTGGCTTTTCGACGCGTATAGGCCGACTTAATATATTTTTATTCTAACACCTTATTTTATTTACTGTCACTACTTTAGACTAATTTTTTATATACAATTGATAGATTTTGATGGTAGCTGACGATCAAAACTTAAATGAACATCATAGCTTCCCTGAGTCAAAAATTATACTTTTGACAATTCAAATCTCGATACACAGCAAAATAACCTCGAAATTGTGGCGCTCCCCTGCGACCGCTCGCGATGCGTCACTGCTCTCGCCTATTGTAATGAATTCTTTGATCCTTTAGCTATCCAATGGTATAATTTAATTTCAGGTGTAGAGGACAGATTCGAAACTACAACGCCAAACTGTATACCCCGATTATTTTATCATCAGGTTTTTTGGATTGCCTCCGTATGGTAGCAAATTTATAGACGTATTCACGTCAAAAATAACCTCGAACTTTACGAAATATAAACACTACAAAACAAATCCATATAAAGAAATAACTACAACACAAATATAATTATTTTTATAAAACAATTTATTAAATGATTCATGTTAATATAATGTGTATCGAAAGATCATATAATGAAAATGTTTATTTTTTTTTGCAGGTATTACTTCAGATTCAATGAAATCTAGCTTAGTGATAATATTCGTAGGAGCAAGAAATGAAGGTAATAGTTTCTGTAATCAGTTATTATTTTTAACTGCATGTTTTCACACCAATAATAGTCTAAAAATTATTACTTAAAACTAATTGTATGGAGTTTCATTTTTTTTTCTCATCCTCCATTTATTAAAAAAACAAAAACAAATAATAATAATTGGTATCGAATGATCTTCTGTTGCTTTCTTAGCATTTTAAGATTTGTTGCTATTGTAGATTCTGGAGTCTCGGTTGACTATTGTCTTCCTGTTGTCTTGATCGAGTGAGGAGGAATCACTCTGCTGGCAGGAGTTTCATATTTCCTCCACATGAATTTATAAAAATTAGGTTTTTTATGTAAGTGAATTCATCGTGAGTGTAATTCAGCATGATGAAATTACCGGTGTTTAAATAGAATTATTTAATCATAATTAATGAATTAGGTTTCTGTTTATGCAATAATAATCACATAAAGACTGTGATGAAAATACTATAATTGATCAACTAGACTATATAGTATTAGTCAATTTCAATTCATTTTATGAGCCACATACAAAGTGTGGCTTTTCATACTCCATACTTAACAATTTGCTAAATAATATGTATTAGTGTTACGTCACTAGGCAGTGAGGTTTGAACTCAAAAAGCTTGAGCTTTCTCTGAGATGAAAAAAGGTTTGAGTTGAAGCTCTAGACAATGAGTTGTTTATTTACCTGGAAGTATTTAATCGATTAACAACGAGGGCAAATGTTAATAAGTTTTGTATTAAAATAAAAGAAATGAATTAATGAGTATTAATTTTGTATAGTATATAATTCCGCTTCAGAAACAACTCTAAAAATACTCGATACAATCCATAGCACAGCTATCAGAATACGTAATGGTGCGTTCAGATCATTAGTTGATAGCCTATATGTGGAATTCGGAGAACCGTGCCTAACTTTAAGAAGATCCTACCTTACACTATCTTACTATTCAACTCTGATTTCCAAACCAGATTATCCAAATCATAACATTTTTCATAACCTTAATAGTAACAAAGGAAACAATCTGGTGGCATTGCAAGTAGAACCCAAGATCTCCTTCAACTTTTAGACACAAACCGAATACAGTACTAACCATAGATGACCCATTATTTTATCGATGGGACAATACTTACATAAAGGTTGAAACATCCCTTAAGGAAAAGATTGAAGACGACAACCCCCTAGTTAAAAGCGACTTTTTGCAGAACTAAGATAAAAGTATCCAAATCACGAAACAATTTTTACTGATGCATCGAAAATTGATGGAGAAGTCTATTGTGCAGTGTTTTTTAACAACACCTTACTGAACTTTAACTTACCGTCACTAAATAGTGTTTTTACAGGAGGACTATTTGCGATCTACCAAGGTCTTATAATAATAAAATCTACTAACACAAAACATGCTCTTTTGGCAACAGACTCTCTAAGTTTATAGTGGCAATAGCTGAAGGCAACTCTGAAAATGCCCTAGTACGGAAGATTAACAATTGCCTGTGCGAGATGCACGAGTCGATGGAGACTGTGCTAATGTGGGTACCCTCACATGGTGGCATATCCGGAAATGAAGCTGCAGACAGTGCAGCCGATCTCGCGAGACTGAACCAAAAAAGGAACCATAACTACTGGCATTACAACAACTCCTAACTTAAAAACATTCTGTAGAAAAGAGTTGCTCCAACATTGGAAAACAAAATGGAACCAAATACGCAGCAAACTTCAAGAAATTAAACCCGGCCCTGGACAACATATTTTTGAAAATCAAGAATAGAAGAAATAATCTTGACGAGGCTAAGAAGAGGACATTCAGTTTTCACCTACGGTTAACTGATGAGAAGCCTAGAACCACCGATTTGTACAACTTGCATGACAACACTGACATTGAAACACATTGTAACAACATGTACACTGTCCTCTGACGCCAGAACAAAGTACAATATACCTTCAAGTATAGATAAAGCACTGGAAGGCTCAGAAGACAAAATAAAAAACATTTTTGAGTTTCTTAAATCTCGCAAATTGTTCGACAAAATTTAATGTGTGTATTAAGCCGCTGATGACTCATGTGAGTAGATGCGGAAAGTAATAAAATAAAGATTAGCTTAAATTTTTCAAACTATTTCGGAGTTTGTCTTATTAAGTGTTGTTATCAATATTACAATAAAAGGTAGATGTTTGTTTAAAGTTATAAACAGTGTGTAATTGCTAAGATTAATTTTTGCATTAAGTATACTATAATGGAATGTTTCCCTTTTAATATAATTTTATGCTAGCATATTTGTTAGCAATCTTATTTATGTTATTAAAAGAGGTATTTACATTTATCTTGTTTTCTTTGATCGGTAACCTCTAACAGTAACCTCTAATGCGAAATATCAAACATATAAGCAGTTTCAGGCAGCGAAGATGTAGATTGGGCATTCGACATAAATGAGAGGACAGATTCGAAACTACAACGCCAAACTGTATCCCCCGATTTTTTTATCATTAGGTTTTTGGATTGCCTACATATGGTAGCAAATTTATAAACGTATTCACGTCAAAAATAACCTCGAACTTTACGAAATATATACACCATAAAACAAATCCATATACAGAAATAACTACAAAACAAATGTAATTATTTTTATAAAACAATTTATTAAATGATTCATGTTTATATCATGTGTATCGAAAGATTATATAATCATAAAATATTATATTATATTCTATTTGGACATTAGTAGGTCAACAAGTAATTTTATAGCTTAGAATTATGAATATTAAAGGTTTGGTTTCCAAAATGCACTATTGATGATTTAAAAATGTACAAACATATTAGAATTCGACATAAATTAACTCCAAATAATTTTGAAATGTTAATATTAAAGCGTCAGTCACGGCTTTTTTTTTTTAAAGTAGTTAGCATCCTTTTTTTCTAATTGGACCAGGTTTAAATCGTCGGAGCATAAATAAATCAAAACGTTCAAATGGTAGAGTGTAATGTCAAAGAAGAAGCCTGGATGACTTCAAAATTACGCCTTGCAATTTATCGAACGACTTTAAGTATACGCTCATTTATAAACTCTTTTACTTGTTTTCCTTAGAAAGCAAAATATTTGACTTTTAAACTTATTCATTTGTGCTACGATTCCAACTGGATATAAAGCGTATAACCCAGATGAGACGGCTCTGCATGTTGAAGGGAAGGTTTATTTTGTTCCAGAGCCAACAATGACACAACCCCCGAAAAGTAAACAAATTGAAAATTTTATGCTTAAACTCAACTGGGCTCTTGCGTGCAGATATCTATCGAGGGAGTATTTAATAGCTTTTAAAATTAATTAATTAATGTTTGTAAATGAATAATAAATTAAATTAATCTTTATATTTATGTAAAGTACAGGTAATTAAACGTCTGTGGGGTCGGGTCAGAACAAATGAATAATTTTGTTTAAAGCTGAAAGACTACTAAAATTTGAACGCTTTACACAATTGTTTTATGGTTATTGTTAATTAATTATATAATAGCTATTTTTTTTTTTTTTTTTTAACATCAGAAATTTTATTAAATAAGTAAAATTCTATAAACTTATTTATTAGGATCCCACTTTATTTATTTCTTCATATGTGACGAATATTTAACCTTCATTTGAGACGACATTATAAATACAATAAATTAATTACTGACATATTATAGAAATTTAATTGCTTATTTCATGTGCAATAGTTACAAAAATGATTAATTTTCCTTTTTTGTTTTTTATTCTAGTTTTCTAACATTGGATTGATTATGCCAGGTTATTGACATTTTCATTCACTGCATTCTAATATATATACGATGAGATTTCTGAATTAATATTAGTCAGTCATTGATTATTTTATCAGGGATCAATGGGTTATTATTCTATTATATTAAAATTAAAATAAAAAAATGAAGCGTTTTTCTAATAACTTATGAATCTTCATAATTTTGTTCTTGTTGATAAACCATTTCAAAATAAAAATGAAATATCATTTAATAAAAATAAAAATGAAATATTATTTAATAAAAATAAAAATGAAATACTTAAAATTTTACGTAAAAGAGCTGTTACATTGTTTGGAAACATTGTTTGGAACCTCAGAAATACTGATGCACCACACGGTGATCAGATTAAATTCAATGAATGTACCCCTTCATTCTTAAGTATAAAATGATACCGCTATAATGTATTGGCATTTTTAGTGAGCGCCTATGTTTCGGATCCATAGAGGGCTTATAGTAGTATTATTGCCTTGTATACTCTATGTATCCTGTGTAAATATATATCCTAATATTCATTAAAAATATTATATATATGTATTTTTAATATAATATATATTTTCTTTTCAATAGTAGGAGAGACTGTTGTACCTTGAAACACTTTTTTGATATTTGGTGTTGGAACCCCCAATTTAGATGATATGAATTTTTTTCTTTTGGTGACCTGTCGAGGTAATACTAATCATTAGTTGTAGTTGATCTCCCAATTTTTAATGTTCTTTGAGTATGAGCAGCAAAAGACGAAATAAGATTTTTGTTTCAAGGTACAATGCTCCCGTAACTTACAACAGCAAATATTTTCCCTTAAAACAGTGGTAATTAAAAAAAAAATAAACAACACAAAACAAAAGAATATTTGTGTTTTTTTTTTCTTTTAGCGTTCGGTTATTCAACAAAAGGTAAACTTTATAAACTTAAACGACATAATAATAGGACTTGAACGATAGACTAAAAAACTTTCAATAAACCTTTGACTGAATAAAAAAAACTTGAATACATGATAGCAAATTTTCTTTTATCATTTCTATTGTATTTAAAGAATGGAAAGTCGAATGTTTCCTACTCTTGAAATCTACTACCTACCGATGGAGCAGGGAGTAAAGCAACGATGTCCGTGATGTCAACCGTCTCTGTTTCAAGAACTGCATAAAAACCAAATCATTTCATGACCCTTCTTTTTGGTGAGCTCACGTCAAATACAGCTAGAGAGCGTTACTAACAGATATAGCTGCGGCCATATGAGGAGGATTCACAGGTGGTCGTTTGATTCCTTCTTTTTATTTTCAGTTTTTCTGCTGATTAAATATTAAATATTTTATTATTCAGGTCAAACCTTACATGTCTGTTTTAAGCTTCAAAAACCTAATGTTTTAAGATACTCGGTGACACGCCATTAGAAAAAAGTGCTAGCTACTTAGTCCACATTAACTCGCAAAACATCTGCCAGAATGCAACACTAACAAGAGCAATGTCAAGGTACAGCACCCTCCCCAATATTTAAAATTTGTTTAATAATCGATTTAATAAAGTTTGTATTGAACTCTGTACGTTATGGTGTGAGATAGTGTAAGATAGATATGTATATCTGTTGAATGATATCCGTTATTTTCAATGTAATACAACCCAACGGGAAGATGAATAAAAAATCGAAAGCTCGGGTAATACTATATCATCATAGAGATTAAAAATATATATTTTATTTTTATTTTTAAGGAATTTATATAAATTAATCAATTGCTTGGTATTGGTGTAATTAATTTATTTCTTGGTTTATTATAAAATGTTTAGTTTTTTTACTAATTATAAGGATTTCAGTTAAACCACTAAAGGTTGGTAAGAGCTGAGGCTAGGTTATTGAATTTCTTAAAGATGATTCGAGGCACTTGTCCCCCTGTTGAATATTTAACCTCGAGTTCTCATTTTATGAAGGTAATTACCGAGTGAGTGGTAATTAAAAACAGCTCTTCAAGTTGTAGGGCTAATGGTGGAAGTCCTCGGGGTATAAGACTTGTAAGGATTCGTGGAATAATTCATATTCCTTGGAGGGCCAGGACTCCTTTTAAACAAGGATCCTATTACTCCTAGATGTCTTAATAAATGTTTTTAATTAAACTACAAAAAGTATATCTATTAATAAATAATCTTAAAATAGACTGGAGTTTAAACAGCATTGCTTTAAATCTTCTTCGGAAAAAAAAAGATAATACTATTATATTTTTAAAAAATTTAAATATTATTGAATTTCCAGAATTAGGTCTGTTGAAAAAAATGTTATTATTTTTTACACTCCAAACCTTTGAAATTATATACATTACCTTTCTGTGTATAAAAGTTGTGGAATAATATTATCTGTAAAAAATATTAACAGGTATAAGCAGGGTCGCTGTCAGGGGAGAACAGTGGGTGCGAAATTCCCGGGATCCGGGCTAAGGTGACCATTGTTGGGAGGGGGGGTTCTGCATTTGCACCGGGGGCCTGGTTTGGATCTTCGTGTCCCTGGGAATAATAAAATTATTATAACGACTTTAATATGATCCTCGAAGGGTCGCACTATGCATCGTAAAAAATCAAAACCCGAAGTCTTTTTTATCAACATGTTTACTTTTTGGTATTCATAAATAAATCTTAGACAGCCGTTTACTAGGATCATCACATTGTTTACATCATTATTTAAGTCAAAACTTCGGGCCGTCTGAAGATAGTAATCATTTTTAAATAAAAACGATGTTAGTATCACTTTATGTTTCTTTTTGGGTGCACTTAGCTTTTCAATAAAATCCTAGCTCCAAGTATGGAATTTATAGAATGTATTTGAAAATTTTATATTTTAATTGAAAGAATTAAATCATTAGACTATATTTTATACTAGCATTTAATTTGACTCGGTTGTTTTAATATCCAAATTTTAAACACGTTTAAAAAAAAAAAAAAAAATCATTAAATATCATTTTGTAATTTTTGCATTTTATTGGAGCATTGCATATACTTACAATTTCATTTTCATAATTGTTTCAGTTCTTCTGGGTGCCATTTTCTTTTTATTGTTATTTTTTTTATAGACCAAGTCATCATAATTCATGACCACCTGGCAGAAATGTGTTTCCAGAATAAAAAGTTTACCGTATATACATGGCCAAAGACGATCTGTATTCTTTGCTAAATGTGAAAGATCCGAGTGATAATTGTAAAAATGAATAGTTAAGATAAATAGGATATTTTGTCTTAATTTTAATAATAAATTAAAAGAAGCGCGAAGGGATCGCCAAACATTTGATTTGCAAAACGCTTATGGGCTTCTACAAAAAGTAATTTCTGTACCCTTTTTTCCTAACTTAGTCCTACATGAACCAAGTACCTCACGTGGAAGGCCGAGAACAAATATCCTTTAAGGAATCATCCCTAAAAACTGAAAAGAGACGGGTTAAACAGAATAAAAGAGCTTGTGAGAAGTAGGACATCTGCTGAGTTAATATTCGCTTCCGATATTGCCATGAAATCTTATTTTCATAATCCGAAGTCTTCATTAAGCCGTCATCAAGCACTAGCTCTATATTTTGATATAGATTTATCTAGGAGGAGAAATATATTGTTAAGGTCTTTGGTAAATAATGTGCACTAGGATTGCTTCCTCTGTTTATATGCATTAATTGCGTATTAAAATGCCCTATTACCAACACAGATTAATGCAAATGAAATTTATAGATACGTAAATTCCGTACGGATTCGATAAAAGTTTCGGTCAAAACCAGTATAATCAAATATATATAATGCATCAAGCGCGAATATATATTTGTTTTTAATAGCTATGGTGGCACTAAAATTGTCAACCAAATTTTCAAAAGCAGTCCTTAAATTAACCCGTTAAATTAATTTTCCAAAAAGAAACTGCAGACCGAGTGCATGGCAAGGAAAAGACAATAAAAGATGAATTTTATAAATACAAAACTCCAAATCCACGAAATTAAATTTGAAATGGCCCAAATTTACATCGTTAGTTTTAAAATGTTGTTCACAATGCTAAAACGTAGTATTACCAACATTTTGTCTGGAACAAACGCCATGTCTGAGTGTTTTATTTGTGGGGCTTTACTAAAAAAGAAAACACTGAAAAGGTGGTAAGCAGTCCACCTGATGATAAGCAATATCACCTCTACTCTGTACAATTATATAATGATAGTCTGCGGTAATCTGACTAGGTGCTTGCTATTGAAATAAAAAAAAAAGTAATGGACAAAATAGGCTTTTTACAGATATTCAAAAAAAAAAAAAAAGTAAAATAAAATAATTATTATCTATTACCTATTTTCGTCTTTAAATCAAGCACATCATAATGTTAGACGAAACGTAACATTTACGCTGGTATTAAAAACTTGGAACAACATTTCAATTTGCTTACAAGGAAAAATGTAGTAGAATCACCATCATTTTTAAATTGTATTTCTTTTTGTATATAATCTCTATTTCTGTATTTTTTGGGGCCAATATCACTTTAATTTGCGAGGGGGATTATCAGGATGTGTGGAGCTGGATACTATGAGTGAGGGTTGGGATAGAATTTCAAACATTTAAGGGGAATGAGGTCGAGGAAGTAAAATATATTGAGATAATTACGTAGGGTTTTATTGAATACATAATAAGGAGTAATGAAGGTAATATATCTACTAGTTTTGATTTTGTTAATTTTCCTAACAAAAAAATTAAAAATAGTTCTTTTTTTAGCTTAAAAATTGCTTGAATCAAAAGGCTAATGGTACAGACCACTGCATAGGATATCTCTTCTTTTCATTGAAAGCAAACTTCTCATATAAAAAAACATTATTAAACCTAGTTGAACCTATGGACTTAAACTGTAGTTGGTTTCGCTTCGATTGTTTTGCTATCCTTCAAAATAAATTCAAATCAATTCAAGTTCCTTATGTCCATAGGTCCAAATAGGTTTAATGATGGTTTTGTGTATAAGAAGTTTGCTTTAAACATAAAGATGAGATGTCCTATGTAATAGTCCGTACCAATGGCCTCTTGCGTCGAGCAATTTTGAAACTAGAAAAATAACTTAGGTGCTAAAAAAATTGATTAAGTATTTTTTTTTTGTTGTAAAATTCACGAAATAAAAACTAGTTAATCAATTACCTTCATTACTTACAATATCTTTAAGCATTAATGCCATCAGTCTAATTTTTTATAGTATTTAGTTAATAAAGCGTAACTTTATACTTAAAGATATTTAATTTTTCTTTTTATTTTGTGTAGCTCATGATAATTAACAGCTAACATTTAATAAAATACCTGCGAACGTTAGTAAACTAGTTTGATACTACCTGACGAGATTAGACTGCAGAGCGCCCTTGGCCCACCGCTAGCTTGCGTGAAGCCTACCTTCTACTGGCTGAGTTGGCCCCCAAAACTTCATTATCCTAAAGTAATGACAGTTATCGTGAGAAAAGAAGTCCAATAAATCAGCAGTCCTTGAAGAATCAGTAGAAGTAGATAAAGTTCTTCTTTTACTGCACTACCGGTTCCTTCCACGAAGATGCTGCAGCCTCGTATCATGCACTCAGTGGTTTTAAAACCTAATAAAGCAAATCGCGTAATAGAGTTTCTTCTTTTTTTTTTTTTTTTTTTTTTATTTTTTTTAAAATTAAGTACAAATTCAACAGTTTTAATGACTTTTCTGAACTATTGTTTTGCCCAAATGATGAAGGATGGGGCAAACGTTTGAAATTATGATCTGAATCACAATAGCTTTTCAAAGTTAAATAGAGATTCCATACATGCCTTTATAAATCACAATATGTTATCAAATGATTAGCGAGTAAAAATTCTAATATTAAATTAATACAATTATTATTGCAATAAAATCTTACAATAGGTACCTGAATTCTACTCATTGCTTTTGTCTATCCAACAGCGTGCAATATTTTCCTGCCTCATCTTGAATAAGTCTATTGAGATTTTTTTGTATTTTTGTTTTATTCTGTGTGCGAGTTCATGTATACCGTATACATTTATTATCGGTTCGTTTGAGCATTTCAATATGACTTATAAAATTTCTTGATGATTTTAAACTTTTTTTTTAAAGATTTTAAACTTTTTTTTCTTAATCTTTTAAAATTATTTCTCCTTTATAGCTTCAGAAAAATATTTCCATTAAAAACTAACTGCTTGCCATTAATAATTAAAATATAAAATCCTCTTGTCAGTGGCATTTTAAATATATAAATGCTAAACTATTATTAGGATTGATGAATTAATTGCCACTTCTATTGGAATTATTTTATTAGAAAATTAGTTTCGAATGCTAAACATTCATCTTCGTTACTCAGGTCTAAGAGATAACTGATGAATGTTTAGCATTCGAAACTAGTTTTCTAATAGAATAATCACAATAGAAGTGGCAATTAATTCATTAATCCTAAGTGTATTGATCCTTCTATACCATCATGCGTATCTCAAGTGCTAAAATATTAATTTTGAAAACAAAAAAAAAATTAAAACTCTACTATTTACATAATAGGTACATAGTTATAGTATAGTAACGTAATGAAACTACTTCATGAACACAGGTATCTTCTAACATGTAACAAATAAAAGTTCAAAAATTTTGTGCTTTGCGTTAAAAATTTCATAAACACAATTTCAGATCCGAGAGTCCCGGTCACTCCTTTGAAGATATGATTTACACACAACATGTTTTTTTATATTGTGGTCTGCAAAGAATATTTTAACTATTTAAAGAATTCTAGTTATGCCCTTTTTACTACTGAAAAGATTTACGATATGCTCTTATTCCATTTTGAAAGACGACGGTCCATATCATGTTACCATTCGCTCTTCCTTGTATCAGAGTTGATCTAAATTTCGTTTAGTAATACGCCGATTTCTTCGTATCTATTTGAATAGTCCTCATTTCCTCAATAATGTCAAACTGAAATGCATCATTTTACAACAGGCTATAAATTGTTAACACTATTTGTGCTCCTGCGCTCAGTGGCAGGCTGCATATGTAACAGAGTAGAATACATTAGTGAGCTCCACAAATTAGTGGTCGATAGAATTAGCTTGATCACTAAGGCTTGTAGTGACCCCATTACTTGATTAGTTTAGTGGTTGCCTCAGCTCAGCTCAGTGCCGGATATTGAATACATTCCTAAGAATTTGAAACAATTGTCATTAAACAAAAAACATTGTTGAAAGTAAATATATAATAATGAAATTGTGTTTTTTTTTATTTATAAAACATGCAAATATAGTCCAATAAAATAAGGGTTCTGGGAAGAAAAACTTGCTGAACTATATTCGAGTATTTATGTTTTTTGGGTGCTGAATTCGAATTTGAAGTATGCCAACACGACAGCCGTCGGCTTTATACCAAAAATGGCAAAAAAAAAAAAAAAAAAAAAAAAAAAAGCCCAAAATGATTATCTTTGTGTTAGGTTTTTTACAACACGACATCAAAGCTTCTTTTGAAACGAAACTTTGTACATTAATTATACCTTGCTGAAACCA
The DNA here is from genome assembly GCA_003667255.2 of Euschistus heros. NCBI lineage: Eukaryota > Metazoa > Arthropoda > Insecta > Hemiptera > Pentatomidae > Euschistus > Euschistus heros. Next base: position 1,758,956 of record RCWM02000162.1, on the reverse strand, counting down.
TTACCTACGAAATGAAAAATATATTTTTAAATAAAATAGTAAAAGAAAAGAATAAAATAATTTTTATTTCATGAAAGTTTGTGTTGTGGTGATAGAAGGCCAAATAATCACTCATGATTATTTGATTTGGAATAAAATTATAGTAAAACTTATGTTATTAACAAAGTGATTCAATTTATAGTGAAAAAGCTGGGGTGCGTGATATTAAATGCAACAAAAATTTTATTGGTAACTATTTACAAAAGCAGAGTTATAATAATAATAATAATAATAATAATAAAATTTCACTGATGCCCCGTCTCTTCATAACAAACGTTTGTTTCTATAAATTGAAATACATTGTTAATAACATAAGTTTTAATTTGATTGTATTCCAAATTAATTAATTATGATCGATTATTTGGCTTTCTATCACCATAACACGAACATTCACGAAATAAAAATTATTTTATTCGTTTCAGATCAGTTTGCTATTAAGGCGTGTTTTTTTTAGTTTTTTAAACTACAATCTATTATATAAAGAAATCTATAAGTTACTTCATTTATTGTCTGTTTCTGTATTTAATGCATAATGATGAAAATATATTTCGCTTATAGGAAATACATATTAATAAAATAAGTCAAACCTAGGCAGAACTGCCATCCTGACAACAGGTATTATTATAATGGAAGTAACATTTTTTCGCTGGTATACAGTTCGTGACAGAGTCGGGACCTCGAGGCGGAGGTGAGAGGTGTCGAACTAGTTAGGACTTGGACAGAGCGGCTGGCTTTGACAGGTTGCCAACTTTACATTGTCCCGCCACCCGATAACCTCCCCCCTCTCTCTCTGCTCTCATATCGCTACTCCAAAAACTTAGCGATACCTCCAAGTCTTAAGTTAAAAGTATGATTAAGGCAAATAACAAGTTAATACTATCAACATTACAATAAAATGGGATAAACTAATTAAATTAAGAAGTGAAGTTTCACCTTGATACATTTCTTGGGACTTATTGGAATACATCATGACCTGATTTTAGGTAGAACTTATATTATTTCGATAATATTTAAATTCTTGTGATCTCTTATATCATAATAGCATCTTGTGTATGACTTTTAGTTTGAGGCACGTATGTTCAATCATTATGACATCATTAAAAAAACAGCTACTTTTGTACAAATTATACTAAATCATACTATAGTTAGCCTATAAAAGAAATTTATTGAATGAATTTTTATTATTTTTTTTTATAGAAAAAAATTATAAAGAACATTTAAATTTCAATTATTTTTAAATTATTATCAGAATGAATTTTTAAATGAAACCTGTTAAGAGTTATTTTCTTTAACTATGAGGAACAACAAAATATCCTATATATTTTCAAAGTTCTAAATTATATCTTATACAATTGAATATTTAATAATTTCAATATTTCTTTTCTTCTCGATTTTATAACCTTTAAAGTTTTCGAAATTGCCACAAACCCTTTCTAACATTGGAACTCTTCAAGTTTCAAACATCCATTTATCCTTCCTTGCTGAAGTAGCCACATCTTTTGTAATATATAATATGAAGTGAATCATCTTAGATAATATTGCTGGATCACTTGGATCCTGCTTTCTCACCAAGATCCATGGACTGTGTGTGTGTATATATATCTTATGTAATTTAACCATATTTTAATGTTGTTATTTTTTAAAATAATTATAAAATATTAGAACAATATAATATATTACTTATATATTAATGTATATATAACTGTGTGCGTATTTTTTTTTATTTTAGTAAAATAATAAAAACCGATAATATATTAAGGCAACCATAATATACGGCATTTTCCATTTTCAAAATATTCACATAGAATGCTTCTTTTTGATCGCTATCCAACCATTGTTACCTTGATTTTATTTAATTTTTGTAATTTAAAAATAATGTAATATAAAAAGAAAAAGAAGGTTTGAATTTGTGTACACTTTAATGACTTTTTTTCCTACTTTAGTACAGTACATTAAATATCATTATAGAAATGTATAGTAAAATAAAATAAATTTATAATTAATTCGTTTATAACACGGTTTCTGAGAGCTATTGATTTCTGAATTGGTATATGTGATTAACACCCCTCAAATAAAGTGGTCCGATTCCATCAAGTACGACTGTAAAGTTCGATCATATAGTGTGGTAATGTTCACAAACGCTCAGTGATAAAATTTTCATTCCTAAATCCGAGCGATTGGCCTAGTAAAGGAAGGTCAACCGAACAGTTAACTGTTCCCTGAACAGGAGAAATCGAAAATCAATCTTCACTAGAGCCTTAATAAATAACAGAAACCGAAAAAACCTTGTCACGAAAGAGTCGAAAGTCATTTGATAACTATTTTCCAATCGGACATAAGTTAGACAACTTCAGGATTCGCTATTGGCAGAACTAAGAATAAACGACCTCATCCTTCCTGTCCAGCAAGCTCTTGTATCGATTAAATTGACCAAAAATTTAACTACCTGTCTTATTTTATTTAGATATGTGTAATGAATTGATTTGATTATTTAAAATCTGAGTAATAAAAACAAAATAATCCTAATTAATTAAAAAAATCAGGAATTTAATCGTAGCTATCATGAACCATTGCAGTGAGGTATATATAGTATAAAAATTAATAAAACATACCGAACAACAATTAAATTTTTATTTTAGATACAATTATAAACTAAAAAAATATAATCTGTTAATGAACAATGTCAATGTAATTAATTATCGCTATAAATATTGAGTAATGAAACGGATAAATTTAATTGAATGAAATAATAGAAAAATTACGAATAAATGAATTTTATGATTATTTATAAGCAATATTAAATTTATTTGTAATTAATCATTCTAAAAAAAAAAAAAAAAAAAAAAAAAAAAAAAAAAAAAATATATATATATATATATATATATATATATATATATATATATATATATAAGTAAGTACGTTTGTATGTATTTAGAAGCTATTCGGGAGTAAGGCACTTGAGAAGACGATTTCCTGTCGCAGACAATTTATATACTTTTATTTCAGACGCGAATCGACTTCGAGTTCCGAAAATCTTCTTGGGCCACACCCGACCACTAAAAAGTGGCTACTCTTAGTTAGGAAAAAAATAGATTTAACCCAAATCTCCTCCTTCCACAACCGTTGGCCAAGTAACAGTACATCCTCACCAAAGTACTGAATCCAAGACTCTTCATTCGTTGTGGTATATCGTTGTGGTTACATCCTTTTATATCATATAATAAACCAACGTAAGCTGTTATTGCCATTGTAACTTGAGTTATATGTCGAAGCTTCCTTTCAAAATTTATAACATTATAAGGAGTATAATAATAAAAAGAAGAAAAGCTGTTTGACAGATCTGCTTGTAGGCGTATGTAGAATCAAGCCGAAAGGTCTAATTGTGAACAATTTCTTCTAATGTATATTATGTCATTTTCTTCGATCATCCTATCAACTACCCACTGATTAATTTTTCAGAGACAAAATACACATTCATCCGTTATTTATAAGCGGTTGAATAAAACAATAATGCAAAGTCTTATATCTACATACATAAAAACATTATAATACAAAATTTGTAATTGTACTCGCTATTTAAAAAAAAATTAAATGAAAAAAGTAATAATTTATACAGGCTAAGGATCCCAAACCAGCTCCCCATTACCAGGTTAGGGATTTTTATTACCTTTTATAGAATTCTTGTAATATATCTTTAAGTAATTCCTTGATCAATTGGAATCAAATAAACAGATATTTACACCTAGAACAGAAACGGTTAAAAAATGAATAAATATCTTAATCTTTAGATTAGATTAGTCAGAAATAATTAGAGGTTATTGAATCACTAGTTATGATAGTACGGCAGGTATATTGAAGTAGTTTTATTTAAAGTAGTTTTCAAAACCTACTGAAACTGTTTACTATATATATATTATACTATACTACTCTCTCTCTCTCTCTCTCTCTCTCTCTCTCTATATATATATATATATATATATATATATATATATATAGTTGTTATACTATATATTAATACATTCATTACATACATTATACATTAATACATTAATACATATACTATAGTTGTTATACTACATATTAATATATTCTAAGTATATATATATATATATATATATATATATATATATATATATATATATATATATATATATAAGTATATATTTGTATTTAAAAATAAAATCTATTTATTATCTTTTCCCATCTTTTCTTGGGAATTATATTTTATATAAGGTGAAGAACTCAAACATAAAAAGCTGATATTTGGTAGCTGCCTATAAAAATTATATCAGATGGGGTCAGTGAAATATTGCTGGAAAGATCGTAATTCTTGGAACGCATCTCCAGGAACAGGGAGTTTACGACTTAATTCCTTTTATATTTTACATACCCGTCAGGTTTTATCTCGGCAAAGTTACTTCATTTATATTTTATACATGAAAAAAAAGTAAAGTTGGATAATTAACAAGCATATGCAGTATGTCTTTTAAACGTTAAAAAATATAGATTATAATTTAATGATAGCATTTAATGTGCAATATTAAGCGTAATACACGTATGAAATATGTGTATATGATTGTATGTGTACTAATACTATGTAGTATGTATATACATTGATATATGAATATATCTATGTATACCCGCCGCGCGCTTAGATAACTAATGATCTTGGTTTTGATATTCTGATTGTAAGTAATATTCATTACTGATTCAGTAACTATTCACCCTCATAATAAACATTGTGCCTGTATTAATAAAGAAGCCTCAGAGCAATATGGTCAGTTATCTTTCAGCATTCAACCCTGTTATACCTATTTTTATTTCTTTTTCAAGTCTGCACACTGTATATATATATATATATAATATATAAAGTATATATAATATATAGTATATATAAAGTACACATCACAAATTTACACAACTGCTAACGGAACATGGACAAACTAATCACTACTTGAAACGATTTCACTTGAAAAACACAGATACATGTGAATGCAACGGACAGACTCCACAAACATTTCATCATTTACTATATGACTGCCCCCTTTACGAACACAATAGATACTTACTGATAAAGACAGTATTGATGAATGGGGACACATGGCCTCATCCAGAAGCGAAACTATATAAAACATTCAAGAAACCTTTAGTGAAATTTGCTACATCAATTGGACCACACAAGTGAAGAAAGAAGACCACCCTTCATCAAAAACTAAGAAAAAAAAAAACTTGAAGACACATCAGAAAATCAACATGTCTACTCTTTATAATTTTTTTTTTTTTTTCTTTCTTCTGTTTTGTTCATGTTTTTTTTTATTTTTTATTTTTTTTTTTTTTTTCTTTTCTTATTTTTCCCGTTTGTTCTAATTTCTATATAGTACTTTTACAATTTGTAATATATCACAATTAAAAATAATATTGCACCTGTGAATTACAGGTAGTATGCAAATGCGCATGGAATCTGTAAAAAATATCAAAATAAACGACCTTTCCATAGGGTTACTATGGAAGGGAAACAATAAAAAAAAAAAAAAAAAAAAAAAAAAAAAAAAAAAAAAATATATATATATATATATATATATATATATATATATATTTTTTTTTTATAAAATTTTCATTTTTGTGAGGAAATCGTATTTCCAACTCAAGTTATAAAGTAAGAGATTCTACAAGCTATGTTTTGTTTTTTGTCTCAATTCTTTGGACACTTTGAAGGAAACAAAAAATAGTTATATAGATTTCTTTAGGTGTAGAAATACCAAAATAATTTAGGACAGTGTAATATATAACTATATATTAATATATAGTTATATATCTTATATTAGTTATAATATATATATATATATATATATATATATATATATATATATATATATATATATATATATATATATATATTATATTAAGATAATTGTAATTTTTTTTTTAGATTATAAGATTATTAGAATATTGATTTTATGTTGATTCTCATATATAAAATTTCTGATAATGATTATTTCAAAAATCATTCTTCACTGCTTTTGAACATTTTCTTGTGACACTGTGACGAAAACATTATGAAGTTGCTACACAAATATAGCTTATTACGATTTTATTTCTTTATTTTATTTTATTATTATTACTTTATTTCTTTTTTTATTATTTTTATTTTTTATTTATTATTTTTTATTTTTTTATTCTTTCTTTCTTTATTTATTATTTTATTATTATTACTTTATTTCTTTTTTTTATTTTATTTCTCGCTAATAACCAAACATCAGCTTAAAACGTTTGAAGACTTAATAAAACATTTCCAGACTATGAAACATTTCAAAAAGAACACAGTGCGGGTTGGTGGCGTAGGATTGAGTGTGGGCAAGTATTATTATATTTAGGCAGCGATTTTTTAACTGCTCTGAGTAATTTTAAATTGGGATTCTCTTGAAATGCTTCGGGAATTATTAACTAGTTACTTAGCGTATTAATTAAAGTTAAAAAGTTAAAAGCATGGATAATTATCATACATATTCATGATACTCGCATTTGTTTAATTTTACTTTATTCTAATTCAACTCTTAAACCAATAAGCGTTAAGTTAGAAAGTCTAGACTTATATATAAATGTATAGCTTCAAGAGTCGATAGGCTAACCGGGGCCAAACTATTTCTGAATATTTACAGAGATCGAAACGCCAAATCAAATTTCGCTAGAAAATTTGACATGTTTTCTTATTAGATTATTGTTTCACTATTTCCTTTTTTAATACTTGAATATTTCTTATCACTAACGACATTTACATATTATCTACATCTATGCTCTGATTATAACTGTTCTTATTTTATTACGTACTAGTCATTTGTTATACTTTATATATCTGTAAGTCATCAGCTGTTATATATCTGTATACAGTTATCTGTTATTTTTATTTTGTATTTTAATTTTCATACTTTTTGTCTTTATTTTTATTTTCATTTACAATTATCTTCTGTGTTTGTTTATTGTTTGTTTATTGCTTATTTCTTTTTTTTTTTTTACAAAACTTACCACATTACTCTATCGTAGTATGTATTACTGCACAGCCCAGCCATCTACTTACACATATATTACTATAAACGGTCTACAATATCACAACCCATTAATTAGTTTTTAATTGTATTAAGTTCTATATCATGCAGCTGTTGGATTTTATCTCGCAACATTGATTGTATTCAGTTGTGAATTTTGACATTTTGTATTTCCAACATTTAAATAAGTCATTCATGTTTGGCAAACAATTATTTACTGCAGATTAGGTAAGGTTTTCCTTTATTTTTTTTTTAAATCCACTCTATGTAAGTGCCCTATAACACTCACGATTCTTCTCTAGGCATGGAGATAATAACAATAAGGACTTGTATTGAGCCGAAAACAAGAACATGAAGAACCGAGTCCTTCCTGCGCTGGAGAGGACAGGCTGCGGAGTTCATCAGAGGCCGCGACGTGACTTGGGACTAAAGTGACCGAAGTCAATACTCCCCCTGGATCTGGGCTGTCCTGGAAAGATGGTTATGGCCTTCAGGCTTCCTACGCAACCAGGGCATATTTTCTTGAAAAAGAATAACTTCACGTTCATTTGAATATAAAATATATGAATGCATGTTTGCTGAAACAAATCAGTCGTCCTAAAGCTCCTATAAAAGCCAAATAAATGATTTATTTGATAACGTTTTCATATAAAACCGTTCAAAATACTTGATTTTTTTAGCAATAGTTACGTTCTAACTCATTGTAGTAACTATATATTTTCACAAAAGAAATAAGATCATAAAATATCACATTACTCCTAAAGATCAATCCCCAAAAATTATTATCCCATAAAAGTATCAAAATATAAAAACCACTTATTCGCTACAGCAGTGATTCTCAACTTTTGTATTTGTCCCGTGACCCCCTAATAGTAAAAATAAATGAAATTAATATTTAGTGACTCTCCCTCCCTGTTAATTAACATAAAGTAAGCTTAACTATAATAATTGAATTTTGGCTGTGATCATAAATGTAAAAGTTTTTAACTATCAGTAATCGCAAGACAAGATCCTTCCATGCCAGCTATTATTTTTTTGCTGAAATGATTTCTATACTAATAAAGATGAAGGATAAAAAAAATCATAAATTTAATATGTTTTTTAATTATTATATAATCAAACTGCACTAATTTCATGCCTTTCAAGAAAATATAGACAGTAAAAAAAAAAAAAAAATTGAATACGACTATTCATATTATTTTATATTGCTCAGTTTATACTTTATAGTAACAATGTGAGTAAGCATGCATGTATGGCATGTACCTCTATTTTGGAGACGTTTCGAGCCTATATTGTTCTCATAATCATGCCCTACAGTGAAAAAACAGGTTACAATAAAATTATATAAATTATACAAGTTATTTTAAAACATAATGCTAGCTACAGTACAAGTATATAACAACATGTGTAGGATAATAAAAATATATATAATTACACAACATAGAGGAGTATGAAGCTACTTACAATGTTACTAGTGAATATGAACAGACTAACAATTCTAATACACAACTAACTTAAGGGAGTTTTGAACAGACAGTCATAAATAAAGGTTAGTGGGGAAACCCCTATTTCTTAAAAATTAAGTTTAAAGGACTGGTTAGGTATTCCCAAAGATGCAGGTACAAAAATATTTCAGTGTAATATACTAATAAATGGAAGAATGGTTTGTATGATGTATATAAATGTAAATGTATATTATTGGTCTGAATGTATTAAGTTGGAATAACAGGTGTTAAGTGTTAGAACGTCTGACTTTTTGTTTATTGCGCGGTTTTTAAATTTTTCTATGGTTATGTTTCTTTTAAAATTATTTTGTTCATGGAGAATAATTTTGGGGAAATCGAATTTAAAAGAATGTTTTGTTTGCCTGTAATGTGTGGTGAGAGCTGTTTGGTCAGGTTTGTTCGGGTTTTTATTTTAAACGTGCAACTGTATTTATGTTGATATACTCGTCGTTTAAGATATTGTTCTGATGTACCAAAATAAGATTCGCCACAATTATCTTCACACGAAATTTCATAAACAATATTAGACTGTAACTCTAACTTATCCCTATCTTTGGTTTTGGTGAATAATTTATTAATGGTGGAGGTATTTTTGAATGTGACCGTGTAATCAGTTTTATGATTATTTGTGAGTGTTTTTCTGAGCCTTTCTAATAGTGTTTGAATATATGGGATGGTGTAATATCTTTTATTTTTATTTTCTTGTTGTTTCTGTTGATTTTTTGTTTGTTTTAGTAAGCTACAAATGAGTCTATGTGGATATCTATTTATTAAAAGAAGGTCAACTACTTTATTTTCCGCGGTTTGTTTATATTTTTCTGTAGATAACTTTATTGCACGATTTATTAAATTTTTTGCGGTGTTGATTTTATAACTTTTGGGGCATTGACTAGTATATTATAAATATCTACCGGAATGTATTGGTTTTTTCCACCATTCTGTATCTATTATTCCATTAGGGTTTCGAATTAAAAGTAAGTCTAAAAACGGTATTTTATTATCGTATTCAAATTCCATAGTAAACTTTAGTCTATTTGAAAATTTATTAAATTCGGCTAAAATTATTTCATGTTTATTGTCTTCTGTAGGTATAGCAGTAAGGATATCATCTACATATTTGAATAGAAATGGGATGTTGAAGGGGATTTTGGGGATAACTGAATCTAGGAGATCCTCTAAGTATATGTCTGCTAAAATTGGAGCGATTGGAGATCCCATAGGGCACCCATACATTTGAATGTAAAATTTTCCATTAAATTGGAAATAACCCCTATCGGTACACAGAGCTAATAATTTGAGAAATTGGTCTTTAGGAATAGGTATGTGAGTTTAAAGTTTATGCCAATATTTTTCAATTATTATTTTTACTTTAGTGGTACAAATATTAGTAAATAACGAGGATGCGTCTAAGGAAACTATTTTGTAGCCTTGTGGAATCCGGATATTAGTTATTTTATTATGGAACTCAAATGAATCTTTGACATTATATTTGTCTGTGGACAAGTGTTTTAAGATATTGGTTAGGTGTTTAGATAATTCATATGTGGGAGAGTTTATAAATGTTACTATAGGTCTTACTGGGTTGTCAGTTTTATGATTTTTAATTAGTGAATACAGTTTAGGGGATGTTGGGGAATTAGTTATTAGTTTAATGTATGTCTTAGTATCTATGAGTTTTTTTGTTTTAATTTTTAAAGTGTTGTGTTAGTACCAACATTTTTATATGTGTTCGTATCTTTTAATATATCGTTAGTTCTATTAATATACTCGTCTTTCATAATTGCTACTGATTAGTCTTATCTGTTTTAGTTATTATTATATTGGGATATGTTTTTAGAAATTCCCTGGTAGCTTTGTATACCTTTCGTGTTTTTTCTTGACTATTAGTATTACAGTGGTTATTTTTATTGTGATTAGTATTTTTATAATTGGTTATTATATTAACATATTTTCCTCTCATTTCATCCCGTTTACTATATATATATAGGTGAAACAACCCAATATATATATATTGAATGATCTAATATAACGAGGCTACGCCAGATTCGAGACAATTTACGAGCATAAACTAACAAGATCAACGTTTTTAAAACCTCCTGAAACACCCGTTGAACTTTACCGATAGAAAATCAAGAAATTTGTAATATCAATAGACACTACTGAAAAACAAAAAAATCTTATGGATATGGACGGAATCACACCAACAATTTTTCAAAAAATTTTGAAATAATGCCAAATTACTTCTAAACGTTTATAAATTATTTTATCAAAGAAAAGAAATTCCTGACAATTGGCAAATTGGACTCTTAGTTTTAATACCAAAACCATCAAGTGATAAGCTAAGACCTATCAGCATGCTTCCAATCATGAGCAAAATTATGGCTAGCATTATTAAAACAGACTTGTTTATTTTCTTCTTAAAAATAATATAATAAATAAGCAACAAAGGTTTGCCTTTTACCAAGCGACAGGTACACTAATGCATTGCAATTCCTAAAATTTGCATATTAACTGATGCTTTAGACAAAAAAAAAAAGATCAACTGTTAGCTATTAGTCTAGATATCAAAGGAGCATTTGGACAATGCTTGGTGGCCTCGCTATCCTTTATAACTTGAAACAATATAACTGTCCTCAAGACTTATATTTCATTAATTAAAAGTTTCCTCAATAACAGACGTATCCTACTAAAAACAAATACCATTAACTTACTCAAAATCGTTTGCCAATAGGGACGCCCCCCCGGATCGGACATGTCCACCCTATTTTATGGAAGATTTTATAATTACAATACAATATTTTATCTAAATTTACCGAAACGAAATTTAAATTACTAAGTTATGCCGCTTGAGATACTTCTTTTAAGCAGAGGGGGCGATGTTTTAAAAAACTACAGAACCCGCAATCAGGCACTACAAAAATATCAGATTGGACAAAAAATAACAAATTAGAACTAAACACATTGAAATGTAAATATATCATTTTTAGCAGAAAAAGAAATATACCGGACCTAAACCTACATATAGACAAAGAGAGAATCGAAAGAACGGAAACACTGACCTTTTTAGGCGTGCTATTCGACAAAAACTAAAATGGACACAACATATTGAAAAAATATACAATAAAACTTTAAAAACCATCAACTCTCTCACTATTGCTGCACGGACAACTTGGGGCTTAAAAGCTGATTCTCTGAAAATTATCTATGAGGCAGCATTGATTCCAAAGATGCTATATGCGGTACCAATTTGGCATAAAGCTATTCAGAAAAAATGCAACCTTCAAAAATTACAGAAGTTACAACGGCTCATAGGAATCAAGATAGTAAAAGGATACAAAACTATATCACATGATGCAGCATGTGTTTTAGCCGGCATGATACCTATAGATTTAAAAATAAACGAAATAGTGAAATTCACATCAATAAAATTAGATAGTTGTGACTACGGAACTATCTTAAAAGATTCAATAGATTACGAGACTAAACCTTCACACTGGCTACACCCTGCGATATATATATTGGGTTGTTTCACATGAAATGTCCGATTTTATAATATTTGAAATACATAGAGGATTTTGCGAGTCTCTGTTGTTTACTTCCAAAGTTCGCATATCATAATCAAGCAGTTACTAATCCTCTACTTTTCTTTTATAAACATTAGCTTCCCAATCAATTACACACTGTTTAGTATACCTTCAAATATGAACATGGAAACACGCGATTTTCGTGTAATATTTTTTTATGAGTTTAAACTAGGTCGTTCGGCAGCTGAGGCTGCTAGAAACATCTGTAAGGCGTTTGGGGAAGGGAGTGTAAATGAACGAACCATTCGCCGTCGGTTTGCTAAATTTCGACTGGGGATACCAACTTGGAAAACCAGCCCCGAGGAAGACCTCATTCCTTTTTGCCTAGAGGTGAGACCATTACCTCTACAACCTACTGCAATGAAATTGGCCAAATGCGCGAAAAATTATTGAAAAAACAACCTAGATTGGTAAATCGGAAGGGCCCTATACTCCTACACGACAACGCTAGACCCCACGTTTCAAAACTTACCATACCATGCATAAATTTAAAGAGCTGGGGTACGAAGTTCTTCCGCACCCACCATATTCTCCCGACTTGTCTCCAACAGATTATCACCTTTTCAGGAATTTAGACAACTTCTGCAGAGGAAAATTTTTTGCAAATGATGCTGAAATCAAAAGTGCGTTTTCAGATTTTGTTTTACTTCAAAGCTCAGAGTTTTTCAAATCCGGGATAAAAAGTTGTTGTCACGTTGGGAAAAATGTGAAAAAAAAGAAGGTAAATACTTCGAATAAAATTATATTGTTTTCATATTGTATTTTTACTAAAATCCCTTTACCTTGAAAACGGACATTTCATGTGAAACAACCCAATATATATATATATATATATATATATATATATATATATATATATATATATATATATATATATATATATATATATATATATATATATATATATATATATATATATATATATATATATATATATATATATATATATATATATATATATATATAAATGTATATATAACCGATTTTGTAGGTATGTATGGATTTATGTATTCATGTTATACATTGTATAATTTAAGAGAGAAATTATGTAATTTTGTAAAGAAAGATTTTGTATTTGTAGCAATCCAAAAGAAGTTTATAATCTTGAAATAGAAGACTAGCTCGTAAAATTATAAATCGTTTTTTATAGCCTTTTTCTAGTATAAACAAATACACTAAAATGTAACCTTTTAAATTAAAACACAAAGACTAAATAGTACCAACACAAATTTTTCTAAATACCAAGGCCTTTAGCCTTCAAACATCATTACACACACACACACACACACACACACACACACACACACACACACACACACACACACACACACACACACACACACACACACACACACACACACACACACACACACACACACACACACACACACACACACACACACACACACACGCACGCACGCACGCACACGCACACGCACACGCACACGCACACGTACACACGCACACGCACACACGTGTGTAAAAATTTTAACCCATATATCAGTGACACCTTTGTATAGTGTGTGAAATGCGGAAATTGTATTTCAGGAAAATCGAAATTAAATGTTTTGACTTTTTTCCACAAGGATTCACAAAGAAATATTCATCTCTCTATTAGCACAACGGAAAATATAACGATTCCTATAACCCAAAGTTCAGGAAATTGCATTTAACTATACTATCCTTATGTACTACAGATAATTCAAATAGTGTAATACATCTAATTTTGGAATGTTAAACACGTGATAACGGACGAAAAATTTCACTCCGTTGAATAATTATCAGAGAAAAATATAGTGTTACAATAGTGTGGAAAAGATAAATTATGTTTTTCTATTTCCTTTAAAGTCTTGTAAAAAAAAAAAAAAAATCCCTTTAAAACAAAAAATAGTTTTAACATAAAGTATATAAAAATTGATTGTATTAATAGATTTATAGATAATCATGAAGGGATTTTAGTTTATTTTTTGTTATTGATGATACTATTTTTGTAATAATTATTATAGTTAAAACTTTATTGATTGAAGGTTTTAGTCGATGAAGGGATAAAAAATTTATGTAGAAAAGTGTTTTGGCACTTTAAAGTAAAATAAAAAAATAATGTTTACCAAATGTACTGGAGGTATTTGCTGTAAAAACTAAAGAACGCTGTCTTTTTCAACTACATATATTAATTTGTAAGATTTTTGGCTTGTTTTCTAGACTTCATTCGTCCCAGTTAAAAGCTTTTTAAAGTAAGACTGGAGGATGCCTATCATAAAAAAAACAAACAACGAAAATTCACCAACTTTTGGAATAATGTTTTTAACACCGTCATCATCATATCATATAACATTATCGATTTTTTTCTTACAAGAACTGACGATGGATTTCGATTTTATAATTAATGCTTAATCATTAAAAATAATACAATAATTGTTTCATTGTATTGAGGAGGACCGAAACTTTCACTACATGATCAACTTTTCATTTCGAAGCTCTGTATATCATCACAAGTTTTTTTATTATTTAAGTAAGAATTATGTAAAAATGGTGGATGACAAATAAAAGCTTAAATTAAAGTTTTTGGATTATTAGTTTAAAAAAATTTCAGATTTTTCTAATTACAGGGAAACACATTTATTTAGATCTATTGCCAATCATCTAAATATGGTTTGAATCTGTAAAGCTGGAATTAGGAGCAGAAGGTTAAATTTTAAAACGACTTAAAGGGTTATTTATAGACATATTTTTCACTTAAGAAAAACATTACTGGTAATTTATATTTCAATGTACTCTGAAATTAGTGAAATGTTAGGGAAATGGAGGGAATGGTATAATCTAAAACATAGAAACTATCATCCCCAAAAAAATTATAAAATGTATATTTAATGAAATCTATTCACTCGAACTCTTAAAATATATGAAAACTATATCCCCTGGTTTCTACAAATGAAACATCATTCGATAACAATTTATAAATACATTTAAGAGATTTACACGCTATGTAAAGGTTTAGAACAGTAACAAGCAAAAATACAATCTATTATATTCGGTTAGCTAATCGAATTCCTAAATCTTAGTCTACCTCCACCAGATTCTCTTACCTTTTTCTAACTAACGTAAGCTAGAAAGTTATTGTAAGCAATGTTATTCTGCGTCATGTTTATCTAGTCCATCTGAGTTCCGGTCTCACTCTTGGTCTAGTCCAGAGATGGGCACACTTTTTAAGGGGAGGGCCGGATGAAATAGATGTTTCATCTAGGCGGGCCAAAAAAATTGGACAAAACAAAGTTTTACAACTAAAATCTTTGTTTTTGACTTTATCTCATTACACTCAACTTATATGGTACAACGGTAGAAGATCCGGAACAATAATTCTATTCTAGCTATGCAGAAAATGAATTTTGTCTTATGTATAATTGAGTGTGACCATGTCGCGGGCCGGATTGACTAGCCCGAAGGGCCGCACTTGGCCCGCGGGCCGTAGTTTGCCCATCACTGGTCTAGTCCCGTCTACTGAAGCGTTCTTATTTTGGAAGTGATGACTTGCGTGGCAGCTTCTAGCCACTAGTCCCAGCAATTGTATTATCTTTCATATCATATCTAGCTCAACTGCTATGTCTCGGAAATTATTTCCTGATTCCTCTTTTGACACACCATTATATACAGACTTAAGCACAGTTCAAACATGGAGTACATTACTTACTTTTAAAAGAGGTAGTTAACACATATGTTTTTTATTTACTGCTATAGCTACCATCAAAAGCAACCCATAAATCATGTATAGGGATTAATGGGTACTAGTTTCTATCATTTCGTACTTTTGACCATTTTTATTTATTTATTTTATTTGCGACATTGCCAAAGACCAATTTTTTTTTTTTTTTATTTATTGATATTTACAACTCTACAAAATAATATACAACAAGTAAATGTGTTGACAGTGAATACAATGTCATGTTAATAACTTGTGAAGAACTACTCACTAGTAGCACTTCAATAAAATCTACACTAAAAGGTCTCTATTCAGACACCTCAGGATTCTCAGGGATGCAGGAGGAAGCAAGTTGGGAGACTAGTGGATTGGAGTGGTTACGGAGCTTACTATGGAAGGATGGGTATCTGGTTTGGGCTAAATCAGAAACATATGGAACATTAAGATCTTTATGGATAAATTCATTGGTCACATAGTAAGGAGCATTGAGGATTTTTCGAAGGATTTTGGATTGTAGAGCCCCAAAGCTCAACTCCGTACGTCCAAATAGGTCTAATCACTGTCATGTAAATGAGTCTTTTGTAATTAATTGGGAGCTTTGAACGTTTGTCTAGTAAATATTGAAGTAGTCTATAACTACGGGCAGTTTCTTGTCGTTTTAGTCTTGTATGTGGATTCCAAGTTAGACGTTTGTCCAAGTGGAGTCCTAGGTTGCAGATCTGTTCAACAGGGATTAGTGGAATATCAAGACCATTTTTAAATTTTAAACTTTGCGTTGATTGCCTTTCTAGTATTATGTATATATATATCAGTTCTTGTTTTTAATATAAAAAAAATATTAATTGTTTTATAATCCATAAAAAATGGGATTATTATATTTTTTATTTTTAATAAAAATCAATTATTATACTAGAATAACGGAAAATAAAATAAATGGCTTCCTACCGACGGGTTGCAAGGGAGTGAGGAGGAGAACTGAAATCGTTTAACTTCTTTCGTTTGATATTACAGTTAGAAGTATTTATTCTAGTATGATAATTGATTTTTATTAAAAAAAAAAAAAAAATAATCACATTTTTTTATGGTTTATATGTATATATATATATACATATACATGTATATATCAGTTCTTGTTTTTAATATAAAACAAATATTAATTGTTTTATAAACCGTAAAAAAATGGGATTATTATATTTTTTATTTTTAAAAAAAATCAATTATTATACTGGAATAAATACTTCTAACTGTAATATCAACCGAAAGAAGTTAAACGATTTCAGTTCTCCTCCTCACTCCCTTGCAGCCCGTCGGTAGGAAGCCATTTATTTTATTTTCCGTTGCCGTGAAGGCATCTTTCCATTGCTGGAATTCCTTTACGGTCCAACGGTTGAGCTAAACTGAAGAACGGTTCTCATGTTTCGGAGTTTATCAAAGAATGGATATGTATTCTTGGCAATCATGAACAAGTGTATAAGTCATAGCTGTCGTTTTTCTATCGTTTCCCGGAAGGACGTAATTACTCTATAAATACCATTTGTACCAAAATAGATAATTTAAAACCTTATTATAAAGACAACTTGACCGTTTTTTTCATAACGCAGGTATTAAAATTCCTGGTTTGATGGTTAAAAGTTAATTCATTTTCAAGGTTATCTGACTTACCCACTTCTTTAAGGTAAACACCGATATATTCATCGCACATTTTTAAACTAATTGCGTTTGAAAACAATGTGATTGGAAAATGAGAGGAAAGCAAATTTAAAATTTTCCGACGATTTAGTCCCGATTTCTCGATTATCCATTAATCAAGCTAATACACTGCACTGGTTACAAGTTAAGCAATTATTTGAATAAATAGTTTTTCAATAATTTCACACTGAAGTTAGTTCTGTATTGAAATATGTAAGTTATTAAAAGAAATAGGCACGCATCTTGTGAAGCCCATGTTTTAATGTTATATTTATATATGACTCGCGTGGCAGCTTCTAGCCACTAGTCCCAGCAATTGTATTATCTTTCATATCATATCTAGCTCGACTGCTATGTCTCGGAAATTATTTCATGATTCCTCTTTTGACACACCATTATATACAGACTTAAGCACAGTTCAAACATGGAGTACATTTTTTTAAACTAAAACCTTTTTTTTTTTTAAATATATATATATTAACTCCACTAAGCCTTCCGATTGTTTTTGTAACCAATCCTCACAATGAAAAATCCTTCATAAAGATGTTAATGTTCGATATGTAGCGGATTTGGCCCAAACCAGATACATATCCTTTTATAGTAAACTCCATAACTACATGAACCCAATTAACCCCAGACACTATTTCCGGTAATGCTCCGAAATGTCTGAAAAAAAGATGGCTAAGAGACCTTCTAATGTAGAATTTTTATTGAAGTGGAACTAGAGAGTAGTTCTTTACATGTTAATGTAACCATTTTCCTCAAATATGCTTGTTCTGTATAATGTTTTTGTTCAATGTGGTTTCAGAGCGTAAAACGTCTGGAGTTGTGTATAATGTATACAGGTGTAAATATGAATAAATAGTTAAAAACAAAAAAGCATTCCAGAAGATAACACCAGCATTTCCTGTAAAAGTACCAACATAAAAATATTTAATAACCAGTAATTGTAATGGTGGGAAGTGAGAAGTATATAAAGAATATATGGAAAAATATTTTGAAGAAATCATGGACCAAGAAACATTTGAGAATTATCAAGTCACTAATGGACAAAGGCACATTTGAAGAGACGAAAGTATATGAGACGAATGTAATAAAAGAGGGCATATTCAAAGGGAGAGTGCCTCCTGTGTAGAAACGTTATTGCCAGTAAAATGTCATCTCAAGACCAAGCTTGGATTTTTTGAAGTGATAAATCATTAAAGGAGTAGTAAGTGTTCTTCTGGATATTGTGCGTTTACAGTCTTTACCGCTTTTTATGAAATTTCCGTCTTATCAGTAAAAGATAGAATAGTAAAAATAAATAAAAAAAAAAGGAACTGTGCTTAGTGCAAATCAATTCTTAGAATTACTTGAATATAATTGAAGAGGATTATTAAATGACTTTCAAAAAATAGGCCAAACCGGAAATAAAAAAAGAAAAGAAAAGAAAATTAATAGGGTAAATAAATAATCTGCAATGAACTGTAAAAAATGTAGATAAATTATACAATTATAAAGATATTAAAAATAAATATAATATATAATATAATAGGGTTAATAAACAATATGAATTATGGTATTTAAGCAAATTGACATTATTGCACTTCCAGAGAGCTTAAAAATACAGAACAGTTAAAAAAATAAGATATATGAGGATAAAAAGAGACAATACATGTATAAAATAATTTTAAAAAATAAAATAAAAATTGTTGATTTAACAAACTGTAAAAACAAAGCTATAAATAAGTAAAAATTAATTTTTAATTAAAAAACAGAATAAAGTTTTAACACAAAACATACCACATAGAAAATTGAATAAAAATAAAAAAGAAGAATCAATAGAACGAAATTTTCATGAAAAACTCTATGGCTTGCCTCTCTTTAACTTTAACCTGTAAATGCTGTAATGTAATTTTTTACATGCAATAATTCATTTTGTTAATTCAACCTAATACATTACATCTTATTTATATTTCCTTTATCAATGTATAATATCTATATTTTTTTTATCATTTCAAACTGTTCATCAACCCTGTTAATTTTAATTTTTCTTTTCTCTTTTTTATTTCTCTATTCGTCTGTTTTATGTTTTATCCATGATTATTTCCAACAATAATATGGCCAAATCGTCGGCAAAAAAAAAAAAGATTTGGGAGGAAGAGAGAGTAAGGGAGACACTGAATAACAGAAAAGTGAGATCTATAAGATCTGATCCGAGAACTTAGAGAAGAACTTATCCGCCTGCTTTATTTCGGTTTGATAACGCTGCCTAAGAATTTATAGTCTGTTGGGAAGACTGAATTGGCAAGGAAAAAAAAATCAAATTTCTGAACGAACGAGAATGCTTTGACCAGGATGAGATTACTGATAAGAAAGATACTTATCTTAAATACGGATCCTGGAATTCTACTTAGAACCCTGAGATAACTTATTTTGATATGAATTCAAGTTATCAGGTGATAATATAATGATTTTAAACCTGTAGAACTCCGTGAAGATAAAGAAATACATTAATTATTTTAATTATATATCTATAAATAAACATTTTTTTTTCTTTTATTG
The DNA here is from genome assembly GCA_003667255.2 of Euschistus heros. NCBI lineage: Eukaryota > Metazoa > Arthropoda > Insecta > Hemiptera > Pentatomidae > Euschistus > Euschistus heros. Next base: position 1,738,855 of record RCWM02000162.1, on the reverse strand, counting down.
CTGAATTAACAAAAGCAAATAAAAAAACAAATTTATCAAAATAAATTATAGGTTCGATTACATAAATTTCAAATTTGTCTACGTCTTCAGAAAAACAGATAGAGTAAAGAGACGATATATAAATGTGTATGTCTAAGAGGAAATTCAGAGGGGAAGTTTTTTGATGGCAGTGATGATAGTGAGAGAAAACGAGAATAAGAAAGAGAGCTATTAAAATCTTTGTGAAAAAGTCATTATAACAGATAACTCAAATTTAAGGTTTATCTTATAGAGAGAAGTAAGAAATACTAAAATAAATAATGGAAGCTTCAGCTAAACATAAATAACCACAGGACATCCAGAAGTCGGAAGGTAATATATATATATATATATATATATATATATATATATATATATATATATATATATATATAAAACCACAATTAATATTGAATCGGAAGAGTAGAAACCGATTGATCGATTCAGGTATTAATATCTCGCAATGTGCTTAATATGAAAGACGGACGAAAAACTAATATAATCGAGATAGCTGGAGATTTCTGATCAAATACTTTATAAATGTCACTGGTTGAGTATGTAATAATGGTTTATCGTAACTCCATAGAGAAGAAACCAAATTATAATAATTTTTTTTATGGTGTTGGAAAAGTTTTACGTTGGAGCAGTATTTTTTCGACCCAGAATGTAAGCTTAGTCATTTTTTTTCGAACTAGAATACGTAATAATTTTTTCAATCATACCGTTATACTCTTTATCTTAAATCACCACTTATATATAATTTAATAAATTGGTTGAATAATTAATATTTAACTAACAATTAATGTTAATATCATATCACTACATAATATGATAGCCACAATATTGAAGCAATAATCTAGATTTATTATTTCTAATAGATATATGTATTATTTTGACATGGATATTTCTTTTAGCTGGTGTCTATCCTTTTCGTGTAACTTTTCTTGTTATTCATTTTGACAGTTGTTGCTGCAAGTATCGAAAATATTTTATCTATTTCCTGTTCAGAAATTTAATAGGGACTATTTTTCGTTATTTAGAATTCGTCGCTAGGGGCTATATTGGTTTGAATAATAAACGTCAAGTTTACAACCTCAATTTTCTTTCGACATTGTTTATTTTGGATAATCACTGATCGTTAATTTAATTAAATTATTAATTTAAGTAATTTGATCCTTCAAGTTCTAAAATGAGAATTGAAAGAATCAGTAAATTAGAGATAAATATATCTATGACTATTGTTTTGCCCAGGCAGGGAGGCGTTCAATTTTTACTTTATTAACTTCTCCATAAGGACATCATTAAATGCGGTTGGTTTCTATTGCAAGAGAACAGGCAGGTGTGTCCAGTGAACGTGATTACCTCCCCAAACGACCGAGCTGAAAAAAAATCCAGCCGCAGGGAGCAGACAAAGATGAAGCCGAGAGACCCAGGTGCTCCAGAGGAATAGACTACTATTGGCTGGAGCCTTGTTACCGGAACCAATTGGCCAATCCCATTCCCTCCCTGTCACTCCCTCCACCCGACCTAGTTTCCTCTCATTTTTCTTCCTATTCCTTCATTCGCCTAGCTCTACCTTAATGTCAGCCATGAAGAACCCTCTAGTTGAAAAACAAATTGCTTCGAGATCCAAGTGTAGTTGAAAGGTCTCACTTTAAGTGAAACGATAGCTCATGTCTTTTCTTCGATTGTGCTCACCTCCAGTTTACCAACGTTTAGCACAGAAAAGACTTGGCTATATTACATTCCCATTCTTTGGAATTACAGAGGCAAATGTACACACTACTTTCGTATTAATGGTACGAAACTCCTTTGCGATTGTTAATTTCCCGCTAAGCCTTGTTTTTGTACAAAAACACCTGTTTAGTTTTACATAGAAGCTTAAAGTTTCGATTAAAGGCTGTTATAAATGGAATGTCTTTTAAAACGTAAAGTATGAAAATTTATCCGAGCCACATGTCAGATGAAACAAACATTTTATCAACTATCAAGAACCAAAATTTGGAGCCCCAAAGAGAGACCTGTTTTGACGTACTGAGTTGAATATGTCTAAACAGGTCTAACTTCTGTCATGTAAATGAGTGTATTGAAATTAATCCGAAGGTCTAAATTTTTTTTTCTAGTAAATGTTGAAGAAGTCGAAAACGACGGTCCTTTTCTTGTCGATTGAGTCTTGTAGAGTGGTTTACTTACTTCAATTTCCTTTACTTTATTATGTAACTTATCCTTATTCATAATTTTATTTGTTATTTTCGTAATTTTTTTTTTTTGTTCGTCAAAATTGTACATAGTTGTATTTTTCCCAATTGATTTTAAGAACAAAAATACATTGTATTTAATCTTGAGGACGCGTCCCGGGATATAAACAGTACATATTTTCAATCTAACCTACTTAATCAATTTTCAGATCGTATGATCAGACCCCTAATGTAATTTTTGTTCAGAATATGCCAAGTGTTCCATTTTTCTTTAGTTATTTTGAACAAAAAGGCTGCCGGAATCGGGTTTATTAAGGCTTTTGAGAGCGGTGGGGGAAGCAGAACAGATGATGATGGATTGACTCTCCTAGTGAAAGGGCTAGTCCTAACACCTTGAAAATAGCAGGCAGCTCCCTGGTGAATAAGCTAAATACACTATCCAGTTTGTACATAGCTTTTCTTTAATCGTAAAAGAATGCAGTCTCTTCTATGGTAAAGAGTATAAAAGACAGTAGGCTATAGATGAAAATTTTAGTACTAGCTATGGACAAAATACTCATAAAACGATTCTCTTTTATTTTTTCTTTCAATTTTCACATTTTTGTATTTATTTTCAGGAATATAATATAACAATGTGAATGATTATCATAATAGGTCTTGAAGATACATAGACCCAAACCTTTGTCCTTATTTAATTTTGTTGTTGTTAGGCTTAAAGGGAAAAAAAACTGCTAATGGTTATTATTGCCCTTATATTAGATCTTAATTTTATACTAGACAATAAAAATATAATTAAAATAACACGTGCATATATGTAGGATACGAGAGAACAAGTAAACAAAAATTAAATTTAAAAAAAAAAAAAAAAAAAAAAAAAAAATATATATATATATATATATATATATATATATATATATATATATATATAAAATGGTATAAATTAAAATGAAAAATAAAATAAAAAAATAATGAAACTTAAAGTTTGAGGTATCAAATTACATCTTTTTTTTTTTTTTTTTTTTTAATAAAAAAGGTGTTTATAGTAGAAAAAAATACACTTTTTTTCTTGTTTTTTAGTAAGGTTACCTAGGGATCTCTGAGCAAGGCCTTCAGGTATAATGGGATAAGCCAGTTCCTAATAAATCCCAGCGCTGCTCTCTCAGCTGCGACACTGGTGTCAAAACCCATTGAAGACTATGTTGAAGCGCTAAACACAGTCGCTCAGGGCGTGGGCAAAGATGCTGGACGCTGCCTTATCTCCAAGTACGCATTTTTAAAAGGTCTTGCTATAGCATCTATCTGAAGAGGAATATCATTGAAATATACAGGACAGGGTTTGCGGCTGAGGGTTAAGTGGGTGCACATAGATTCGTTTACTTTGATGATCCATTTATCGCATCAAACCGGGATGTGTTTGGAGATTATAGAAAGCCATTAAAAAAACTGGATGAGATAAAGGAGAGCTGCGTTGATTAGAAAGTATCTAGAGTAGGATGAATATGAAGTGTTAACAAAAAATAGAGGTGGGTCTAGAAAGCTATCTTATGGAACACCTGTTTTTTAATTGGGTACCAGTTAAAAAATTGCATTCCGGGATGAACTCGGTAGGAACGGTTGGGGAACTAGGAATAGGGATTGATTTAAATATGGAGTCCGGATTATAATGTCCAAAAATGGGCGATAGCAATATTGTTTGTTTTAACGTGCAGTTTGCAAGCTAAAGCCTAATTTGTTTTCAGTAGTTTAAAAATGTATGGCTTAAAACTTTTCTTATGATCTTTAAAGACGAATCAGGATTTAGGGATAAATAAAAAAGATTTTAAATGTACTAACAAGCAACATTGTAACCTTAAAGTGAAGAAGTATTATCATACAGTGCTATGTTTGGGCGGGGGTAGAGGTTTCTTAGATATATGGTATACAGTTCTTGGAAACTAGAAACAGGAAAAAATATAGGAAACAATTAAAAAAAAAAAAAAACTGCGATGGAAGGAAAATATTAATTTGATAGGATCAATTTACATATAATGAGGGATTGGTTAATGGTATTGAATCCGTATTTATTTTAACCTTTTAGCAGCATCGAGGGTGGTTCTAACGAAATGGTATGCGCAATATGCTGGTATAAACAATGATTAGGATTTTAGAAACTAGGGGTGTGGAACTGAAGCCTTGTGGTATTGAGTTGGTTGAGGAGGGTCCGGAGAGGCCTGACAGAGGATCCAGTAAGCCCAGCTGTGCCTCGCTCTGCCCCGCCATTGAGCGAGGATTAGATCCGACACTCCAATGTCTCTTCTTCAGCCCTTTCTATCTATTCAGATCCTTCGGAAGAGAATTTGTGTTTCATTCATTATTCAATTAGTTTTGATACCAAAAGGGATTCAAGTTATCGACAAAATGTCTATTTTCTTTCAGCTTCTTGAGCTCACAAATTATTTCGTTGAGAAGATCACTGAAAGGTATAAAAGACCTATTCAGAGGCTTAGAATATTATGGATTTATTTCTTTACAGAGTTTGATATTTAATGGATCTTTAATAGGATGGCGTATAATCAATTGAATAGAAGAGACCTCAAACCCAAACTCAGATCATTACATATATTTTAGCTCATTTTTACAAGAAACTGGATATTTTTTTCTTCACAACATTCAATTTATTAAAAGAGAGTTTTTCTTAAAAAGTGTTAAATCAAACATATTATATTTTTTATGAAGTGAGGGATCTAAACATTAGGCTCCCTCACTCTTCCTCTTGTAACATTCCCATAGTTGAGGATCTTCGGTAAACTGTAGCCATTCCATCCTGTCTCTTCATAGCCTTAACATCTGCTAGAATGTTTTACTTCCTTCCCCTCTAAATTTCTGGGTATTCCCTTTAAAGATATATAGAGAAAAATAAAATAAACGTATAATTAAAGACGCTAGTTCGCATTAAAAATGTTAAACAGCTATCACTTCCATGAGTAAAACTCGAGGGGTAGACTCATTCATAAATATACTGACGATGTAGTTTTATTTATTTCTTTTTTGCCATTATATTAGACCTCCTGTATTTTGACATAGATATGTCTTTTGGTTGGGGGTCTATGCTTTTTTAGTGTAAGGTTTTTTACACAGTCAAAAATGTAACAATTTGACCAGCTCTTGCTCTGTTGATGCTGCTCGGATCGAAAACTTGTCAGCAGTTTTCTCATCAGAAAATTTAATGAAGAATATTTTTGGTGATATAAGATTTGTCACTATAATCTACTTTTTAGGAGCTATATTGGTTTGAATGAAAAAAGTCACGTTTAAAACCCCTATTTTTATAACATTTATTAATTGAAGTAATTTGGTCTGTTTAATTCAAAAATGTAAATTAGGAAAAGCGGTAGATTATAGATAGATTCTAGCCAGAGGGAAATAATTGTTCTCAACTTTTACTATAAAATTGTACAGATAATTTCTAGAGTTGCATTCATAAACGCATTCAATTTACCGCCATTGTTGTCCTTAAGGATACAGTCTTGAAATATTTTTAAGATTTAACGATTTTAAGATGGCGGAAGGATATTAAAACCTATTCCTGGAAACACCATGATATTTTGGCCTTGTTTGCATATGCCAGTATTGACAGCTACTATGTAAGGAGAAGGGAAGTTCGTAATCGTACCCTTAGTTTACTGCCCTATACAGCACAATAGAAATTTAGATCTAATATTTGGATATTTGAAACAAATTTCAAAGCTTAGGACAATATATCACATCTTAACATAATTCATATTAAATATTGTTTCGTAAAAAATAATTTGTTTATTATTCATACAATATATTCAATTAATTTAAATTATTTGGCCCTAAACGGTCGCTACGTTTGAAAATCTAGCCATTCTGTCAATCAATAGACATCATTTATTCAAAACAGCTGTGGAGAGGGATGTAGGTATGCTCATCGTAATTGCTACTTGACACTCATTAGTAATTCCTAACAGGGAAATCGGAACCAATCTGTAAACAATGCGGTTCAACAAGCTCTAAAGCGAATACTTACATAGTAACAATATACTGTTCATTTATAACGCCATCTAAATATAATTATAAACATTACAAAACATTAATTTTTTTTTTGCTTTCCTTTCAGCAGTAACCCTGTTGAAAGGGGTTGTATTTAATCCTGTACACACCATACTTAAATGTATTTAATGTACATGTAATTTTTAATTTTTTTCTTAGTATCATTTTGCGTATACATATACATACCTAGTACCTACATGTGGTAAACGTTAGATATAAAAATAGAACAAGAAAAAATAAAATAAAATAAAAAGTAAGAAGTTATCCTATATTAGAATTTACTACAACTATACAATAAAGTTATATTATCATCAAAAATCCTTAAAAATGTATTGATTAGAGAAAATATTTATTTTTAAAAAATAACTTGAAGTCTTCAAACATGTTATTCATCAAACATTGCCCATGCACCGGCCAATGTTCTAGTTTCAGCACTGCTTTTCTCTTTAGTAAAGTTATGTGCTCAGTGAGTAGTCTGCATTCATATATGAGGTGGTGTATATTTTGTTCTTTTGTGAAATAACGGGTATATAAGAATAAATTTATCATTTTTCATCTATAAATGTATCTGTTCACTACTGCATGCCCTGTGATTCCTTGTGTAGTGTAGAAGTCAGTCCATGAGTCTGATTCAATGTAAGTCCGTAAGTCTCAAATGAAATGATGTAGATGTCTTCCATATTGTGTTGTGTTCCAACATGCCACTGGTATATAGCTTGTGTGCTTTATATATTGATGTTTACATATATTATCTAAAATGTTTTTAATTTTTTAATATCATAATTGTATTTATTCAGATACAATCCAGAATGCTTTATAAAATATTTTTTCCTGATTATATGCATATATGGATCATTTTCAAGCGAAATGGCAATTTAGCTTTCCAAAGAAACTCATGTAACCTTAAAAAAAAGTTACTTATTCATGTTCTTTGGTATACTTGGATGTTACTACACTACATGAGGAAATATACCTGAGTCGGTTCGTCAAATTTCCGCTTCCTTGATTTTTAATTGAATTTTAAAAGAAAAAACCCTTTAATAACTTGACGTTTGCTACCGGGTTTTTAACTTGTCAGAATTATGGTTTTTATTAAATTATATTTTTTTACGATACATTTAACAAATGACACATCAAACGTTACATTTATGGCAAAGGTCCGTAGAAATGTCAAATTTGACGAACTGTAACTAGGAAAAGAATGTTTAACTACAATTTTTTTCAAATATGATGGAATTAAAACATTCGTAGAGTTCGAAACTACCAACTGTGAAGACTTAGATTGATTGTAGTAGAATAAATGTGAGAAAACAATAGTAACGTATGTCAAATTGAATTAAGATATCCACCATGTTTTGAAAGTTGAGATCGTCTTATGTCGGTTAGCACTGCGGGATGGACTTTTGGTGGTTAATGGTTTCAATACGTGACCACTGGTTACAATATGACGCCATTTCCACACCACAAGCTCCAAACCAAACTTTTCTACAGCCGGTCACGTACATCAAATGAATGAATTTGGAATTTTTGGGCTCAAAGAAAATCATGTCTCAAGCCCAAATTTCATATTTTCAAAAAAAAAAAAAAAAAAAAAAAAAAAAAAAAAAAAAAACTATTTTTATTTTATTTATTTAATATACACACAATAAGAAATGACAGAAGGAATAAAATTTTTTAAAAAAATCCATACTTTTTTTGATGGTTAGAAGATGGCAACCTATGTCTATATCAAACATTTAAAATTGCAGTTCTAAAGCCTACATTAATTAAAACAAATGATCTCGACAAGATAAAATCAACAACAGGAAAATATTGGATGTAATGGAGTGTATAAAAAAAAAAATGACCGTTTTTGAAACAAATATTTGTATTATTATTTCTTTGTTAAAAATACAATTAATACTCAAAGTATAGTCCATTGTTATCTACAGTTATTACCCGTCTGCTAGCCAAATGCTCGATGCCACGCTGATAACAATCCTTTGGATGGCTGTCAAAGAACTCTTGGACAGCATTTTCAACTTCCGCAAAATTATAAATTTTTTTCCCTTGAAGAAAATAGGCCATGGATCGAAACAAGTAGTAATCCGAAGGCGCGAGGTCTGAACTATATAGTGGATGAGGCAGGAGTTCAAACCCATTAAGTTCTGTAAACTTTTCTTTGGTTCGACTGCTAATTGTTGAGGAGTAAGTTTGTGAGGGACCAGTCTACAGGTCTTTTTCACCTTCCCCGTGGAGAGAAGATGGTGACTAACAGTATCTTTCGACACACCACACTTCCTGGCAAGTTCGCGAGTACTTGTGGACGGATTTGACTCAACAGCAGCCTCCCGGAGCCCATCTTCCTTTCCAACGTCGTATCTCCACTTCTAAATTTTTCAAACCAACGCCGCGCAGTGCGTTCTTCAAGGACACCTTCCCCTTCATATTTAATAATTTCACGAGTTGCTTCAGTGGCTGTGAAATTGGTTTTCCAGTAATGTCTTAAAATTACGAGAATTTCGTAGGACACTGTCATGTTTCTTCTTTGAAATAAATAACTGAACTTTTTTTTAAAAAAGTCCAGTGTTAGAAACAAGGTTAGGGAATACTCTAAAGGGATTATTAAGTATTGGTAAATAATAAACAGCATTAAGATATTTACAGACTTTTGAACTCTGGAATTTAATAAAACGGTCATTTTTTTTTTTATACGCCCTGTTAATTTCTTTTTTACAGCCATTCAAAGTGCTGGGACAGTACATTTCCGTTTTATTGAAAAATTACACATATATGTGTGTATAAAAAAAAAAAAAAAGAAGACTTTTATTGCATATTTATGTGGGTTTTTTTAAACCACAAATTTAACGTACGTTACCAAAATTGGAGCAAAAATAAAATAGTTTAACATACGTTACCGTAATGGTAGCGTATGTCAACAGTAACGTATGTCAAATTTTAGGAATTTTAATTAGAAAAAGATTATTTAACTACTATATATTTTAAACTTAATGGGATTGAAACATTCGCTATGTTGAAAACTACAAACTGTAAAGACTTAGATTGGAAGTGGTGAATTCAATGTGTGTAAACAATGGTAATGTATGTCAAACTGAATTAAGGCACTCACAATGTTTTGAGAACCAAGGTCGTCTTACTTCGGTTAATAAAGCGACCTGGGCTCTTGGTTGAAAATGATTATAATATATAGTTTGGAGGTTGTTAAGACGCTATCTAATTTAACAAGAAATAACAGAGAGAATAAAATGAAAAAAACTTCTATAATTTTTGTCAAGGTTAGAAGATGGCAACTTGACCTGTGGACAGTAACGTATGTCAAAATTTTAAATTTTAATTTTAATTTTTCTCTTTATCAAACGTTTCAAATTGGAATTCTATTGCTTGCAATAATTGAAACAAATATATTCGACAAAATAAAATCGACAACTGTGAATTTTTTGAGGTAATTTTTTTTTTATATCCATTCAAAGTCCTGGGACAGCAAATTGCCATTTTATTTTAAAATAACCGACATATTACCCGTTGAAAGTAGGGTAAGTCCATTTTCGAAAAAATGGAGATGATTGTAGTTATAGATAAAACTTGTTAAGGTCACTTTATTATAAACTTTTTATGCGTAAACAATTTATTTTAAAATTTGATTCTAGTATTTGGGATTGGAGAAAAAATTATATGCTACTGGGGTATTCCTGGATGTAGCTCAAGCATTCGACAGAGTTTGGCACAATGGACTACTATTTAAACTTAAATCATTCCTTCCTTCCACTTACTATCTTCCTTCTCTCTTTCCTTTCTGACAGATTTTTCTCTGTTCGACAAGGTTCGTATATCTCTTCTGTTCGACCAATTAGGGCTGGAGTACCGCAGGGATCGATTCTTGCACCTCTGCTATACATTGTTTACACACACGACATACCCACTTACCCTAACACTATAATAGCAACATACGCAGATGATACTGCAATTCTGACTAGACACTCAGACATAAATCAGGCTTCACTGACTCTCCAACACTATTTACAACAGTTACAAGACTGGTTCAACAAATGGAAAATTAAACTAAATAACGACAAATCACAGCACATAACTTTTACACTTCGACATAACACCTGCCCCAACGTTTACATCAACAATGTTGCAATTAAACAGACTGACACTGTTCAATACCTAGGACTAATGTTCGACAGAAGGATGACATGGGGCCCACATGTGAAACAGAAACGCCTAAGCCTTAACAAAAGACTGAGACTATTATATCCAATTCTACATAAACGATCTAAATTGAAAATTACGCAAAGACTAAATACATATACTTACTTATTAAAACCTCTATGGACGTACGCCTCACAAATTTACGGAACTGCTAAAAAAACACAGACTTTCCAGTCCAAAACTTTAAGACTCATTACACAATCACCCTGGTATGTCAATAACAAAACTTTACACACAGACTTACACATACCCATGGTACAAGATCACATCCAGACTTTATACAAAAGACTTCACGACAAACTTCACGGACATATCAATAATTTAATACAAAGTATGGCCTCCATAAGCTTGCCAGATAATACCCAAAGAAGACTAAAAAGGAGTTGGTTGAGGGATCTACTCCGTTAAAACGAATTAAATATCATGTTCATGTAAGGAGTAAGTACCGCTGGGTGCTGTCCTCCCTCATGCCTGACATGCCAATTATCTTTTATACAACAATTTATCACATCTGCTTGTTGTCACATGTTAAGTGACAGGTGTGGATTAAACAAATAAAGAGAAAAAAAAAAAAAAAAAAAAAAAAAAAAAAAAAATTTGGGAGATGAAAGTCTTAATAGTGTTGAATATATGTCTATTTCGAAAGTGCTGAAAGCCCATCTTAGATTGAATATTTTTATTTGAAATTCATCCAGTATATTTTAAATGATAAATCCTAAATAAAGTTCATGTAAATATACTTACACACAAACAGAAAATGTATAATTTCGTCGAAGATTCTAATAAAACTTTTTGATATTACATTATTGTACCGAACACATTGTCTTCTTTATTAATGGATGTATAGAACTTATTTATTGATTATATAAAGTGTTATAAATAATAAATAACGTTAAAAATAATAAATTTTATTCAAATATATCGAGGACCATTTATCAACCATATTTTTTCACATTCAAATTAAGGGATAGCACATGAATTTGTCAATTTCCTAAAATTAAATGTTTTATAAAATAATCAGTAAATAAGTTAAAATTGACTAAACGATTTTTATATCGCCATCAAATTTTAAATATTCCTTAGGTCGTGGATCTTAAATAGGCAATAGTTCTTAACGATAAATCATAGGCTAGATTATAACCCTTGAGAATAAAGTTTTTATGACATTAATTTTGCATTGAATTCTTTTTATTATCTTATTATGCTTTTGAATGCCGTTAAAAGTATCCTATAAAATATTTATTTAACTTCGGTCAGACTAAGTAGTATATATAGATTGTCAATAAACATAAATTTTTATTTCTTTTCTTATTAAAATTATTTTTTTTACAGTAGATGACGTACGATGAATCGCACCTTTTTTAAATCGCAATGATTATTTTAGTGTTATTTAATTAACTATTATCTTTCCCTTCTAGATTTCTCGTAAAAACCGGAATGTTTTTGTCCTTATGCTCGTTGAGAATCCCTGCTACTCCTAATCCAGTAACCTGGCACTCCAACAGAAATAAATATATATGTTCATTTTCTGAATAAATGATTTTTTTCTGGGCTACTAGATCTGAATACACTTACCTATATAAATACTATTTTTCCTAATTTTATAAAAGCAATGATTCCAAGAAAAATTGTTCCTAATATATTTTTCTTTATTAGGTAACAAAGAAATGCTGATCTCGTGCTTATAAACTATAGTAACCAGTCAACCTATAAAACACAAGGTTTTTTCATTTAAGTATTTTTGTATGCCAACTACCAGTTGTGCCAGTGTGATTTTGACCTATGCATATATGTATGTCTTTTAAGATAATCAAGGCAGTTCTTTTTTCTTTAGGTTCGAAGCTCATATTTTTTATTTACTTTTTTTTTTTTATCATCACATTAGATTTTATTGACAATCAAAAGTGAGTTGATTGTTTATATAATTATTTATGTTTCATAAGCGCTAGACCCAAATCAGACATTGACTGAAAACTCTTGTTATTTTAAAATCCTTTAAAACTCCTTAAACTCACCACAAAATTTCTTTGCGGGACCTGTATCCAAAAATTACAAAATCTCAGTTAAAAATACAAAGAACTAATAGCACACTTCCCTCAGTAAATATGCTTTCCATAGAGACATAAAGACACATATTTTAATGAACCATATCCACATCCCATACAAATAATTTCATTTCAAACTCAATGGTGAACTTATACAGGACATGGTGACTATGGATATACCTGAGTCAACTCGAGGAAGACTGAAAAAGAGCTGGCTATGCGATTCTTAAAATTAAACCGTAAATTTAAGTCAAGGATAGGTATCAACGAATGGTGAACTCCTTTTTTTCTCTGAAATGCTAATTATTTTATTTTATTTTTTTAAATGTTACTGAAACGGCTAAAGCAAGAAGAGAAAAATATTAAACGCTTACCTATGCCGTATGTCAATGGTTACATGGAGATGATAGGAGCCCGTAAATCATTTATTTCTGATTCTTTTTGTTACAGTGTAAAATTTATTAATCTAGTTGAAATATTTTTAATAAATATGTATGATATATTTAAACATAAATACCAGATGTAATTCTCTTAAAAACTTAAGTATTGTTTAACACACATATCGTTTAGTACTACACGTTATTATATAAATAATATCTTATGTTTATGTACCTATACGATTAGATAAAGTTTAATATTCAAAGCACCATAAGTAGCCATTTTGATAGAGTAATGTATTTACAAGGGTGCACGCGAGCGACCACGTGCCACCAGCGAGGGTGAAGCGTTACGTTGACAAGTCCTCTCTGACCCCGGAGCACCTGCCGCGGAGGACACGACTCAAGGCGGCGGTCTCTCCCCAGGACAATTGAGACTGCTCTGTAACGGCGGACCCAGGCTGACCAAGAAGTGTCCTTCCTTAAGGTAGGTCCGCTCCTAAGCGACACCTAGCAGTTGGGAAGATGCTCGAGCACTGCACTAGCACACAAATGGGGTATTGACAATGAGGGTCGCACGCGTTTGAACGCAAAATAACACAATCACTAGCTGATAATTTTTAATTTTTTGCTTTTTTTTCAAAGATATATAATAAACCTTTTACATTTGTTAACAATTTTAGGATAGGTTACTTCGCAGTAAAAGGACCTCTGACACGATTAACAACACAGAAGTACAACAAATCATTGCTGCTATTTAATGATTAAGACATTGAAAATATATTGAACTTCTAAAGAATTATAAGTCAACTCTCTTTAAGTCATCTACTATCTTTTGGTGGTGCCATTGAGAAAGCAATTCGAAACATCAACACACAAACAGAGTTCTTCGTCCTACCTAGCTCTGTTTGTTTTCGTGACTGCGACTGCATACCGAACTTACTTCTCTATATATTAAGACAATGGTCAGCAATACATTTACTGTAATGATTTAAAAATTCAGTATTATATAGTGAAAGGTTTAAAGTTAATACTACTTTTAAATTAGTCACTAAACAGGCCTTTTTTTTTCCAGGAAAATGGCTTATCAATGCATAAGCCTTTTCTAATTTAACATAGATGTCACTATCATGTGCTGATCGCTGCCTTAGACCACCGAGGGAATCTTTGACATTGTGTTAACATCTGTAAATACAAACACATTTTTAAAAAAATGTTTAATAACAATTCTTGGTGAAGGGGCTTGGTGAATAATTGAGGTTGAGCGAGAGTCTTAGCACACTTGGTACCGAAGTTGCTTGTTCAAGTCTCGTCTCGGCGTGTTAAAATTCATTTCATGACTTCTTGACATTTTTGTCGTTCAAATAATCTTGACCTTCTCATCCTGACTAAAATATCCCGTCCTTTTTGTCCTAGTAGGAATATATAGGAACGTTAAGCTCCATAAAACAAATCTTGATAACTAATATGATTAGGCTTATTCTTTATACAAATAGATATTTAAAGGGATCAAATATGAGTTTGAGAAATGTTTTTCACAAATGGAATAAAATTGTGCTGGAAAAAAATTGAATATAGTGTCTATGCACACTTGAACAGCTATTATCTGCGAATGAATGTCAATAAACTTATTTGTCATGCATCTTCTGCTGAGCTTGACAATTGTAAAATCCTTCAAACACTATCCTTTACACCTAGATCGGAGTTTATATTCATTTATTTATCTTTTTTTTTTTTTTAATTCAAATTTGATTGTCAAACGTGACAGTAAGTAACATGTTGCTGAAATTTCAAGAAATAATAATATATAAACTTTCTCTTTTTAAATTTATTATCCTTTTTAAATAAGCGTTTTTTATTTGTGCATCTAATAAATTTAGCTGGTTTCTAATGTGTGTTTATATATATATATATATATATATATATATATATATATATATATATATATATATATATATATGTTTTTTTAATGGAATTTATTGATTTTTTCAGCACTTTTAAATTTGTTAATTTTCTGTTAGATTGATAAGATGTACATGGATGAAGTAGCGACCCTAGTAGTGATCCAGTGGGTTCTATTTCAGATCCAGTAAGCTTAATATCAATCCTGTGTAAGCTAACAGGGAAAGGTAATCCTACACCCTGTACTGTGGGTGACCTTTGCCTGCTGCCTGAGGTATTGTAGTGCCCTGATTAATTTACAGGACTTGAATGAATCCATGTAGTACTGCAATAGAAACTTTCTAGTTGTAAATGATAACAGCATGGTGCTATTATATTATTGAATTTAATAAACTGAAACTATTGTTAAAATAAAACATATGCCTCCATACGAGACAAAAAAATGTCAAAGACAAAAATTCTCAATAGTAGATTTAAATTGCCTTACTAACTTTTATATTACAAATTGAACTCCTTATCCTAGAAAGACGATTACACACCTAAATTCTGAAACCCAACTCAGCATACGATATAAAAATTTAAGAGATCCCTAAAATTCTATTTTCACAATAAAACCAACCTGAAAAGCCAGATTGTTTAAGCTAAGCAGATGAAGTAAGAACAGAAGAGGCATAGAATCAGAGAATCAAACAGTCAGAGAGAATGGAGGATTATTAGAGAAGAAGAAGGAATGAGCTTGTCATAAGAAGTCCTTCTTTTTTGAAAGGATTTTCTTCGCTATTCGAAGTTTCCTTCAACCAAACTCCTCTCGCAGACGGTTCCTCCACTTCTCTCTGTTCATCGCTTGTTCTTTCGTTAGTGAGAAGTAGCTTGAGATTCTAACTGATCTCCAAAAATCCATTTTCACAGCCATCTTTTCCCTTGCAATTTTTTCTATAGGCCATGTTTCTGAGCTGTATAGCAATATGCTTTCTACTAGGGCCTTATATATTATTTCTTTTAACATTATTGTATATTTTTGCACTTCGGAAGACTGAATTCAGCATTACAATAGCTTTAAGTCCACCGGTTATACTTTTCTCCACTTCTCTGCCGCTCTCCCATTGCTTTCGAGAATAGTGCCTTGGTAGCAGAATTGGTTGACCATACTTAACTTGTTAAACCTATATCACTTACCTCATTGTTTTCTGTTGACATATATTTTGTTTTGTCGTTGTTAATCTTTAGGCCTAACCTCTTATACTGTTTGGTTATTTTTCTGAACATGTATGCTATATCATAAGAAGTTAAATTTGATATTTTTGTAGTTAAAAAAATAAATAAATAAAAGATTCTGTTAAAATTTTAAGAAATATGTTACGACACATCAAGAAATATTCCATTCATTATAATCTTCTATTATCCTCTTAGAAAGGTCTTTCTTGAGTTTTTATTTATTAGAAAGTAAATGCTTTCAGAAGAAAAAATCAACCTTTTGTTTTTGACAGTATTTAGTCTCGAAATACTAGGAGAGTTGAAATAGAATTCCTGGAAAACAATTCACAGTATTTTTTCCTTATTTCTTTGTGCCCAAGAAGCAACTTTAAGATTTTTTTTTTAAACGGAAAATATAAAACCCGTACATCAAAGAGTTAAGACCGTTAATGCACGGAAGGATATAAATAACGAGCGTAGGCGTGTATTATTAGTGTGTGAGGACTGGGTTTAAATTATTTCAGTGTATAACTTTATAAAGGTACCGTCCATTTTTCACCAACTCATATTATATGAATAAAAAATTGATTATACTTTAGCGAAAGGAGATGGTTATGCTTATTATTATTTTTTCGATTAACTCACTTGGAGTATTTTGGATTAATTATATCTAAATGCTTCTTTCCTCGTCCTTCAATATTTCTTCATTATTTCCCATGCTGTTTTATTCCTTACTTGGGAAACCGTTGATGTAATATCTTATTTTTATTTTTGACATAAATATTAGTTCAAAATTATTCTTCTGTCATATTCAACAGATTTTTTCTAAAGCTTGATTGATTTGTAAATCTATTGTTCTTCTATTTTAAATAACTAGCCTTAAAAACTTTATTCTTCTTTTGTTCATAATGTCTATATGTTATTCTTTAACATTTTATTAGAAAATAATTTGATTTTATTATTTTCAAATCTATGTTCTAATATTTTCTTATCTAAACTTTACTCTACATCTTTTGGAATAATATATCATGTTTCAATTTCGTAACGAACTTTATAACTGTTTTTATACTTTATACTACGAACTTTATACTTTTTATTCTATGTGTTTTTAGTTAATGAAAAAATATTTTCATTTCTTGTTCCCGAATTAGATTCATTATGTATGCTCCCGGTTCATTCATTATTTATCTTTAAAAGTTTGTGTAGCTTTAATTTTTGTCAATATTTTAGTTTTCTCAAAGGAAATGTTACTTTTGGAACTTTTTCCGCTAGTTCCATTATTTGTGCTTCTGCTATTAACCAATATTTTTTTAAAACTGCAATATGATCTGCGAACTCTAGGTAATAACATTTATTTCCTTATATTATTATTTAGGTGTCAGCCTGCCCCAAGACAGCGACACGTGATTTATATATATTAAGATTATTATACATCTATATTATTCATCCATTATTTTTAAAATAACTGTTTTTAGCATTCGAAACTTGTTTTCTAATAAAATAATCCCAATAGAAGTGGCAATTAATTCATCAGTCCCAATTAAATATGCTTATTTTTTTTTTATTTTTTTTTTTTTTTTATTTGAATAATTACAATCTGCCTCACTCAAGGGCAATGAGTAATATTGATGACAGACACTCATTCACACAATATGTACAATGATAAGAAAATCAAAATAAACATCTTTAAAAATACAAGAGAAAAAAAAAAAAAATAAATAATATATATATATATATATATATATATATATATATACAAGAAATAAAATAAAATATACAAGAAATTAAAATAGAATAGAATAAATGATAATATAAAATAGGTAATGATTTTTTTTTTTAAACTAATAAATAAAAAACAAAATATATAAAATAAAATAAAATTAAGAAAGAAAAGAAAGAATTAAAAAAGCAAAGAAAGAACATAACTACATTCATACTCTATATACAAAATTTACAAACATTCCAGGGAAGACCCCGATCCAAGCTCGCCCCCCTTAAGGAGGGCAAGCCGGACACAGAGAGTTCCCAGCGCTGTTCTATCAGCTGCGTCACTAGTAAAATCCAGTGGAGGCTGAGAGAGAGCGCAATAGCACAGTCGCACAGGACTTGAGTGGAGAAGCTGGCCATTGCCAGAACTCCAATATTAAATATTACAATAAGTCTCGGGGCCATTGCCGTTTTAATCTGCGAGGTGGGTTATAAGGATGCGTGGAACTGGATAATGAATGAGCCAGAGGGTTAGGATGGTTGGAAAGATTTTGATGGAATTTGGAGAATTTAACTGGTATCAGATCAAGAACAAAAGTTATATTCAGATCATTATGAAGGATTTTGTTGGAAACATAATATGGAGCATTTAGGATAGTACGAAGGACTTTGGATTGGAAGGATTGAATGCGTTTGATATTCGATTGTTTTGCTGTCCCCCACAGTTCAAGTCTGTAGGTCCAGATAGGTTTAATGATGGTTTTGTATATGAGGAGTTTGTTTTCAATGGAGAGTTGGGATGTTCTATTTAGTAGTCTGTACAATTGGCTGAAACGTCTGTTAAGTTCTTGCCTTTTAAGTCTAGTGTGAGGGTTCCAAGTAAGTCTTTTGTCTAAGTAGAAGCCCAGATACCGTACTGTGTCAGCAATGGGTAGCAGAATATTATTGATATAAACAGGAGGGCAGGATGTGCGGCGGAGGGTAAAAGTTACGTAGGTACATTTCGATTCATTAACTTTGATTCTCCAGCTGTTACACCAGTCTTCAATCAGTGATAAGTGGGTTTGGAGATTATTGGAAGCTATTAAGGGATCTGGATGGGATGAAAGGATAGCAGTGTCGTCGGCAAATGTTGCTAGGAAAGTATTAGGAGTTGTAGGGATATCTGCAGTGTAGAGGATATATAGGACTGGACCAAGAACGCTGCCTTGTGGAACACCTGCCTCAACTGGATAGCAGTGAGAGTATTCCATTCCGCAGCGAACTCGAAAGGAACGGTTAGTGAGGTAGGATCGAAGGACTAGGAATAGGGATTGAGGTAAAAAGGTTTCGAGTTTGAAAAGCAAACCGGCATGCCATACCCGGTCAAAAGCTTGCGCTATGTCCAGAAATGCGCCGGAGCAATATTCTTTGCTTTCAAGTGCAGAGGATATATGGTCTACAACTCTAAGGCCTTGTTGGACAGTGGAATGCTTAGAACGGAATCCAAACTGGTGTGAGGGAATATTTTGGGATTCAAGGATGGGTAGGATGCGCTTGAGAAGGAGTTTTTCAAAAATTTTTGAAAGGATGGGAAGAAGGCTGATCGGTCTGTATGATGATGGATTGTTGGAAGGTTTGCCCGGTTTTAGGAAAAGGATAATGATGGAGTGCTTCCATTGTAAAGGGAAATAGGTTGTTCGGAGGATGCAATTATATAGGTAGGTAAGAAATATGACTTTGTGGGGAAGTTGCCTGAGGATTTGTGAGGTGAGGAGATCATATCCGGGGGATTTACGGGATTTTAATTTTCTTAAAAGGAATTTGACCTCAGAGGGGTTAATTGCCTTAGGAGGTAAGGATAGAGGAATCGGTGAATCAAGGGATTCATGGAGCGTTGCTGTGTGGGTGGGATTAAAATCAGGATGAGGAACAAAAATGCCAGAGAGGTGCTGGGCAAATTCTTCAGATCTGCTCTTGTCAGAAGCCGCCCATGAACCATCTTCACGCCGGAGGGGATGGGTGGTGGATAAATATGCTTATTAAATTAAAATTTCAATAGTGGTTTCTATACGTTTGTCAGCACATCACATTTACGCTATGTGGCACCTTCTCCTTCACCCAATATATCCCTCCTCACAAATAAACACGTTAAAACATCACATCAACCAATGTCAGTATCAAAACAGTATATATAGACTTATCTGTCATGCCCACGCTATAAGATTTATATTTCATGATAAACCCCTTATATATTCAAACGACCCCTCGAAAATAAGCTAAAGCAGATTGAAAAAGAGTTGGACAAATTTTATTAGATTTAATTTTTTTTTTTTAATTTGAAGTTAGTAACAGTTGGGTGCTGGCTTTTCAAATCTCTTGACATAACCAGTGAATAATATGGTGGTTGCATCCGCTTATTGTCCAAAGTTGAGACAGATGTAGATTTTATATGGAGAAATATATTTTATACCTTCGTTATTCAATGGGATGTTAATTTAACATTGAAAATTAATTTATTACAATGTTTAGCACAAATTGATTCAATTAAAAATAAAACGTTCTTTGCAATAGCTAGCGAAACATGTAAAAAAAATAATCAAGAATCAATAAACTTAACTATGAATTTATCCTTATCGCGGTGTTAAATAATTATTAATATACAACTGAAAGTGGTAAATATTGAAAAATGAATGAACTGCATGAAAAGAAGAAGATAGTCGGTTTAAAATATTTTTCCTGAATGTTTTTTCCGGAAGGAGTTGGTCCACAAAACACCGAACAGCAATTAAAATCTGAATCGTTTTCAAAACTTTTTTTAGGCTTTCCTTTTATCTCTACGCACTTGGACTGAAAAATAAAGGGGCACTCGACGTTCCTGTAGTTTATTTTAACCTAAAAAAAAAGTAACTAATTTTTTCATTTACATTTAAAATTACAAAGAATAATAACCCGCATCAGTAGATTTTTTTCCCGTATTGTATAAATAATATATTTGTATTAAAAATAATTCCAAGTATTAAACAGAATAATAAAATATAATATATATATATATATATATATATATATATATATATATATATATATATATATATATATATATATATTTTTTTTTTTTTTTTTTTTTTTTTTTTTTTTTTGGGATTTATTTATTTTTTTTTTTACTTGCAATACTTCGATTAAAAGTGTATTTCTACTTCCGCTATTAAGTGTAGCATGCTGTTGAATTTTCAATCGTAAGTTCAATGCTTGAATTTCGTAAAAAAAGAAAAACTTCTTTATTAGTAATATTTGTTAATAGAACATGTTTTAAAAACTTGGAAAAAGAAATGTAAAGGAATGGGATTAGAACTAGGAGGTACGTCCATATTTACATTACAATTTGCGGACGATCAGGTTCTCATTGCTCAAGACAAAGATGATATAGAATATATGACTCGAAAGATCAAAGAAGAATATGAGAAATGGGGCCTATCAATAAATATATCGAAGACAAGGTACATGTGTGTGGGAGGAGGTAGCACAGATGATTTGGAGATAGGAAACGACATAATTATGAAATGTGATAAATATAACTATCTTGGAGTACAATTGAATAATGAAGGGAAAGATTCACTAGAAATAAAAGAACGTCTAAGACAGGGAAGAAGAGTCATAAAAAGATTGAACGGAATTTGGTGGCACAATAAGATTTCGAAAAAAAGAAAACTGAATATATATAATGTTGTCGTAAAAAGCATAGCATTGTATGGAGCGGAAACATGGAAGCTAACAGAAAGCGATAAGAGCAAAATAAAAGCATTAGAAATGGATGTCCTTAGAAGATCTTGTGGAATCTCGAGAAGACAAAAGGTAACAAATGAAAGAGTAATGCAAATAACCGACATTAAAGAAACTATTATCGACAACGTTACCAAGAAACAGCTGATATGGTACGGTCACGTGCAGAGAATGCCAGAAAACAGACTTCCAAAAGTAGCTCTTAAATGGGTACCGACTGAAAGAAAGAAAAGGGGAAGACCTAGAAGAACGTGGGGCGAAGGAATAAGAAAAGCAATGAATGAAAGGAGCCTCACGGATGATCATTGCCAGAATCGTGAACAATGGAGAACGAGTCTAGAGGTCGGACAGCGTAGACAAACGCTATAAACCGGCATATATATATATTTGTTAATGAATTAAAAAAAAAAAATTCTCATTTTATGTCATTGAAGTCGATATCAAATAATACATTCAAGTGAGGACAATTACAATCATCAATAGCTTTTTGAAGTAACATTCATCTAATACATCATAGTCAAGACCCGGGTCATTTATAATACCTGTATTCAGGTCAGTCAAGAAAAGAAATGAGTATTATGAGCCTTATAGATATATATAAATAATAATGTGGGTTTTTAGGGTATTCAGTAAGTTTTAATAATTAATTAATTATTCTATTAGACGAACTTGTTATAATAAAGGTATTACAATTGAATTTCCACTTGCTGTTAAGCGTGGAGTTGAGCTCAAATAAAAATAATCAAAGAAACCAAATATGAAGTTTAAAATATTCTTCATCCATCAAAAATAATGAGACTAGCATTAGTCTCGATTATGATCGATTATGATCGATCTCATCATAATGATTCCACAAGAAGATAGATCAATCAGAATTTAATTGTTAATTTTATTTAATTCTTAGAACAACGTTTCATCCATGACAATGATGGTTATTATGGTTACAAAAAAAAATAAGGGAATATAATAAAATAACTTTATAAAAAAGGTCAGAGGTAACAAACAAATGGTTCGAATCTGAGAAATGTTTTGTTCTCTGACTGATCCCTCTTTACTACATCACAACTGTAATTATTGCTTATTTAATAAATGATATAGAAGAATAGGGTATGAGATGAGTATATAAAATATTGTTAAAATTAAATGTTACAACATTTTGTGAAGAAGAAACCATCGGGAATTGTTAATATATATATGTTTTTGTTTATTGTAACATAATTATGTTTTTTAATTACTCGCTTATATATGTGACTAGTGTGTCAAGAGTGTGAGAATAATATTTTAAGACTCAATTGATACCTTAGAATTTTTCATTATTGATTCCACAATAGGAAAAATCAATTGGGTCTCTAATGATACCACTACCTTAAATTCATGAAATATTTTGTTATTAAAAAAAAAAAAAAATCAGCCACTATTAGAGTTGTTAAAACATAAGAATATCGGAAGATTTCGAAATAGCAATAACCATTCAGTTCAAATTTAAAAATTGTATCATAAAAAAAATATTAATAACTCATCTCCAGCGAACCTGAAGGATAGATGAGAGGATAAATAAGCATTTGGCGAGGATAAAAAAAGGAGAAAAATAAATAAATAAACTCACTGAATATTTTACTTCACATTTTAGGAACAAACAGAATTGTTCTTGTGAAGAATCCAACCGCTTCTTCCAAATCGTGTACAAGTTTTAGTGTAAGGGGAAACAGTATTGCATTATTGCGTTAAATAAATTTATAAAATCACGAGTCAGCGATGGTTCCGTATAAATTATATACAAATTCTTATTTAAGTTGTAATTAATATCGTAATTAAAAATAAAATAAAATAGATTAATATTATAATATATTATAATTTTTCCAAATATTTATACATAAATTAATCGAATAACATGCTTACTAATATTAATCGAAATGTCATTGCTAGTAGTTCAATCATTCCTATTAGCTTAAACATTCCTTGTTAATTTCTAAATTTAATAATATTGATAATATTGGGAAGATAAAAAAATATTAATGGAATATATATTAATTTATATCACTTCTTTTTCATCAACAACATGAACGATTGTTTGAAGTTCGAACTAGAAGTGATTACAGGTTTCGTTTATTAAGTAAGATTTATGAACAAAACAAGTAGAATCTAACTGAAAGAGGAATTTATACAAAGCAATATTTTTAAAAGTTTTATAAAGTTAAAGTAATTCATTAAATATACTTTCGTAGAAAATATGTTCTTGATAACTTCCTTAAAAAAATTTGTTATATTTATTAATTAGCCACTTGCTCACCACATTCATTCTAGAAATATTATTACAACGTAAATCTCGAGAGGTAATTATAAAATGTAGGTGCGACAGAAATATTGTAAAAATAGCCGATTAGTATAATTTCTTCTTCTTATTTTTTTTTTTTTAATGCTGAAGTAGTTTTTACAATTTTATTTTTCTTATTTCTAGTTATTGACAACTTGTTTTCAATTAAAATTCAATTAATTAAAATCTTCACCTGTCACTATCATGTGACAATAAGCAAATATGATGACATCAACCCGCAATTCTTACTCCTAACATAGTCTTCAATTAATTGTATCCGAGTAAATCCTGAAACCAATTTGTTTTTGGCCTTAGAATAATTTTTCGAAATTTGTTAATTTTTTTTTTTTCTGCTTTATAATATATTTTATTCTTCCTGGTTATCAAACTAGCTAACTTCTTAAAAGAAGCTAGCCTCATTTTATAATTATTTTTTTGATTAACCTCTACACCTTCGGGCCATTGCCAGTCCATTATTGAAAATATGTCATTCCACTTTTTGTTTCAAATCATTTCTTTAGCATTGTTATTTAGTTTTATACATTTGATTTTATCGATGTCTGATTATGCATAGTGGTCAAACAACTAAGTGAATCTTTTTATTAACTTACGTATTATCTGCGACTTATTATTATTGCGACTTATTATTACTTATTACGTATTATGCGACTTATTTATTTATTATATTACGTATTATATACAATGATGCGACACAAGAACTTGTAGAATACCGCACATTTATCAGAGTCTCATTTTCAACAAAGATTATTAAAGATTATTAAGATTATTAACCTAACCGCTGAAGTTAGAGATAGTTTTGTGATATTTAATTATGTAATTGTTTTACATCGATTATTTTGTGAAGAATTATTCCAAGCCAAGGGTCAAATTGTTAAAATTATTTACTCTGTACTGTAAAATAACAATATTAACCCGCCAAACCTGAAACTCCAATGAAATAAATGTAGCCATTCAATATCAATATATTATTTAACTATTTTCTAATTCTTAGGAGAAATTGTTGAGGCAAAATACAGATTGTTTATCATTTCATTTTGAGGAAAAATCAGTGCATACTACCATCTATAATGAAAGGATTGTCACATTTTTGTTTCGATACGTAATACAGTAATATGGAATTGATGCTTAGGATATTGATCTTATTTAGAAATTGTAAAATGAAACCTTTTAAATAAAAAAAAAGCATGTACCCAGTAAACGTGGTGATAACGTACATAATAACATAGTAATTGTCTGTGAAGCGACTACCCAGTGGCAGCACTTCGATAGAACGGGATTCAAAACTAAAAGTAAAAATACTCACCACCACAATACATTATTTTGTCCAATATTTTCTTTTCATTTTTAGTCTTCTGTAGACCACGTAAAATAGTATGTAGCATTGGTCATCTTTATGTTTTACCAGGAGATAATAGTAGATATTTTTGGGGAGATCATTCTTTTCATTCTAGATCTATTTGGTATTAAATTTACGAAAAAACCGATAATCTTTTTATTCCTTGATCGTTTTCCTGAAAACATCGCTATTCTGCATCTCTTTTTACAATTTATACATCCTATTGTTATTGAACCATTCAATGTCAAACAAAAAATAAAAAAAATAATCTTTGAAGATACAAATATTCTGCTTGTTTTTGTTTTGTTTTTTTCATTATCAAGGTCTCTTGAAGTTATATTTTTTGAATATTCCTCCATTCCTACTCTACATACATTCATTCAAGCTTATTTTGTAGTGCCTAATATTTGCTTTTAGACTAATGTGTTATAAAGATTTCTTCGTGAGATGTTACGCTTTCAGATTAGACTGATGAAGCCTACACTTTTATCTTAATTTACTTTATTGATAGTTTTATTATTTTTGCGGGATATTTGAATTTTTTAAATTTTGTTTTAAATTTAAATTAAAATCTCGGTGTTTTGGAATTTTTAATTACTAAAGAATATTTTGTAAAAACTAATTCTAACTGTGCTTTCTCGGGAACTACTTTTACTACTTCAATATTTCAAATCGGATCTTCCGACCTTCCTCTTCTTCTTCTGCTAACACAGCCAAATAATTTATTTATTTATTTATTTTTTTAATTTTTAACTTTTTATTTGAATAATTACAAGCTGCCTCACTCAAGGAAAATGAGTAATATTGATGACAGAGACTCATTCATACAATATGTACAATGATAAGAGAATTAGGATAAACAGACTTTAAAAATACAAGAAATAAAATAAAATATATATACAAGAAATAAAATAAAATATACAAAAGATAAAAATAGAATATAATAAATGATAATATAAAAAAGGTAATGATTTTTGAAACTAATAAAAAAAAAAAATTAAATTAAATTAAAATTAAGAAAGAAAAGAAAGAATCATAACTACATTCATACTCTTTATATAAAATTTACAAATATTTCGGGGAACACCCCGATTCGAGCCCGTCCCCCTTAAGGAGGGCAAGCCGGGCTCAGAGAGCTCCCAGCGCTGTTCTATCAGCTGCGTCACTAGTAGAATCCAGTTGACTAAATAATCTGATAGCGCCAAAGTTTTAATTTTGACATTTTATTCAGTCTAATACCTATATATAAGGATTTTTTAAATATTATTATACATAATCCACACAGCTATGAAACTATTTTTGCTGATGTATTCATAATGGACACCTTGCCAATACAGAAATACAAGAAATATATCCCCACCCCACGTGATCCTGTAATATTCAAGGGGAAACATTGTGGTAATGGATGTTAGTCTCGGTCGATATCCACGAGGAGCACGCGATTGGTGACCATAACTGCAGTGCTTCTGTACACCAATAGGCTTAGACACTGCTGCAGGTGGTGATGGGTTCTGAGTGTAGGCCACGTAAGGTATATATGTGTATATCCGATTAGCTGACTTGATACGAAATTTACTTACCCATCATTTATTAAGTAATGAAAAAATTAATATTGGATCATAATAAAATTTAAAAAAACAAAAACAAAACTGTCCTCTAAAAATCTAAACAAAACTTTGTGTTTTTAAAAATTTGTTTTTGTCTGTTGAGCACCAGATTAAAAATCGAGCATTCCGAAGAGAAATGAATAATTACATACCAATCAAGCCATGTCGAAATTATGCATATGCACAATGTTATGTTTAGAAAAAAAGGCTAAGGTTCCATAAAGTACTTGAGCAAATACTTCTGTATATGCAAACCAATTTAAAAATAATATTAACAATAGTTACAGATCATAATAAAAAATATATAAAGGCAACATCTACATTAACGATTATAATTGAAAATGATGCAAAAAAAACAACAACAACAAACTTATAATTATTTATTAAAACCATTTTGGACGAATAAAGAAAAACACACATCTAAAAAATACAAAATTTCCAGTCGAAAACATTACGACTCTTTACAGAATCATCCAATGTATACAAGATCACATTCAGACTTCATACAATAGATTTCATGACAAACTCTACGGACGTATTAAGAACTTATTATAAACAACAGACTCAAAACACATGCCAGAGAATACCCGAAGAAGGCTATTAAGAAGTGAATGGATCTATTTAAGTAGATACTTTGTTGGTGCTGACCTCCCTCATGCCTGGCATGCCAATTATCTTACATGCCATCATCACATCTGTTTTTTGTCGCAGGTTAAGTGACAGTTGTGGATTTCATTTATTTATTTTAAAAAATAAATAAATAAATTAAACATAATATAATTAATAAATACAGACCACAGGCATACAACTAAGAAAAGTAAGATGTAACCTCAAAGAAAATAATAAAAGAAAAAGAAATGAGCACTATTAAATAATAGAGAAAAGAAGATAATATAAGACAGGTTTTTTGATTCCTGATCTTTCCTTGAGACGACAATAACGCGGCCAACCTAAGTTTATGAATTATAAATGGGTTTTGTTTTCTTTAGAGTTCAGGCGAAGTACTAATATAATCACATCGATTACCTAAATGTCAGTGTAATAGGTTCTTATTAATGTATCAATTTTTTCGTTTTTCTAGTATTTATATTTGTTTTATTTAATAGTCCATTTACAATAATTAATCATTTGGTATCATTAATCTATTTGGTTTCCTTAAATATTTTGAAATCCGTTAAATTGATTTACAGGAGGAAATATTAGCGAAGGAATAATATTCATATTTTATGCAATGGAAAATGTTGACCTAATTTAAAAAATAAGGTAATATATTTGATATCAAAAGGTTTTAAATAAAGTTTGACAGACAGAATAAATTATAGCCCCGACATATACTAAGAACAGAAATACTAAAATTTTTATTGCTGTTTATGTCAAACAACAATAATTAAATATGCATTTAGAAAATTTAAATAAAGCTATAAATAATATTTCCTTGATAAGTAAAATTATTATAATTCTAATTAACAGGGTTTGGAAAATCTAGACCCAACATATCAAAATAACAACAACAACAACAACAATGGCGCTACGGTCCATGCAGGACCTTAGCCTCTTCCACGATTCCCCTCCATTTGTTTCTGTCACCAGCTGCGCTCCTCCAATACCTCACACCAAGTGTCTTTAAGTCTGCCTCAACATCTTCCCTCCAGCGCAATCTAGGCCTTCCTTTTTCTCTCTTGCCTCCTTCGGGACGCCCATTCAGCATGATTTTTGGCAATCTGTTGGGGCTCATTCTTTGAACATGGCCCAGCCATCTTAATCTCCTTTGCTTTATTGTAGCAACCAAATCTGGAGCTTTGTGCAGTTCCCTTAGCTCCTGGTTGCTCTTTATTCTCGATATATTTCCATCTTTAGTAGGGCCGTATATCCTCCTCAAAATTTTTCTCTCCCATCTATTTATAATGCTTTCATTCTTTGCAGTGAGCGTCCAGGTTTCACTCCCATACATTACGACTGGTTTAAGGATGGTTTCGTAAACCCTTATTTTCAAATTATTAGGGAGCATTTTTTTTGCCTATTATTTTGCTGAGGGCCCAATAACACCTATTACCAGCATTTAATCTTTCTTTTATTTCATCATCTATTTCATTTCTTGAAGTAATGACGCTACCTAGGTACTTAAATTTTTTTACACTTTCGAAGTGGTATCCTGCCCTTACTAGGTTTTCCACCACATTTTGTTCCTTCGACGTGACTAGGTATTTTGTCTTTTCTTCGTTTATCTGGAGGCCAACTTCTCTTGCTTTTCTGCTACACTCTTCAAATGCTCCTAGTAAGGAGTTTTCTGTTCTGCCAGTGATTACGACGTCGTCCGCAAATGCTAGATGCTGGGTCATACGGGTATAAATGCTCCCCGGGTTCGTCCTTATTGCCCTTATGACTGTTTCTAGTATTAAATTAAACAGTACCGGTGACAGTGGGTCTCCCTGCCTCACTCCCTTATGTATATCAAATGATTCAGTCACCCCTCCTTGCACTTGGACAGCTCCTTTGCTATGGTTTAAAGTCATTTGGACTAGTCTTATTAACTTCGAGGGAAAACCTAAGTCTTGTAGGCTTTTATATAATTTTCTCCTATCGATACTGTCATACGCCTGTCTATAATCTATGAATAGATGATGCAGTTTTATATTCCACTCAGCATTTTTCGAGCATCATCCTAATGGAAAATATATGATCTATTGTTGATCTCTCAGGTCTAAAACCACTTTGGTATTCCCCTAACAACTGTTCTGCTCTTTTCACTACTCTATTCATTATCAGCATTGATAATATCTTATACGTGGAGCATAACAGTGCTACACCACGGTAGTTCCGACATTCCATTTTGTCGCCTTTCTTATGGATTGGAATTATCAATGCCTTACACCATTCTTCTGGCATCTCTTCCTTTCCCCAAACTGCTAACACCAATTCATAGATCTCTCGATGTAATGCCTCGCCACCAAGTTTAATAGCTTCTGCTGGGATGTCATCTGTTCCAGGAGCTTTGTTATTTTTTAATTTTTTTATAATATCCTCCACTTCTTCAGGATCCGGAGGTTCTAGATTGTCTTCCTGTGGAATTTGGATCTCCTCATAATGTCCCGTTGCAGTAGTATTAAACAATTCCTTGAAGTAAGCATTCCATCTTTCTATGATATCTCTTCTGTTGCTCAATATTTTTCCCTCTTCATCTTTACAAAAATTTAAACGTGGCTGAAAACCATTTTTTACTTTTTTAATCTTTTTGTAGAATTCTCTACTATTATATCCCTGAAATTCATCTAGCATCTACTCCAAATTTTCTTCTTCTATCTTTCTTCTTTTTTGTCGACATAGTTTCTTAACTTATGCTGTAGATAAAAAGAAGGAAGCTAGAAAGGCAATGCTACAGAGAAGAACAAGAGCGACAATAGAAAACTATAGATTGAAGACGGCAGTTCAATCTATAGTTTTCTATTGTCGCTCTTGTTCTTCTCTGTAGCATTGCCTTTCTAGCTTCCTTCTTTTTATCTACAGCATTTTGACATTCTTGATCGAACCAATTCTCTCGTACTTCATTATTTTTCATCCCTACCACTTCTTCTGTTGTTTTGGTGACCACATTTTTTATTCTTTGCCACATATGATTTATATTTTCTTCTGTTCCAATGCTTATCTCATCTTTGCTTTCATTTTTTAAATTTTCCTCCATTTTCTTATGATATTCCAGTTGCTTTGAGGGAGATCTAAGTACGTCTATTTTGAATTTATTCAGACTACCTTTGATTTTATCTCTCTGTCCGACCGCTAGTTTTTGCCTATATTTTATCCTTACAAGATGGTGATCACTGGAACAATCTGCAGCTCTACAACTACGCACATTCGCAATGTTGTTCTGGTGCCTACCCTCAATCATTACATGGTCGATTTGATTTTTCGTTTTTCCGTCTGGGGATACCCATGTTTCCAGGTGGATTCTTTTGTGTTTAAAGGTCGTGCTAGCGATCTTTAGGTTTTTACTAACCGCAAAGTCTTCGGCTCTTCTACCGTTGTCGTTGGATATATCGTGCAAGCTGAATTTTCCGGCTCCTGAGCCTTGGTTCATCCCCTTTGCAATTTTACTATTAAAATCTCCTAAAACAATTTTTACATCGTATGAAGGTAGATTATCATAAGTCCTCTCCAGTAGGTCATAAAATTCGTCCTTGATTTGTTCTGGTTTTTCCTCAGTTGGTGCGTGTACACTTATTAATGATATGTTTGAAATTTTCCTTTGATTCTTAAAGAACAAATTCTTTCACTCACTGTTTTGTAATCTAACATTATATGCTTGAGGTTTTTCCTTATCGCAAATCCTGTCCCCAGTATATTTTCATGGTGTCCACTATTTATTATAATGTATTTTTCAAGCTCTATAATAGGCGACATTCTCCATCTTATTTCTTGGAGGGCTATAACATGGACGCCGTATTGGTCTAGACACTGCTCCCAGTATTCTACTCTTACCAACTTCCATTAGACTGCGCACATTCCATGTTCCCAGCATTGTATATCTTCTTGAATTTCCAGTTCTCCCTGGTAAGTTTGAACCAATGTTTTCTTTATCCTTTGGTGTTGGTTGGAGCCCCCCCCGAATCCGATCGGGCTCCTACGGGGAGTATACTGTAATTAACCTTCACCATTTAGAATGAAATCATGTAAGTTCCTTGGCTAATTATTAATGGGAGATAGTAGCCTCTTATCGTCCCACCCCCTGCCCGGGGAAGGACCGCCTCTGTCAGCCGCCAATAATGACGTTGCCCGGGTTGCACCACTTGGAGGTAGAGACGGATTTGCAACCCTATCAAAATAAGGAAAATATAATATCTATTGTTAGTCGTTTATTGTTTAAAGTAATATGATATTTTTATGCCATATTAAAAAAAAAAAATGAATTGAGGGTAGTTTCAAAAATAATGCAATAAAATTATTTAAATTTTTTTAGTTATATATTGTTATTATTAAAAACTTCGCAGAGATAATCAATATTTTAATTATGAAAAATAGCTTGTTAAAAAAAAAAAAAATGTATTTCTATTTGAAGTATTGGCAAAAAAACGTACATCAGTCCACTTTACGCATTGTGTTAATATGCCAAAACTTGCAGCTGTTGCTTCACTGATATTTAAATTAAAAATTGGTTTTATAGAAGAATCTATTAAATATTCACATAAAAATCTTAAAATATTTTAGAACAGAGATGGTATATGTGAATATTATAGGAAATGTAATAAACTAAAAAATAATAAGAATTTTTTTGTAAAAATAAAAACAAAAATATAATAACAACCTACTAAATTGGCATGGAAATAGGTTAAGCAAATAATGCGAAATCGATTTCACTTTCATGTTTCGCAGCCCCATCGCTAATGGCAACACGTTTCCGATTTTTCTTATTCGTGAACTAAGTGAAAAGAAATTCAAAGGCTTTTTGAATAATATATTATAAAAATCTTATTTGTTATAAATTTCGTAAATAGTTTTCAGTTGGTTTCATGAACAAAAATAAAAGAAAGACAGCATTCTTCGCCTATATTTTTCAGGAATCATTTCCTTTATATGTGTATATATATATATATATATATATATACAATATCATTATATTAAAGGATTCATGAAAACTACATGGGGCAACAGAAAAAAAACAAAAAAACATAATGGTATGGAGTTTACTATGAAGAATAGGTATCTGGTTTGAGCCAAATTGACTACATATGGAACATTAGTATTCTGATGAATAAGTTTGTTTGTTACATAATAAGGAACACCAAGGAGAAATTTACGAAGGATTTTGGATTGTAAGGATTGGATAAGAGAAGAATTGGAATATTTAATGGAGCCCCCAAGCTCAACTCCGTAAGTCCGAATGTGTAATTATTGTCATACAGATAAATCTTTTAATGAGAGCTTATCTAGTAAGTTTATCTAGTAAATGTTGGATTAGTCGGAAACAAGTGATTAACATAATTAACCAATTCAATAATTAACAAACAATAATTACTTAATAATTCATAAAAGGAAAAAGAAAACATAATCATATGAAATTCGTACAATGGTCCGAAGAGCCTTCTAGTTCTTCTAACATGTTAATATCATTTTTTAGAAGAAAGATGTATATTGGCTATTCCAAGTAGAGCTTTAGAAGAGCTATTAATTTGGAGTTCACAAAATAAATTATTAATCAAATAAGTTAAACTATGTTATTATTTCCATGAAGATACAGATATTTCTAAAAATCAATTTTTATCACCTATTTGACTTAATTGAGAGAAGACAGCGATGACTGGGCAATGGGCATCACAGCTAGTAATTATCTGATCTGGGAACTAGAATATAGTATAGTATTGAGGAGCTCTTAGTATTCTCACTTTACTAAGGCTGATTTAGTGCTGAAGTTAGTGCAATGGCCGCCTTGAGGGCATAATCTACAGAAATTGGATGATTTACGCCAACTTGGCGCTTTAGTAGTTTGGCCAAGTTTAAATCGAACGGTAGACATTTCCGGCTGATTAAACCGCCAGGTAATATTTAAAATGAATATTTTGGGAGATAACTAGCAATTGACTTACTTCTCTTGTCATGATGAGTATGATACTATCTTCATTCGATAAAATAACCAACAAATCAAGATATAAACTCTTTATAATGAGGTTTATTTGACTGAAGAAAAATATATAACCTAGAATCTGTGATATGTTTATTTAAGATTGTAAGAATTATGTTACTGATACGCTCGGTTTATCCTCTATTGTAGTAGTATTTAAATGTTTGAAATTCTTTAATACCGAGGTATCTCACATAACTGTTATTACATTAGGTATAACAGTATTTTAGTATTAAACAGTATTTTAGTATTAAAAAAAAGTTTCTTTGAGTGTAACAACCAAACAAACAGAATGTATCTACTATGAAGTAAATAATTAGGGTGTGCAGTCTAGGAAACACAATTACATAGTTTTAATTTACTATGACATCATTCCAGACTTATTTTAAGTATTTATCACAAATATAAAAAAGAAAAAAAAAGATTGACTTTAAAAAGATAAAAAAAAAAGGTTTATAAATATTAATTATATGATAAAAAACACACACAATAAAATCGATTACGATAAAAAATATTACAACAAAAGAAGAGTGGACACATTTAATGAAAAGAAATAGATAAATAACGTATAACATATAGGTCATGCTTAGATAATTACATCTACATTGTAAAAGTACATCGTACATTGCATAATATATTTTTTTAAATGCACTTAGATACCAGATTTGAGAGACAAGAAACTGATCGTCGTTTCCCACTACTCTAGCATTTACTAAACAAGCGTTCAAACCTCCCAATTAATTACAAAAGACTTATTTACATGGCAGTAAATAGACCCCATTGAACATATGGAGTTCGGCTTTGGAGCTTCACTAAACCTTCTTACATAGTTCTTCTCATATTCAATCCTTACAATCCAAAATCCAAGGTAAAATTCTCAATTCTTCATATTATGCCACAAAAAAACAGAGATAAAGATCTTAATGTTCCATATGTTGCTGATTTGGACCAAACCAGATACAAAACTATATAGTAAACTAAATACCCACTTTAATCCACTAGTCTCCCAACTTGCCTCACACTCCATTCCCAATAATCCTCTGAAGCGTCTGAAAACAAGATGGCTAAGAGACCTTCTAATCTAGAACGGTTAAATTGCTCCTATTGAGCAGTTTTTTACATGTTAATTACACGTCATTGTAATCATTCTCCTCAAATTTACTTATTGTATATAATTTATACAGGTGTAAATATCACTATATCGTTAAAAAAATGTCACTTTTTTGTTGCATATTTTTGAATCGTCAGCTCCATAAATTAAAACTATTCAGTCCTGTTTTCTTGACTGATAAATTCTGTGTGTACTGTTGCTAATATTTGAAGAAAAAACAAACGAAAAAAAAGAAACAACGTTTAGCATCTAAAGATATAACATTAATGTGAGGTACCTTGATATAAATGAATTTGAAACCCATTGTACGACTACAAAAAAGTATGAACTGAGCGTATCAGAAACATAATTCTTACAGTCTGAACTAGACCTATCACAAATAATGGTTTATTTAATTTATTATATGAGATAAAAAAAAAAAAAATCCTGCACTACTACAAACCATGAAGATATTTTTTGAGATTTTTGGAGCAAGATGTAAGGAAGGAGAATAGAAGATTCCCGAAAATATTTTTGGTGAGACGCGCTGGAGCAGCATGGAGGAGGGAAAGACCGAGAAAAAGGTGGATGATTGGTGTGTGTAAAATAAACAGAATTATAGTTCAAACTTCATTAAACAAATAGTCAATATTATCAGTAAGGGGAACAAGGATTGGAAATTAAAAGCTAATACAACATAGAGCTGGTTCTGTTATTAAATGGACAGATAGAAGCTTTGATCAGATGAGAAACACTGTATTTCTACTTTCATTGACGCTGCGGCTGTATCAAAGCAGTTGTGTTTTCTACGCTTGACATATCTTCATTTTAAAATTTAAAAACCAAATGTTTCTAAAATTGATCGATTAATAGAATAATGGCATTAAGTCCACAATAACAAAAATTAGGAAAAAAAAAAGAAAAGTGAAATCCATAATCTAAAGTAAGGGTTTCGAAAATCACATCCAGACATACAAAATAAAATGTCTTTTGTATTCAAATGCGGCCGGTTATTTTTATTAATGTTTTTCAGCGGGAAAGTTTTAAAGATTTATTTTTTTAATTGCAGGACTTATATTCTTGTTTCATGAACGGTCTATAATAGTGAAATAAAACATTACAATCATTTTTAATTACAAAGTAAAGTATTAATTTGTATTTTAGAACTTTTATATCTTTACCAATCAGCTGAAGGTAAAATCAACGTTGCTTTTGCTTTGATTGGGCATTTTTAAAATAGCTACTTCTTCAAAGGGAACGACAAGTGGAGATGGAGATTTTAAAGAACTTATAAATTTGATTATTTTTTACATCGTTAAATCTTTACCGGACTGAAAAAATAACTTCAAAGTGTATTTTCTGCCTAAAATACAGATATTTTCAACGCTCTTTTTCCCAGAAAGTCTTAAATTTGAATTGTTAATTCATATTCATAATGAGTATCAGTTTAAACTGTCAGCTAAAAAAAATGTGTGGAAAAGTTGGGAAATAATGAGGGAATTTACATATTTTTATCTTCATTTATCATTACCAACCTTTTTATTCCCTTCTCATGGTCGTGCAAAGTATTTCCACTTTCATTTTGTAATATAAAAGAAATTCTGAACATTTTATTTGTGAAATTCCCATTTTTTTTTTTTTTTTTTTTTTTTTTATAAATAAATATTGGGGACATCATTATTTTGATTTATGTAAACACACAATTTAAAGTGTAAAACTTAAATATAATAAAACTGAATCATTTATAATGTTTTTTTAAAATAAACAATTAGTAGAGGAAAAGGTGTCAATATGGGCACCATAATTGGATTTTGATTAAAAGTTACTTTTAACTGGAAAAGTTATGGATTTTTGTCTCTCATGATCAACTATAACATGTTTCTTAAATGGGAGAAGACGACGTTATAAACGACTTTAAAGGTGAGTTAGTTGGCTACAAAGCTAATTCAATATCATGTTATATCGTATACGACCAAAGCTTATTGTATACCGCCATCACAAATGTCCAAGCAGATCTCGACACGATAGCCTCTTGGGCCTCTGATAATATATTGAAATTAAACGCAGACAAATCAAAGGCTATTGTGTTGGGTTCTAAAGTCCTTGTTAAATCCCTGCCCACAATTCCTGACTTTTCCATAGATTCCTATCCCATAAACTTCTATCCATCCGTTACGAACCTTAGCATTGTCCTTTATTGGAAAGACCATATTTCCCTTATTACCCGACGGTCAATCTGCTCCCTTCGACTCCTAAACCGATCCCGTAATTTCCTTCCACAGTCAATCCGCCAACTGTTAATTACATCCCTCATATTCCCCATTTTGATTATGGTAGTGTGGAGTATGGAGGTCTCTCGAAATCTCAAGATGCAAGATTAAAGAAGGTAATGAGCTGCTGTCTGAGATACGTTCTGAGAATACCACGCCACGAACATATTTTCCACCACTACACCAAATTAAAATGGTTATTTCCTTCCTTCCATTGACAGTACTTTTTTGGTTCGTTCCTTAACAAACCTCTTTCCTCTGAGTCACCTTCCTATATCCTGAAAGCTTTAACATTAAAAT
The DNA here is from genome assembly GCA_003667255.2 of Euschistus heros. Classification (NCBI taxonomy): domain Eukaryota; kingdom Metazoa; phylum Arthropoda; class Insecta; order Hemiptera; family Pentatomidae; genus Euschistus; species Euschistus heros. The sequence goes on along the minus strand of RCWM02000162.1, from coordinate 1,701,842 downwards.
CGTCAGTGAGTTCCCGCAAACCAGAGCCCGTTCCTCAGACCTCTACCTAACTCCTTTCAACACAACATCCTTCAAACGTTCCTTTATATCCAGAGCTTCCAACTTCTGGAATTCCCTCCCTTCCATCATTCGCCATTCCTCCTCTCATAACAGCTTCAAATCCCGACTTTTCATTTACCTGTTAGATATTCAATCTAATAGTCATATAGATGTAGAAAATATCTCTTAAAATGAGATATGAACATTCAAAATATAATATTGATTTTGTATAGTATTAATCTAGTACTATTGCACTGAATTGGTTTTGGCATAATTTATATTATTTATCAGAAAAAACACATTAGCTCTCCAGATAATTTATATTTGCTTTGATTATTGTATTTGATTTCATTGAGTTTTTGTTTAATTTTCTCTATTTTTGTTTTCGTAACTTATCTTAGATTCTAACCTCAAGATATTATTTGTTTTTTGTGTGATATTTGAAAATATGTAACAATACTTTTATATTGTAATATGAATTTCATTTAAATATACCTAATGCTAGGTAGCCATTAATTGTTCATTGTAATTATTATTAAGGGGCAAAGGCCCCAGAATAAAAGTTATTTTCATTCATTCATTCATACCTTTCTAAAATATATAGCCAACTAACTCACCTTTGAAGTCGTTTATAACATCGTCTTCTCACATTTAAAAAACATGATATAGTTGTCCATGAAAGACAAAAATCCATAATTTTTCAAGTTAAAAGTAACTTTGAATCAAAAACAAAACATGGTGCCTATATTTACACCTCTATTATTTTTTATTTTAGAAGTTTTAATGAAAGTCATTGTCTTTTATTTTGAAATAAATCTGAAAAATAAAAATATTCATAAATGTCTAAAATTATCAAAAAATACCAATATACAAATTCATATGTGAAAAAAAAAAATCATCATATCACATTCATACATATTAAATATAGCCAGAGGGGCCTATCTATCTAAATGTTAAAATTATTATTTAGAGGAATAATATATTTATGATGATCGTTAGTGTTTTCTATTTATTTTTATTTTGGTTTACAAGAATAAATTATTAATATTTAATATATTAAATCATAAGTTAGAAGCCCATTGCAGTCAAACAATTTTTTTTTTTATATTGTACATAGACCTGAGCGTTTTTTTTTTTCACTACTATTGGATTATGAACTAATAGTGAGTTGTGCTTCCCAAATTAAATTTTTTTCACGTTGCTCCAGAAGGTTTTTCTCAAGAGTGAATTCTCTCCACCTCGCCACTCCACTTCAAAACATGTATATCATAATGAAAAATCGTACCTTTTTAGTTGGTATCTTACAGTTGTGTTATAAAATTTCATTACTTCACACACTGAGTGACATAGGATCTTAAATTATTCACTAAAAGAACTGTTTTAACTTCCGTTGACCTTTATTTAACATAATTTACAGCAATGTAAACAATTTAACTATTGTAATATAGTGAATAAAACATATTCTAAATCAAATTAATATCCCTAAACACATTACTTTATTCGGTATTATAGCATTCGTATCTACACGGAACCTCTCTTATCGTGTCCACGATATCGATTATTGTCTGTCATTACCTATTTTTCTTAAAAAGTTTGTCATTCATGGGTGACTAGAATTCGCTCCTAATGAGGGTTCTTTTGAAACTGAAACTTTGATTAATAAGTTAATTTATGAACATAATATTTTGATTGAAATTTTATTATATTTCATTAGCTTAAGGCTATTGAAGAAATTAAAATATCATTTATTGCCATCAATCATGCAATGCAATATCCATAATGCTTATCGATAAGGAAGTATATGTATATAATAATAATTAAATATAAAGAAATTGTATTTATAACATTCAAAAAATTGTTTATATTTTATTCAGGAGTTAAAAGTAGTTTTATGTTGAGTTAAAACAATAGTAATCAAGAGTTTGAGACTAAATTGTATGTTTTCCCAACACGGAGCTTTACAGAGTCACCAAATAATTAGTCAATAATATTCGTATCTAGTCAGCTTGCATTATCTGTTGATAACCTAGAAAAATATTTGACTAAAGACGGTCCCCACAAAGCGCGACTTTCTCAGAATTAGGAAAATGTGAAAAGAGACCAGGCAGGCTGTTCACGACTCAACGAGAGACCCTGTTCTGCCCTTTACGGCTTTCTTCATCTAAAAAAAAATCCTCTCACCAAACTTTGCTACTTTTAACAAATCCCCTTTAGGGTGATAGAAGAACTTCTGAAAAGATACTTTTTCTTCTTTTTTTTTTTTTTTTTTTTTTTTTTTTTTTTTTTTTTTTTTTTTTTTTTTTTTTACTAAATAGAAGAAAATACAATAAATAAAAAGTGGTCCTTGATAAATGAAAGAAGTTTCCAGTTGTTTGCAAGTACTTTAGAAGAAATAGAGCACTAATCGAGTAGCTAATAATTGGTATTTCAATAACTTACATTTTTATAAACCATCTAAAATAATGGGGAAGAGTATCCTTGCAATCCACTGCTTAACCTCAAATTTTCATTTTCAAATTCTGTCCAGTTTATACCTTGGGGTAACTTCGATTCAATGCTTATGTTGGAATAATCATATTTACATCTTAAATCATTAAATTAAGGAAAAATTGTATTATTTTTATAAATCTTATTAGTTTATTACCAATAAATACCCGACAACCACTTGTAATGTATACTTTGACTTCGGACGTTTTTTATTTAGGTAACAGTCTGGTGAGCTCGAAATGAAATACAGGAGAGAAATGAGCTCCTTTATTAGATTTTTTTGAGGGGATTTACTTTTTTATAAATCTTATTGGTATGTAAAAACTAAGTGGCTTTACATTTGGGGAACCACTAATCAACTTCCGAATATAAATAAGGAAGCGGAAATAGAAATGGGTAGGACACGCGCTGAGGATTATGCTCGTGAAAAAGCTGCTCTCCAGAGGAACCTCCTGAGGAAAATAAGGAAATGCAGATGTAGAGTGATGTGGTGGAGGCTACACAGAAAGAATTAGCCGAGTTAGCTAATCATTGCGAGGAATTAGACGGATTGCTGCGAGTCGGAGCAGACGAAGATCACTCGTAAATGCACTATGCTCCAATAGGAGTTAATGGAACAAATAATAAATAGTCTTAGCAAACATTTTGTAGTTGTTTATTTGCTATTAAAATGCTCTATGAGATTAATATTATTTAATTAAATTGAAGAATAAAGCCTTGAGAAAAGTAAATGTAGATTTTATTATGATTGATACTACGAAACTTGTTATCCTCCTAATACCAGCTTTAGAATTTTAGACTAACATATTGAGCAGAAGATCGTTAAACGCCAATCGAGTAGATACATAGACCTTGGCCAACGGCACAATGTGGCGTGCAATGTCTAGCGTGCTGGCTGTGACCAGAGCAAGCACACGATGTGTCGGCGTATCACATCTGCGGTGGAGTCCGACTGGCAGAACGGCCCAGTATATATTACTCAGTGGTCAAATGGGCATGGTTGAGATGGGAATGTGAGCTGAGTCCATCCATCAAATGATTTATAGTATTATGTACCCAATAATCATTGATATAGTAAGAACCATTTCCGATTATTCAACAATTTTATAAACTTACTATGAAATGTCATAGTATTTATGTTTAATTGCATAGCATCGGTTGGCTTTTTCAATGACTAAAAAAAAAATCGGATCATGATTTTTTTTAAATTTCACTTTTATGGTACAATCTTATATTTAAAGTTTTTTTTTTTTATTATTATCTATAATTATCTAACACAATATATTTGTGAAATATAATTTCTAAAAAAAAAACCCGTTGATTCATGTCAATTCATTATATCAAATTGCTTACTAGTACTAATTAATATTATAAGTATTAATTTGGAGATGATTTAACATGTAAAATAATTTTGTACGACAAATTAGTACAAATGAACTACTACGTCGCCACAATATAGTTTGTTACTTGGTCATGTATTTCAAGAAATATACATTAAATACATACATTAAAGAAAAAAAACTTAGGTATATATTTACAAATATATACATAATTAGTAAATTGAAATAGTTATCAACTACACCCTTTAAATTTCATTGTACTTTTTATTTCATTTTTGTGCCTCATATGTATTTTTATTTTCCTTAAGTTCAGTTCTGTACTTTCCTGTGAAGTGTCTAAAATGTATAGAATTAACTTCAAATACCACCTGAAACTTGTGGTTGTGATTAAAAACTAATTAAGGTTTACTTTCAATATTTCACAGAAAACTGTACAATTTTGCATTTTTTTTTTTTAGACAGATTTTTGAGTTGTGACACATAAACACGTGTGTGATATTGTACATGTTTGTTTCATAATAATTTATAAAATATTGGGATAATTTTAATTTAATATGACAAATCAGGCGTGATACCTTGAAAAAAGTACACATCTATACGTTTGTGTATTATGTAAACATACTTATAATTATGTATGTAGATATAAATATATGTAATGAGCTTAATAATAGAACATATTGATAGACTATAATGTATGCTAGGTGGAGGAAATGGAGTACTAAATGGTAGTGAATTAGATCTTTGATTCAATGCAGTCTATCCTATTATTATTACGTGTCATTAGTCTTTAGTATAATTTAAATCATATCATATTACATAAAATTCAATATTATTTAATACATACAAAAATAGGAAGAGTGATTTATTACCTACTTTCAATGTCAAAAATTGAAAGTACAATCAATGTCCTGACTTTATCTTTTCTATCTCTTTTATTCTACTTTACCATTCATAGTTTTGGAACAAACATGTTTTGTGAACAATATGATTGAATGACTGTCTGTATGTCCTATTAATATGAAAGACGATATTGAAGGCAATTATTTAACACAGTCTAATTACCTACCGGTTAATAATAAAAGTTACTTTATGTAATCGAAGAAAATTAGGAATACTGTAATGCTCTTAATTGGAAAATTTTACGTATAGTAGATACTGATTGTGAGTGTAAAATATTTCTTGTTAAAAATTTTTAAAAAATTCAATCGCGATCTTTTTTTTTTTTTGTCGAAATGTCTATTTATAGAGGTCACACAAAAATGTATAACTCGGTAAAGAGCCTAGTAAGTAACATCATGGGATCAGTTCACTTTTAAAAAAAATAAAATAATAGAAGCAACATAGCCAGAGAAAACTCATCTACTAGGCAAACATCAAAGCCCGCTCCCAGAAAAAAAGTTGCATATCGTGGTCATGGCCGATTCGAAAATGATAGAATTTTTTTTATTTTTTTAATAATTTGGATTAATTTTTATTTTATAAATAAGCCAATACTTGAGTTTCTTTAGTGTTGATAATAACGAGTAGGCATGCTATCATATGTTTTTATCTTGAAGTAAATTCGTATAATAGTATCTTATTTCCAAATAACCTTTGGGGAATTATTTATTGTACTTGAAACATCTGTTCTAATGGATATGACATTGTTTAAGTAATTTGCAACAATTACCACCAATGGACTAGAACGTAATTATAATCGATATCTAACTAAGGCATGGATGACGGACATGCAGCTCCCCCAATGCAGCTGATTAAAAAGCCAGGCCGAAGAGCTCTCGACTCAAGAGACTGACGTCGGCTTGACATAAATGCCAATCCTATCATAAATGCCCAATTCTATTATTATGAATGTCATTGAGCTCGATTAATGAGAGTTGAAAACAAAATGACGTATGCCGAATAAGATATTTACTGGAGTTATGTTTGAATACATAGAGCAGTTTAAGATTCTGTAGTCAATTTCATCCAAGATAAATTTAATTTGAGAGACTGTAAGAGCAAGGTTAAAGGCCGGGAATAATTGTTTTTTTCAATCGCTAAACTACCCATTTCGCGCTTCCTGCCCATGGAAATAAAGTTTCTAATTACCAGACTATTAATACAGCTTTAAGAGTGCGAAACGTGGTCACTTTAACCGGCCCATAAATTTTGTGCCATAATCAAGACTGTCGCTCAATTGGACCCCCAAGTATAAAAAAACTGCTATTTTTCCATAATTACGATTGAACTGCAACTTGATATTGTTCACAGATTTATCATAATTTGTGATCAATATTAAAGGAAATTTTTATTTTATATTATTTTTATTTTAAACAACTAACATCTACTTTGGACAAAATTATTTTTTCTTTATCAGTCTTACGAATGCACTGCAGTTCTTTTTGTTAAACGTTGTAAATAGAAAGGGCGTTTAAATCAAAATCGAAAATAAAAAAGTAAAATGAATACAACTAGAAAATTAAAAGTGTAATTATATTGCTAATTTCATTAGCAACACGGAGGTAGCTTAGCTGCTTCTGCCTCTCACTTTTCGTCCAAAATCAAGGCCTTGAGGTCAGCATGCGAATTGGGAATGTTTAATCTATTTTCGAAATAGTTACAAATCAGAAACTTGGCAACAGCTATCATAAAATCGTATTTTAAACATTTTTCATTACCTGAATACATGCCGTGGTCAGGTCATGTTTCAACAGCTCCTTAGCCAGTCACAAGTTGCCACAAGTAGTGTTTCAGTTTGTACCGTTGACAAATATCATTTTGACTGCAAATGTTTTTAGGTGTATACTAACAGGCCTACCGGTCATTTTAACCGCCATACATTTACAAAATCGCAATTTACCGGAAAACGGCGAGTACTTGTCAACCATCAAGCTTTCTATGTCATTCATTGACTAATGTGGATGTCAAAGCCCGACAATTGTTGACGCCTCTCCTCACTCCTCCTCCACTACTTTGTTGGTCTTAATGATCTGTGGGCCGGTGAAAGGATTAGTTTTCAAGCGTTGTAAATTTGTTAACCGTGGAGTATAGTTTTCAAAAATAAATTGTTGCTAACAATATAAGCTTCAAAAAATAATAAGCACACGGCCAATTTTGAAGGTTATGGATTGCTGTACTGATTTGTATTTAACGGCACATGGGGTATATATTTCAGATAATATCAGTGCAACAGGTGGAAATTAGCATGTTCGGTCGAAGTATTTAAAATAATCAAATCGCTAAGAAGATACACACTGTCAGAAGAACGTGCCAAGGGTGATCTTGTGGTTTTGGGATTTAATGGATTGTGATGGAGAGAGCAGTGTGGTTAGGGATTGGTGTTGGCATTGAGGCTTTGTATTCGTATAGTTTCATTAACAACAATTATAGATTATTTAATAAAAACTGAACTCTTTATTTTCAAAGTTGGGAAAAACCATTTTTCTATTTCTATAAATGTCTAGAAGTTGCTAAAAAGCTAAAATAAACATTTTTGTTTTTGTCTTGCACTTCGTGATGTGCAACATGACAAATTGGCTTATGTCCAATTTTTAAAACCAATAAATCAATTGAAAATATTTTAATCCAAATGAAGTATGTTATTAGATATGCGATAAGTGAGTAACATAGTCGAAATATATATTTTTAAAGCGACATTTATCCGTACGGCTGATAATAGTTAGGTTGCTAGTGAAATAAATAATCCAAACCAATGCCTTTGAGATCATGTTATGAGGTAGAGTACCACATAAATGAGTAATAACCGGATAAGAGGAGACTTAAGAATTTCTGCATTAAACGCAGCTATGGTGGTTCGGATATCTATGCAGCAAACCGACTAACGGAAGATTTTGGAAGGTAAAGTCCAAGAAGGAGACCCAGGATTATGTATATTGAATATGTTTCCAAGTTAGGCAGGCAAAAAAGAGAGAGAAAAAAAAAACCTTATTCAAATGAGACAGCTGACACAAGAACCGCAAGGCAGAACCAGATGGTTCCAGGTTTCTCTACAATGAAAATTACAATGTGGAAGGAAAATAAAGTAAGCGTATTATTTTCAAAATACATAGAAAGAAAAACATTGATATGACAATTTCTATCCATAGTTAATTCATCACTGGTCTAATTTAGGCTTATTCATCTTTTAAATATTGTTGGTACGCAGTAAACACAAATTACTATATAAAATTTATATAATTCATTGCCATTTTAAAATTGAATTGAGAAAAAAAATCTATTATATGAATTTCCATCAAAGAAAGTTTTTATTTTCAATTTTTTTCTCATTTAATAAACATTTTTAAAATGGCTGATAATTCTTTAAGGAGCTTCTTTTTTACAGGCGATAAAATATTTATCCTACAAAACTATCAGGTCAAGTAGTTGTGCTGTAAGTAATTATAATTGTAACTGATTTTATTGGTTATTTATGGAATAAGCATATTTTTATTCTCGGATATAAAGTCTTTTTAGATATTCCAACAAATCTCACATTATCGTACCGCGATTCCAAATTCCTTTATTTCATTTTAAAGCTACTTAAATTATCAATCAGGTCCTATCTATAACTTTTAATTATATTCCATGTAATACCCATGCTAGCACACTAAATGTTTATGTTTTGGCAAAACCTGACATTTTTGAAATGTTGAGTGGGCTGGCGTGGGTGTTTCACGGACTTAAATCAAAATTTGATATATAGGATCTAATTGAAAATTTAACCAGCTTTAAGATATAAAAACGAAATTCAGGATCGAATAAATATTTTTAGAGTTATAACGAGAAATGTTCCGAAAAAATAAGGATTTCACAACAGTACACGGAATTTAACGAGGTAGAATGGATATTTAACGGAACTTTATTAAACTCAAATCTATAGAATCTAATAGGAAATTTAACCAGCTTTGGGATGAAAAAAAGAAATTTGGGATCGGACCAATATTTTTGGAGTTGTAGTGAGAAATGTCCCAAAAATAAAAGAATTGCACAATAGTATGGGTATCTCAACGTGTTGGCATGGGTGTTTTACGAGACTTGATCAAAATTTCACATTTGTGGGTTCAGAAAACAAATTTAATCAGCGTTCAGATAAAAAAAAAAAAAAAAAAAATTCAAATCGAACAAATAATTTTGGAGTTATAGTCAAAAAAGTGCCGACAAACGTGTTTTCGCGGAAAAGTGCAACTTACCACAAGTTAGCCAATTTTTTTCGTCCTCCACAGTTCTATAACTATTGATCTTAGCAAAAAAAATAAATAGAACCAAATTTGTTGCAAAATTTCTTATCTTTAATAATGTATAGAAAACAAAATGTGCTAAAAGTAACGGTATCCAAGTTATTTAATCAAACAGCTCTGATACTTCCTGGGCTCGATAAGTATCACTTAGTTTAATGTTTTTTATTTTAACTATTTATTATGTATTTAATTAAATAAGGATCTCCAAGGTCTATAAAAGCCTTAAAAAAAATATATACATATATATATATATATATATATATACACATACATACATACATACATACATACATACATACATACATACATACATACATACATACATACATACATACATACATACATACATACATACATACATACATACATACATACATACATACATTCATACATACATACATACATACATACATACATACATACATACATACATACATACATACATACATACATACATACATACATACATACATACATACATACATACATACATACATACATACATACATACATACATACATACATACATACATACATACATACATACATACATACATACATATGTAAGCTGTTTTTGATATTTGGAACCAAGGGCGCTAAAAGATTAATTATATAAACCATAAACATTTCATTTTTAACAATAAAAAAGGGTTTTTTCTTTTAATTTTCATTTTTATCGCTCTATATCTCCTTAAGCATTGCTGTTAGCAAAAAAGTGTATAGTATCTTTTTTGTAAAGAATTTTATAATTATCAATTTAGTACATAAACACATTTTCGCTAGGGGCAAGAGTCTTCGAGTTATTAACGAAAAACTGAAAAAAACGACCTTTAGAGCGTCCCCCCTCCATTAGCTCCACCCCCACCCCCAGTACTTTTGGTATGTTGTTAAGGACACCTTCCCCTACAACTGTGCCAAAATTGGCTTCTACATGAATTAAGTCCCCTAGTTGGCCTTTTTTGGTCTTCGTTGCTTGGACTAATAGCGAATACCCGCTCTGAGCGTAATATGTTCTTATAACCTTGAAATCTCTGTGAAAAATGAACGGATATTCAAAGAATCCATTGAAAGTTTAATTTTTTTTTAAATTATAGAATCGTCGTCTCTTGTTTTTTTTAAGGCTTGAAAATATGGCAATGCCATGAAACGTCTCCCAATTAGTATAAATATAATTTTTAAATGATAAAATTAATGTTGGGAGATATTATAGCTTATGTTCCTTATATATTATGTTCCTTATACATACTTACTACTACTATCTATACTTACTAGCATTTATAGTAAATTATGTTATTCAAATTTCGATTACTTACCATAGTTCAAATAAACGTTTCCAAAATTCCAGGCAGATAGATGTACTTTCTGTTGTTCAATGAAAGATGGAATTTAACTTAGACCTGACAGCCCTGGAAGAAGGTAGTACACTTTGCCTCATTGCAAGGACAATGAAAAACAAACGACTGAATCACCAACTATAAGACTTACTGAATTCGGACCAAGAGCCAAATTATCTGTCGCAGTGCAGGACGGGGAGAGATTATGGGATTGCGATCGAGTACTACTTATAACGCTCTTGTTGGCAGGCTTTGATACTTTTTCCATTATTACCATCTAATATGCTAATACGATGTTAGTTCCGAACCATTTGATTAGTATGGATGTTGCACCAACCTCTAAAGTTTTCTTATTAATTTCTCTTCCAACAAAAATTTAAAAGGGCAATGATTGTCAAAGATTGAAAATTAAGTTGAAACAAGTTAGATTCACAAAAGCTACTCCCAACATTTTTAGAAAGGAATTGGCAAATTTCTACGAAATAGCACGAGAAGGATATAAAAGAGCAATATGTAATAATCACCTTATAGGATTGTGATTGCTTACAATAGACATTCGTAATACTTCTCTTTAGTAAGTATAAAATTACTTAGTAAGTATAAAATACCGCACCAAACTTGACTAAGATAATATAAAGTTGCTTTATTTATTACTATTATTATTTATTATTGCTTTAACATTAAACTTTAATGTTTAATGTTGTTTAAAAACATAAAAATCAACTAACAAAATAGTGCAATTGTGCCAACGTTTCCGCCGAAATGTAACTCTTCTTCAGTGATTTACATAAATAAAAGTTTTTACAACCAACACAATTTTGAAAAAATCTAATTAATGTTCATCTGAATAAATCAAACATCCAAAATAATATGGTTGTAAATTACATTGACATTATAAAAAAAAAAAAAAATGTATAAGGTTATATATTACATTTATTGATTCAATATTATATTTCTTCGTTTATTTAAGAAAAAAAATAATATACACAATTTAAACAAAAAATTAGAGAATGACAGACGAGGGAAAAGTTAAATTATTTAACCCGAGATTTCCTTCAGCCCTTCCATAAATAAAGAGGTATAGTATATTTTTCCAGATCTCTCCTGTACTGAGGACACTCCTCGATGACATGTCTCATTGTGACAATAACTTTACAATCTTCATAGGAAATCATCCCATCTTCTTCTCCGATAGCTCAACACAAACGAGTTGTTTGTTCTTATTTATTCATTGTTTCTGTTTATTTGTTTATTTGATAACTACCGCATCAACTCTAGTGAGTCATTAACGGCTTGATACACACATTAATTTTTTTTAAACAATTCAAAAAACTTCAGAAATTCAAAAATGTCTTGGACTTTATCCTCTTTGACCTTTAATTTTACAGCCATACGTGTGGTTGCATTGTATTTTGTTCTTGCGTCAGTGTTTAGTGTGCATGTTGTTACTATTTGTTACAATATCATTGCTGTTTTGCAAGTTTCACAAATCGGTGGTTCCAGGCTTCTCATGAGTATCCATAGGTAAATGATGAGTGTCCAGTTCTCAATATAGTCAGGGTTATTCCTCCAACTGGATTTTCTTGAAGATGTTCTTCAGTTTTTGGGTAGTTGGTTTTTCATTGTTGCAGCAATTTTTTTCTACACTATAATTTCCAATCAGGAGATGTAATGTCAGTCCTTGTGGTTCCTGATTGCTTCAATAGCACATTGCTAACTGTTAGTATTGCTTTTATGTCTGGGTACCAAACTGATAGGTATAGTCATAGAAAGAACTTTAAATTATCTGAATCACATAATTAATTTTTTAAGTAAAATATTTGGAGAAATTGTTTATCTTTAATAAGCCTTGAAAACAAACGAATTATTGGCAATTGGAAATTGGATCAAAACTAAATGCCGGATTCGTTAGCAATTTAAATTAAACGGGTATGAAAAATGTGTTCCAAAGAACAAATCATTCCGTAATCGGTATGGAGCATTGTTCTCAGTTGAAATATAACTGAAACTTTGGGCAAGGGTGGTTCAATTAATTCCTTCTAATTTGATTCTACCCATGAATTTTCGTTTCGGGTTCTAGAATTTTAGGTATATTCGTTCCCTACACCAATGTTAAAAGGTTGGTTATTTATTATATAGCATGTGGTATATTTTTTTTTCCTATTTAAGCATTTAGTCAAATTAATCAAACACTATCCTGAAAAGTAAATCACACAGTTCATCACATTTGAAACATATATCGCTCTTGATCCATTGGCGTTAGCCTGCTGTAACAGATTATGATGGCAGTGACTGGTCTACTGCCTTCTTGATTGCCCTAATATCCGGCCCTCTGTGCCCCACGGCCAGCCTAAGCGGTGTTATACATTCAGGTCCTGTATCCGCAATCTGCCATCCGCTTCGCCCAAATTAACTTGGCGCCCCGACGTGCTCAACCAGTTTAGTCATGTGGTCTAATTGCTGTTCACCGGGCGGTTATACCGTCCAGAAGCAATATAATAGTGATGCTCATGATTAACTGTTTTCAATAAAAAAATTAATATTGGTTATCAGTTAATATTTAATATCATGATTTATCGTTAATGATAAAAAAAAATTGGATGAAACATAAAACTTTTCATAAAACTTTTAATTTTTAAACATCTGCTCCTAAGGAATCAAACAACATATCACACAAATGTCCCTTCCTTTCTTAGCTGTGTACAATAGCTATATTAATAAAATAGAATCAGACTTTGAAATATTTAAAGTAAATAAATAACATTAAGATAATAATTAAATTTCGCTAAACAATTTTAGGGAAAAGCACTATGCACTTAGAAAGCTGACAGAAGATAAGAGTCAAAATCGTTGATTCTTGAATGAAATAAGAGGAAAATGGTTCTTCAATGTGAGTGACGATTGCAAATATCTGCGAGAGATCGTAAGCAGTTTCATTTTTATATCATAGCATCAAAGAAAGTACTAAGCTGATTTTCCTTTAATAACTGACTGAATTTTTACTTTTTATTAATACATTAAAAAATAATAATAATAATAATAATAATAATAAAAAAAAAACCTTTCCCAGCCATTCTTGGGTCATTTTATTAGTTTAAACTCGGAAGGAGACCCTTATGGCTAAACATTAAGGAAGTTTAGTGCGATGATATTGTAAATGACTGTATCGTTCAACGGTTCCTTTAAAATATCTTGGGAGAGATTACAGTATTGAAGACAAGAAAGATCTTGGAAGGAACATGTCTGTCGATGGAGACGTGGTCTTTTGTCGAAGAAAAGCCCAGAACAATTTGCAGAGAGTTTCTAAGTCCGAAAATCAACCTTTGCCTACCACCTCAAAGCAATCAGAGGGTAAAAAAACTCATGCACTGATCGGCCAATATCAGAGTGATTGTAGTGATAATGTTAAAAGTAGATTTTTACGACGATTCTAAACATTCTGAACAAGTGCCGTGACATAGGAGAACTTCATCAAAAAAAGATAACGTTTATTTTTAGGTGTGATTTATTTGGGCAGAGAAAAAAAATGCGCATTTGTTAATACAAATGGAAGTAATATAATATGCAAATGTAAATATAATACGGTGATGAAATTATCAGGAGTGCAATCAGGATGAATAAACACGTCAAGGTTTTAAATGGAAAACTTATATTTTGACGTGCCGACGTTTCGACCTGCCTTGCAGGTCTTCATCAGGGCTAAAATAACGTCGGCACGCCAAAATATATATTTTTCATTTAAAAACTTGACGTGTTTATTTATCCTGACTGCACCCCTGACCATTTCATCACCTTATTTACAACTCACAGTCAACAATACAATCATCATCGTAAATATAATACAAATGCAAGTTGCTAATGAACTTCTATTTTCAGAGCTAAAAAGAATTATTATATCGTTGGCAGAAATGTATTAAAAGTAATGAAGAGTCTTTGGATTAATAAAAAATGTTTCATTTTATTCAATTTATTTTTTATATTTTAAAACCATATACCTATATTAATTTCTGGACAACACAATACAAAGCTACACATTCTTGGTACACGTACTTGACAAAATTCGTCAATGACATTTATACTCCTTTCGTTGTATCAATAATCTTTATTTTTTTCTTTCTTTCCCAGGCACATTGTGTTGTTTTTTTTTTGTTTTTTTATATAAATATATAAATACATTAAAAACGTATATTACATTTTATTACTATTTCCTATACTTATTTGTTTCTTATTAGGACAGGAATACAATAAAAATTTCAAAATTACACTGTCAAGTGAGCTTGCATTCTATTTACATAATAGAAACAACATAACTGACCTTCGCGTGTCAACTGCTAATGTGTAAATATAGAACTACTGCAAATAAACTAAAAATTATGCAAACTCAAGAACTACAAGACCACAATGCTATAAACGAAAACTAGTAAAATACATGAAATGATTATGAGTGACATGGAAAGTTAGCTTATACTTTTATTTAATTCAGCTTCATTATAAATCACCACCATTGTATTCCTAAAAAAAAAAATAAAAAAAAAAATCATTACGTTCATCTAAGAAGGGAAATGCCAATTGTCGCATTGCTATTTCCTTAAAGTGCATTATTTAGCGCATTTTTGTTTGCTTTCCTTAAAATTGAGTTCACGGTTAACGAATAATTTTCAGCTTTAAAATAAATAACAACTAATAAAAACAACTAAATAAACAACTAATAAAAATTATATTTACATTTTATTTATTTATTTTAAGACGCATTGCAGCCAGAGGCACCCACCACCTTCTAGTAATATAATACAACATATTGTAATAAAATAAACTCAGACTGTCATATCATTTTAGCTGTTGTTTTTGCCATTATATTTGGCTCATGTGGTGTTAGTTAGGTATTATGTATAGTCTTTAAACTAACATTATCCAGTTGTAAACTCTTTAAGAAAATAATACCGTTTCAACATATGGTCTTATGTAGTAGGACATTCCTATTACTTTAACTAATTCAGGATAAGCAGATACTAAAGAGGATATAGTAAAAAGGAAAAAATAATTCAAAATATAGTTAAAACGTCAACAAATAAAAGGAGATTATATTATTATTTGTTTGGAACTTCAATTTATTCTTGGACCAGTAGGTATTTGAAGAAGAATGGTTTCGACTGGAGTGTTCCATCTTCAGATCCAAGAATATCTCCCATCCACGGGAGTCCATCCATCACAATTATCTACCGAGCCATCATAATCTGGCCAACACTGAGATGGCGGCAGATTCTTCACTTTACTTCAATGAATAAACTAGCCCTTCTTTTGTTACAAAGGATCATCTCTTATCGGGTTAACTATTATCTGGAGAAACAAAAATTAAGTTTAAAAAAAAAAATGACGGTAGCACATTAATTGCTTGGAATGAATATAACAATCTAATTACTATCATAAACTAATTAACTAACATAAATAATTTTTTTTTTTTTTTTTTGGTGCAACGTTTATATCACATCCATTTTCATACGCTCCAGTTCTGATGGTTTTGCTTGAATCAAAAATTAACGATAGTTTCCTGATTAGAAATTTAATGGAGAATAATTTTTGTTTTATAATTAGGGATCGGATTCGTATGTATTTACATATTTTTTTCTAGGCAATTTTCAGACGTTTTTAAACTAGAAGAGTTCATACTGACACTTTTCAAGTCGTTTGAGGCTACTTTTATTTCATATATTTTCACATATTTGAATGTTATTACATATTTATACATATTTGGTCGAAATAAATACATATTTCCACATATTTAATCAAAATAAGTTCATATTTCCTCATATTTTTCATTTTGGGCATATTTTCATAATTTGGATGTGTTTGACAGGGACTGTGAACCACAGACTGTAAGGCTGTGAATCTCAGTACCCACCCACCATTGTACCCATAATAGTTCAGTTAAATAACGTTCCAAACGGACGTTTTCAAGAAAAAACTGCCGATCTTTTATTCTTAACGAATCTTCATGTTTTTCGGGATGCTGAATCCGAATCTGAACTTAGCTTCCGAATCCGAATCTCCGCTTAGCTTAGCGATCGTCTGATTATTCAAAATCGCAAAAAACGCCCAAGATACCGGTTAATTTCGTTTTTACCTATAACACGAAAACGAAGATTTTTTTGAGAACAAGTCAGCAAATATTAAATATTGCTGGAACCAGAACCTACGAAATGAATAAACAACTCCAAAATCGGACCATTTTTCGTGAAGTTATGGTCTTGGGAAAATTTGTAGAAATAGGGAAACTTGCGGCTTAGTTCCGACACTATTTGTCCGACCCCAAATTTCTTTTTTTTTATCTCAAAGCTGGTTAAATTTACTATTAGATCCTATATATTTATATTCAATCCCGTGAAACACCCACGCTAGCAAGTTAAATGTGTGTGTTTTGACAACTATGACATGTTCAGAGGGCTGACTTGCGTATTTCATGGGATTTAATATAAATTACATATATATGACCAATGTAAATTTAATCAACTTTGAGATGAAAAAAAGAAATTTGATATCGGACAAATAGTTTTAGAGTTATAGTGAAAAATATCCTTAAAAAACGTGATTAACAAAAGAAGGGAATTGAATTGTTCTGGTATGTTTATTTTATAAGACCTAATTTAAACTTGATATATGACGCCTAATAGTATATTTAACTAGCTTTTAGAAGAAAAATGTAATTTTAGATCTGACTGATAGTTTTAGAGATATAAAGAGAGAAGTTTTCAAGAATTGAGAGGAGAGAAGTTTTCAAAATTGAAAATTTAACACATCTTTTAGTATTATATACTGTAAAAATGTTTCTTTTGTTCCTAGTAATTATTATAAGTTGTAAAAAAATGCTTTTGTTCCTAATAATTATTACGAATTGTAAAAGTGTTCTTTTGTTGTATATATTATTATAACTTGACAAAAACAAATTCCATTTTCATAAAAAAAATGTCCATTTTACTTAAATATTTCTGAAAATATTTTAAGAAAATTACATATTTACCACAAATTTTACGAAAATAAATGCATATTTTAATTAAATATTTGGCATTTTTGAATACATAAAAATCCGATCCCTATTTATAACGTTTGTCGCTCGGACCTACAATTTAGGAGCTTTATTGCTTTGAATAAAAAAAAATCACGGTTTGTCTACATTTTTTATGGAGGGGCTTTTTTTGTCACGCTCTATTTGTTTGGTGTTGCTCGGAAACATTTGACGACAGATTCCTTGTAGGCTTAATATAGGACGGTTTAACGTATCAACTTCATATTTTCATGAATGAATATAGGTGGCAATACTCTTGAAATGTTTTTGGTTTTATTTTCCTATCTGGTTTCAAACTCAAGTTAAAAATAAATATGCTTTTCGGATTTACCAATTTTTATAATAGGTTTTTGTTGATCGAAATATGCATAAATAAACATCAAAAGAAAGCTGTGGCTCTCCTCTTTCCAGCGATACCAATGAATGAATCGCGTGACGAAGTATTAGCTATTTAAAGGAAAGTAGCCAATAATCGTTTTAAAAATTTCTTCCCCTCGAAGAAGGTGAAAAATGATATTTTTTGTTTTTATTGAATAAACGTTTTTCAATATTTTTGAGGGTGCTGAATTAGAATCTGACGTCAATTTTTGTATTAAAAAATCTATAGAGGTAGTTTGCTTGAAAATCTAATCATTTTTTTGGAATTCAGTTAACCTAACCCAAAATCTATGGGAAGCCTGTATTTTTTCTTAAATTTGCAATCAAAAATAAAAATCTTGGTGCAAGAATCATGTTGATATCATTTTTTATACTCGAGAAATAAAATAAATTAATTTAATGCTGTTTTATTTTATTTTTATCGGTTCCTAGAGCCCATTGGTCGGAACGGCAAAATAAGTGTCTAATATTTGTTGACCAAAAACCTCAAAAAAATTGCTAACAAGATCCGTGAGAGACTGAGTGTGTCCTCCCCTTGTAAGTCAGAAACGTATGATATGTTAGGATTTTTATGGATATAATTGCTACAAATTAAGGAACATTAAGCATGTTCTTAAGGATTTTGAATTGAAAGGAAATGAATTGGATGGTTTAGTAAAGTTATTTTAATGTTAAAACAAACATTAAATTTTAGTTTTAAAAATGGGTACTACTGAACAGAGCAGGGTAAAATCTAATCATAGCTATTTTTCCTATTTAATTAATTTCTTGGAATCATTCACCTAATTTAATATTGATCAAATCCTTCAGTCAAAATAATCATTTGCTCTCTAAAACATGACTGAAAGATTTAATCATTATTAAATTAGGTGAATGATTCCAGGAAATTAGTTGTAAAAAAGCTATGATTTAATTTGTCCAACTTGGCTAGTGAACACATATTTAAATAGTTGTCAATGTCTCTGGTAAGCAGCATTTAGGACAATTTGTGTAACATTGAAATTATTCAGTTAATAAACTTTACGGCTTGTAATTATAGAGATATGTGAAGAGCTTAGATTAAAACAATATCTATAATATTTCTACGAAACTGGGATATGTTTGGCCGAGAATAGAAGGGAAGAAGAAGCTCTCTAGCTGGCTGGCTCACTGGGATAGGAAGTGGTTGACATTTCCTTCCGATCTCACCCTCTGATGACAGCCCTCCAGGGAGAACCTTCCAGTCCGTCAATGTTTATAACACCCTGAGAAGATCAAGGCTCTGTAAGTTTCTAATTATAGGCTGTTATTGATCTATAAATAATTTTCAAATAAAGAAGTAGTTCATTGTTGATTGGAGTAATTGGTATTAAACAAAAAACGTTATAGCTGTTTTCTTGGACATTTGATTTATTGTTTGATTGATATATGCATTTATCTGGAGTAGTAATATAACTAAATCAAGCTTAATAATATTAATAATATTAAGTAATAAAACTGTATACTGTATTCGTTCGGTATAGCAAGTAGGTTTTTTTTTTATAAATAATTGTATAAATGGCCGTTAGTTTGCAGAAAAATTAACGTGCTTGTAGTGGTAAACATTAATCTTAGACTTCTGCTTTGCAATTTATTAAAACAGGCGGTATTATAACATGTTTATGTCTTCATATTATGATAATCACATTTTGTTTGTTTATTTCGTTTAACGTCACTTTATGCTGCTATGGCTAATCGGACGATGCTACGGTGGGAGTCCTAAATTTTGCCTATCCAGGTATAATTAGGATAGGGATCTTTAACGAGTACCTGACATCGCACAGGCTCGGGACCCCCATTTTACGTCCCTTCCGAAGGACGGCATAGCTAAGGATTTTTTACTCCCTTTAAAAAATCCTAAGGTCATCTGCCGGGCTGCGAACCCGCGATCTTGGGTTTAGTAGGTTGCTATGCTAACCTCTACACCACAGGTGACCCCATAACCACATTTTTACTGGTTGTATATTACACAATAATTTGTTAGGCTGCAGTCGCCGTTGTATAAGGATCAGCTCTAGGTTAAAGTGGTCAAAGTCAAGTAATGGCTTTGATTTTTTGAACGAATAATAACAATGGTGCTTAGTACATATATATGAAATTTGAAAGAAAAAAAATTGGATCGAACGGGACAGAAATATAACCCAGGTAAATTAAATAATTTACTTAACTGGTGTTCCTTATCTATAATCCTACCTGGTGCCTCACTATATCTCTCGCACGGTGTGTAAACATTCCATTCAAGGGCATCAGCTGTGCTTAGTTGATAAACAAACTTAAAATGGAGTTACAAAAAATTAATGAAATCTTAGAAAAACTTGATAAACTCAACGTAATTGAAGAAATAATAGATAGAAACAATGAAAATATAACGAAAGAAATAGATGATATGAAAATTAAAGTTAATAAACTGGAAAACAAGTTAAATGGAAAAAGAAAATATAACCTCCTATTTGTTTAATCTAAAGGCTCATTCCAATTTTGAAAAGAAAGAAGAAATGTTTGATATAATTTATTTTCTAAATAGTGAAATACGTAAGTATGACATAGTTAATATTTTTACGTCACTCGGATTGGAAAATAGATACTTTCCATAACAGCTGGGAGCAAGGAAAGTAGGCCTTTACACATCTCAAAATTTAGAGCAAGGTAAAACAACGAACATATGATTTTACACGTCTAGCCGGGAAAGTTTTCGCAGCTAGCAGTGTTTGCTGTTACCAACACGAGGTTCGCTAGCGTTTCTTTTAGTTTATAATTTAATGTTACATTGTTAGTGTGCGAAAATGGCCTTCAACCTCCCTCAAAAATTAATTGAAGAAGCTGAAGGAATAACTGATTCGTTATTGCCCGGGAAATCTCGTAATAGATACGAAGAAGAATTTAATACGTTTTGTGAGTGGTGCTATAGTGAAAATGTTAACCCTAACCATGTTAATGATGAAGTGATGTTAGTATACCTATCAACTCTATCGAAAAAATTTAAAGCCTCTTCTTTATGGAGTAAATTGTCCATGTTAAAATCGTGTTTAAAAATAAAGAAAAATTTGGATGTTTCTAAATTTTCGAAATCGATAGCATTATTAAAACACCACAGCGTAGGTTATCACCCCAAAAAATCTAAAGTCTTTAGACAACATGAAATAAGAAAGTTCATGGACACTGCACCTAATTCGGAGTGGTTATTAACAAAGCTTATTTTAGTCGTAGGTATTTATGGAGCATGTCGATGTGACGACCTTATGAATTTAAATGTAGAAGATTTTATGGAACTTTTTTTACAGTGTTTCTTAAAGGTGGTAAAACAAATAGTGAACGCACGTTCATTATTACTGACGCAGATTCCTCATTTCAGATATGCGATATTATTCGAAAATATTTGTTACTGCGGCCGCCGCACATAAAAAGTAAACGAGTTTTAGTTGCCTATAGGAATGAAAAGTGTACTGCTCAAAATGTCGGTCAGCATACAATATACGCTGTGCCAAGAAAAGTAGCAGAATTTTTGAAGTTGGAAGACCCCGAGAGCTACACGGGCCACGCTCTTAGGCGATCTTCTGCTTCAATGTTAGTTGAAGGTGGGGCTAATTTACTCACACTAAAGAGACATGGAGGTTGGAGATCGTCGACCGCTGCGGAGGGCTACATAGAAGACTCAGTAGCTAGGAAAGTAAAGGTAGCAAGGAAACTGTTCAATAATGGAGGCACATCATCAATGGAAATCCCAAATGTTGCAGACCAAGAAATTGATTTTGTTACAGTTGATGATCTATTTCGGAATACCGATAGTGAAGATGAGGACAGTAAAGAGGACCAACGCTTGAATAAAGTGTCCATTAAAAACACGCAAATGAAGAACCAAAATAAAAAAAACATTAACTGATGGGTTAAACATTACCAACAACCAAAACTGTACAATTAATATTAACCTGACCCTATATAAATGAAGTGTTTTTTTATTAATATATAAACTTACTCATTTTTATAAATGTATTTTGAATTATTACATTTCAGTTATTAAACGTAATTATATTAAATTAAACTTGTCTACGGTTATTTCTCTAAATCAGCTGTTACAAATAATCATTAAAATGGAAAACAATCATTTAGTGTAATAATATGAATTATTAAAATCTTAATATGTTGATTCACGAGTTAAAAACTGCGTTAAGCGTTTTTGCCTCGTGATGAAAAGTATCGTACATTACTCGTACCGAAAGTGATTTTACGATGCTCGATCGATTTAACGGGCTCGGCTTCGCCTCGCCAGTCAAACACGGTCTCGCAACGTAAAATGCCACTTTCGGTACTAGTAATGTAATATACTATTACCATTTTGCGCAAGTGAATCGCAAAACTAAAATTTTAATATGATATTAGAATCTCTTGTAATTTTTTTTTGGGGGGGGGGGGGGATCACGTAAAACAAAAATTTTTTTAATTAAAATTTTAATATTAAAATTTTAAATGATTCTTTAAAATTTACGTGATAATCAAATAACAAATTTACAGAAATTATGTAAAAGATATTAAATATTTATAATCATAATTCTGAAAATGGGATTGATACTTAAAATATGTTAAAGTCTTGTTAAAAGTTTATTTTATTTTTATTATATGATTATTAATATTATATTATATTTTATTGTTTTTGTTCATTTATTATGCGAAATATAGCGTACCAACAATATTTTATTATTTTTATATTATAGGTACATATATAAATTTTATCACTTTTATGTCTTTTTATCAGTTGTTCAATATGTAGTTCTACAAATTTTGTTTATCATTAGAATAATTATATCAAAGAAAGTTTTATATTAAACATATTGCTCATGGGCTGCAATAAAGGCACAACTCATAACATTTTTTCAAAACTGGCATTTGAACTTTTGGAGTTTTGAGCGCGATCGCTCTATTTAAGACCCCATTGTGCCTAGTGAGATAGGCGCTTGACCACTGATCTTAAAACCCTGATTGTAACTCCGATGGGAGGCTCTTTTTTTAAAATAGTTAATTTACGCTTTTATATATATATATATATAGAATATGTATATATTTCTCGACTGCTACTAGTAGATGTTTAGTAAGGTTCTTGAGGTTAACTCAATACTAAAAAACAATTATTTTGGCGACGTTTCTAGACTATATTTTTCTCATAATCATGCCAATGTTACTGGTGGATATACTATTGGTATCTACTCTGATATCAGTATACCATATACTATTAGCATATCCACCAGTAACATTGGCATGATTATGAGAACAATATAGTCTCGAAACGACACCAAATTGTTGTTTTTATTTATTGACAGAACCTCAAGAACTTTATTAAACATATATGTAAAGATATTGCTCACTTAGATATTGGTTCCACAAGTCCACTTTTTTATTTATAGAAACGACCAAGGTATAAAATTTGTTGAGTTCTTTGAAAGCGGAAGTGTGATTACTTCATTTTGGTATTGATCATTTTTGTTTTCGGAGCAGAAGGTTTGTAAGACTGTTAAACATTTTGCTAAGATGTCTGATGGCTTAGAAACGGGTGCAAAGAGAAATCTCATCTTTATTGATCCTCTAACTTCATCGAACGATTTCACAAATACATAGCTAAACTAGTATCCAGACAACGTTTTTCATAGGTTAGAGATGATGATAAGATACCTGGCGTTTTAGAAATGAAAAAGTACTGACAAATTCCAAGACTCAAGCTTGAAGTTTTAAATATGGTTGAGAGAAGCATCATACGATAATATCATATAGGATATTCACCGTAGAAGAAGCTCCATAAATGTAACGACTATACTAGCTCTATTTGC
Organism: Euschistus heros; assembly: GCA_003667255.2. Taxonomy (NCBI): domain Eukaryota; kingdom Metazoa; phylum Arthropoda; class Insecta; order Hemiptera; family Pentatomidae; genus Euschistus; species Euschistus heros. The sequence continues at coordinate 1,678,154 of RCWM02000162.1, read as the reverse complement.
TGGATTTATGCATAATCTACTTAGCGAATCGCTAAGTTAGTGAACGATTTATTTAACAAGGAAATGAGTTAACTAGCTAGTGTTCTAGCAACGCGTTTCACAGGTTTAGCAACCTGTTAGTTATTGATGATATATCTAAAGCTCTAGAAACCGGGCATAATGAATGTACTAGGTAAGAGGTCAGCACACAATTTATATTTTAAATCAATACTGACTGTTTTTTAAAGGCCATCGCATACTACGGATAGGAGCGCAGTACAGCTGAACGGATTTTCCGAAACTATAGGGTAAGTGGGTTAGGTAGGCGCAACGCACACTATGTCGGCTCGGAGCGGACCTCCAATAGGTATAACCAACATTGTTAGAAAATTCGCTCCACTGCGCTATGCTCCAATCAATCTGTAGTGTGCGCTGGCCTTTTGGGTGCACTTATGGTGGACAGTGTCAAAGCTCATAGTTTTTCATGGCCTTCTCTTAGTCTTACTCTACCGCATTCTTGGTCATGGAGAATTTATACATCTTCTACGTCATTTCAAATCAGCTGGGTCGCCTCCAGTATCTCTTCGGCTGCATTTCTTACTAGCACTCTCCTCCAAAGTTGCTCAAAACCCTTAAGAGATCTTTTTTGTGTTGGTTCTTTATATTAATGTTTCCCTTCTTTTTCTTATTTAACTATTAATGTCGATGAAAGCAAAGTGGCCGTTCCTTAGCCAGATAGGTACTTGATACAGACTGCTTGCAGGGTTATTATTATAAGGGTCCATTATCTAAGGTCCCATCCTTTCGGGTGGGTTGTATCAGGCCTCTTACAGTTCAATCATAGTTTTTACTTTTAATTCAAGCTTTTGACTGTAAACTAAATACATTACATATGGGCATTGTACAAATGCAATGTAAGATTATAAAATTATATGTTTAAAGATATTTTAATATATATTAGATGATAGTTATACCATTGAAAACATAGACCGTCTGATTACTTAAACCTATCCAGTTCACAAGCAATAAATTAGTGTCGTTACCTTTAACAAAATAGTATTTAAATACAAAATTAAAATGAAAGAAATTCGCATGAGAAAACATTGACAGTATAATGTGTCAACTATAAATAAAGGGATAGCAAAAAAATAATTACAAGGTAGACCCGGACATGGCAGCATATGATAAAAATGTTAAAATAACCGTTTAGAAATAAATATGTTTAATAATTTATTACATTTATTATTTTGAAGACTATTTTATCTTCGTGATAGGAAACAGAAAATAAGTGTTTATCGTATAACAACACATTTTCCGTGAATTCAATATATCAGAATGACCTTATTTTAACTAAATTATGAAATGCCTGACGCAGAGAGAATCCCTCCATTAAAACAGGAAGAATTCCGCCGCTCTGTGTAATTAAGAAGAAGAAGATAAGACTATATTAATGGCCGTGGAGCGGAACACACCGCGCCAGGCTCCACTTTTTGCTCAGGGTGTAGATATCGACTATAATATCATCATAGGATCAGTCAACAGGTTCTCCATCTCTTTTCCACATTCTTCAATTAATTATTAAACTCCTAGTCCTGCTCATTTTGCAATTTAGCCAAAAAAAAGTTTTATTAATAATTTATTATAATTACTACAAAAAACAATAATTTAGCAGCGTTACCCGTGGCGGTTTCTGGCACTAAACGATGTTACTCAAGTCCTCCTGCTTCTACTTTATCCAATATAGAATTAAGTTTATACTCTAGATTCTCCGGATGATTTTTGAAAATACCATTAATTTACAAGATTTCCCACCAATACCAGCACCTCAACCTCTCGGAATAAGTCAAAAAACTGAAAAAGACCAATATCAATACTGAAACCAACTTCGAAAATGCTAGACAGTTAATAGAAGATAATTTACATAAATATCCCATTTCTTTTGATGAAATGGTGAAATTCATTCAAATGTCGTCTGAAACTAAAAACTTCAGCGAACTAGTTGCTTGCAAAAGACATGCTTGCCGAAGCAAAGAAACACACAACTGACAGACGATCCAAATTAAGGATATCCAAGATATTAAAAAGAAAGTGGGACTCTACAGAAAATACATTAAATACAGACGACAGCACCGACAACTAGGAACTGACTAACAACTTTTCATTACTTTAATAAAATGACTACAACAAAAAACCCAATCATATTACAGTGTAATTGTAACGGATTTTACAAACATTACGAGCACTTCAAATTACTTTTGGCTGAAGAAAATCCCATATGCTGCTGTTTACAAGAGACACATTTTTTTTTAAAATCACAAGCTGTTAATTTAAAAAAATTTAACATCTACCGAAAAGACAGAAATGATTGCAGATCTGCCTGGGGAGGAGTAGCGATTATGGTAAAAAAGAAGTATATTCTGAACGGATTAATATTGACTCATCCTTAGAAGTTGTTGCTATAAAAATTATACAAACCTGAACCTATCACAGTCTGCAATATCTATATACCTCCAAACCGAGACTTCACTGCCAATGATCTCCAAACTTTAGTTGACCAACTCCCAAGACCTCTAATCATGGTCGGAGATATGAATGGTCACAATAAATTGTGGGGTTCAACTTTATCAGACTACAAGAATAGAGGAAGAGAAATAGAGAAATTTTTAGATCTCAATAGTTTTTTAATTCTACTTAATGACGGTTCCCCTACTCATTTTTGTGCCAATGGATCCTTTTCCGCAATCGACTTATCATTCATAGACGTTAAACTTTTACATAAAGTTCAGTGGAGCGTAAAGGACACCTTGTATGGAAGTGATCATTTTCCTGTGACTGTTAAATTTTATGATATTTCAAATGCTACATTACATAGAGTTCCGAGATGGTCAATTAAAAGAGCGAATTGGGAAAAGTTTTCATTGTTGATAGAATCAGCAAATGGTAATGAAAAAAGAATCATATGTCAATTTGGAGAACAAAATTACTTTCTTTAACCAAAGTGTCATAGAGTCAGCAAAAATGAATATTCCACACAAAGTAATTTATAATGACAGACGTCTAGTTCCTTGGTGGAATGAAGACTGCCGGATCGCAATTATGAATAAAAAAAAAACACTGAACCGATAAGATACAAAAAAAACAAGATCGCTGGAAGATTTAATTGAATTTAAAAAAATGAGATCAATTGCTAACAAGATATTGAGGGCCAGCAAAAAAAAATTCATGGATGACTTACGTCAATTCTATCAACAATAATACTACCATAACAGAAGTATGGAAAAAAGTTAATGCCATCCAAGGATCCAAAAAACTTGACTTTGTTTCTTCGGTTTCAGTAGATAATCAAATCATAACTGACCCTGGTAAAATAGTTGAGCATTTTGGAAATCACTTTTCTACTATGTCGAAAACTGATAATTATAACATCGATTTTCTGCAGCATAAATGTGAACAAGAAAAAAGCTCGATTGAATTTCATACACATGGCTCAGAAATTTTTAATCAGCCATTTACTCTAGCTGAAATGAATTTTATCTTAAACACATGCAAAGATAAATCTACTGCAGGCCCCGATCAGATCCCATATATTTTTTTGAAGAAACTACCGTCAATTGCACATTCATTTCTCCTTTCAATTTATAATGAAATCTGGACGACAGGGATGTTTCCCGAAGCCTGGAGGAAGGCCATCGTTATTCCAATCAGGAAAACTACAAAAGATATAAACATCGATAACTATAGGCCTATTTCACTACTTTTCTTGTGTTTCTAAACTTCTCGAAAAGATGGTTAATAATAGACTAATCTATTTCTTGGACTCAAAAAATTCATTTCAACTTCCCAGTGTGGATTCAGAAAACACCGCTCTGCTATCGACCAAATTACGAAGCTTGAAAACGAAATTCAAAGGGCTTTTTCAAACAAAGAACACCTGGTAGCTGTCTTCATAGATATCACAAAAGCATATGACATGATGTGGCGCTATAATGTTGTCAGTACACTATCCAAACTCGGTCTCTCAGGGCAGCTATTGACATTTATTAACAATTTTCTTAAAGATAGGTCGTTTCAAGTTAAGGTTGGATCTAACCTTTCTCAATCATTCCATCAGGAAAATGGAACGCCCCAAGGATCTCCGCTAAGCGTAACATTATTTTTAATAGCCATAAATAGCATTGTAAATACAACGCCTGCAGAAGTAAATTGTTCTTTGTTTGCTGACGACTTTGCTATTTATATAAGAAGCAAGTCAATAGAATATATCGAGTGGAAATTAAGAACAACTCTAGGGAATCTCGAATCATGGTCTAAAAATACTGGTTTCAACTTTTCAAGTTCCAAAACGGTGGCCATCCATTTTTTGTAAAAGGAGAAAATGCCAAACGCACCCGTCATTAAGTTTGTTTCAACAACCTATTATGTTTTGAAGAAGTTTTCAAATTCCTAGGAATCTACTTCGATAAAAAGCTAACATGGTCTGAACATATTCGTCAAATAAAAGCAAAATGCCAGAAAGGGCTAAATTTATTAAAAGTTCTGTCCAGCACTCAGTGGGGATCAGATCGACGAACTTTATTAATGATGTACCGTACTCTGATCAGGCCTATCATTGATTATGGAGCTGTTGCCTACAGTTCTGCTAGTGTTTCAACACTGAAATCACTAGATACTATTCATAATCAGGGACTTCGTCTTTGTATTGGTGCATTCAGAACCACACCTGCCCAAAGTTTGTACATAGAGAGTGGTGAGCCATCTTTAGAATTAAGGAGAAAATATTTGAGTTTAGCATACTTCGGCCAAATTATGTCAAAAAAACACCTCCTCGCTTACGATCCTACAACACATACGATTTTGAATGAAGATCATAGACGATCCTGCAAATGTTTCCATTGTAGATGCAAAATATGGGCAAATGATTTACAATTATCTTTCCCTAAATATTTTAAATTCCCAGGCAATCCAATACCTAACTGGATACAAACAGAAAGTACGATTGATTACAGTCTATCATTTTTTTCAAAACCCACGACTCCTCATCACATTTACCAAAAAATGTTTAATGAACGAAAAGAAGTGTACTTCAACTACTGTTTTTTTGGTTTACCGATGCTTCCAAATCCAGCTCTGAAGTTGGATTCTGTCTGAAGTAAATAATTACAGCTGTAGCAAAATTATATACACTGATGGTTCAAAAAAAAATTATTCAACATCTTGTGCAGTATCGGACAACAGTAGGGCGTTGAAGTTTTAGCTAGATAGTGCCTGTGGTATTTTCACAACGGAACTAATGGCGATATTAAAAGCGCCTCAAGTAGCTCAAACATTTGTAAAGCAGTCGATAATTATCTGCTCGAGTGCGATTAAAAGCCTTTTTAAAATTTATTCGGACCACCCTATAATCCAAGAAATCCATTTCATCATAAACCAGATGAGTAAATCTTCAAAAGAGCTAACCTTTTTCTGGATCCCCAGTCATTCCGGTATACCCAAAAATGAGGAGATAGATGGAACAGCAAGAGAAGCCCACCAATTAGAAACTACTACACCCACTTTCTTGTCCATGAAAATTTTGGGTGAATAGCAGAGTGTATGGTCGGCATCGGAAAGCAATAAATTGAAAGCAACCAAACCAAACATCGGTGGCTGGACCTTATCCTCAAGACAATATAGAAGGAAGGAGGTGATAATCACACGGCTTAGAATTGGACACTGCCGTATAACACATGACTACCTGATGGCAAAGAGAGATCCCCCTCAGTGTCAACTCTGCAGAGTTACTCTAACTGTGAAGTATATCTTCGAGGAGTGCCCTCAGTACAGGAGAGATTTGGATAAATGTGGTGCACCTCGTCAGCTCTGTAAGGCATTGGGCGATAGTAAACCATACATTTGTAGAACGATAGAATTTATCAAGCGAATCGGATTATATGATAAAATTTAATGTTATTTTTTTTTTTTTTTTTTTTTTTTTTTTTGAGGTTAATATACTTTGATTAGAAATTTGTTATTGTGTAAAGTTCGGGTATGGGCAATAATAACCATAGCAGTTTTTGCCCTTAAAAACAAACAAAAACTACAAAAAATAATATAAATTATTATAGAACATAAAATATATATAAAGTGATTAAAGTTCGTAAAGCTCCATAATAGTTCACATTGTCTGTTCCTTAATCACCTTTCCTGTAATCCACCGCTTTATCTCAACAACATTCTTATCCTGTTTACAAGCTCTATCAAATACTATGGAATAGTGTTCAATCAACATATGTCTTAGAGTAACCATTTTTCCCGAAAATGGTCACACAACTCCTAAGATTCCATAAATCTTTTCCACGCAATACCATTCAATTGTCTGTGCCCTCCATCATCCTTGGGGAAGGACTGTCTGGGGAGTTTAAAATGAGGCAGAAGAGGTTAATGAATTCCTCTATAAAAATCATTTTTGGGATCCTTAGGCGCTCTCACTTACTGGTATTCAGAGTTAAGGTTGCTTTATCTAAGTTTTCGACAACAATTTGTACGTATTGCTTTTCTATTCCAATCTTTAAAACCCAAAAAACCTTCATAAACTTACGACATCCTTGCCCTTCGTTCTTCCATTTATCTTTTGAATAAATGGTAACGGCCCATTGATTTGTATATCCCTTCATATCGAACTACACCCATTGAAAAATCCCTCGTTATTCGTCCAGCTATATTTTGGAACTCTATGCATAATTTAATTCGCAATGCTTTCTCTCACTTCCTTTAAACATAATTGATTTATCGACCTCCTCAATTATCAATCTTCCAAAAGTATTTATTAATACATTAGTGTAAGAATGTTTCTTATGTAAACTCGAAGATTAGTTTTTAATTTTACATTACTAAGTTATTTATTTGTAAGTATCTAATTTATAATTTATATTATAATTGCCTAATTTTTAATCTACAGAAGTTGCAGTCTGATGTGTTCGCAGCCAGACAATAATTCCTTTTTCTTGCACTGTTATGTTAATATAATGGGTCAAGATGTTACAGAATAAAGATTTTTATTTTCTTATTCTTATTTTTTTTTATTATTCCTTATTTTATAAAAAAAAAAAAAAAATAGGGGGGGGGGTCTTTCTCGAGGTTTAATCATGATTCAGTCGCCCTCAAAGGAATTAAAATGTAAAATGTACCGGAAAGTGACTTTCTTTCCAATGAATTCATAAAGAATATTTTAAAAGCAATTAATTATTGAGGTGTGAATTTTCTTCCCTTCTCCCCCAAATTAGGTTAGTAACCTTTAGAATAACCAGTCCTTCCTGCCCTGGTTGGAGTACATAAGGAAGTTAAGCTCAAACAAGCAAACAAAATACAACTCACTGAACCAAGCCTCCCGATAAAATTGAGATACATGAGTTTATTTAAACCCGGAAATAAAAAAATAAAAAAAATTACAATAAGCAATTTTAGTGATAAACTAAAATACTTGAAGTTAAAGGAATAAGGGAGAGAGGTTGGTGCTATAAAACCTCGTTCTAACTTTGCATTTTTTCTAATTTAGGTCAAGTGATCCCTCTCCAGATCATTTTTCAGCCTTCTCTACGAGTTTGTTGTAATGTTCATGTTATTTTATCTCCTTCCTAGCGATACCAGGGATTGTCAGAACTATTTGTGGTTTGGAGCCTCAAGCCATGGAGGGTTGTCTTCTACCGCTGTAGATCTTGCTGAGATCAACTGGTTTCCATAGATTTCCGAATTTAACCTTGCCGTAATGTTTTTTTTTTTTTTTTTTTTTTTTTTTTTTTTTTTTTTTCCTATTGGATGATTTCTTGAGTTGGATGGAATTTAGGAATTTCTAGGGATGTTTGACCTTTTTCTGTACTGGGTACACTGTAAGGCCAACAGGGGGTTCGTCAGAAACTGAAGAGAGTCCAGAAACTTGACGTGCCGGCGCTGGATGAATTCCGGGACCGTCGGGAGGTTGAAGATCTCGTGTAAGTCTTCTGGCTTCTTTTTCTTCAAGGAAGTCGGTTTTACAATCTTCTTAAGCATTGAGTCCTGGAATCGCTGCAGATGCCGTCTAGTTCCGTCAGAAAGGCGGGTGACGGTTTTAGGATTAAGGACAGCTTAAATTAGTAAAAGTTAAGCTTAACGTTGATAATTATTATTACTTAAATAAATCTAGAGAATTCCATTCTTAGAATAATTTCAATAAGTAAATTTGACAATTTGCAAAAGTTGATTTTATATTATTTTGATAGCCCTCCAGTGAAGTTCGAGGCAGTACTACCATCTTACCCAGCTCTGATACCAGACCATCAGCTTTTCATATGGCATACTTTAAATAAATATAGTCTCAACGTCTCAACTTTTTTGATTTTTTTGAATAAGGTTTAGTCTTTCTGTTTCTATTTATTCTATATATTCTAGGTTCAAGGAATGAAATTCAGAAATGCTAGGTACAACTTGGGCCTGGTCGAGAAAAGCCGATTATCCTGTGACCGGAAAACTGAAGGAAGAGTAGTTGGGGACGAAGCTACTGGTGCAGCAATGTTGGTGGGTTGCTCGTAAAGAATATGTACATCGAACTGGGCTTATATGACATCACCAGAGAACATAAGTCTTTAAACCTCCTCTTTAACATAAGTCTTTTAATAGTTTCTCATCACGAAACAACTCAAACTTGTAAGGGTACAAGCCTTACAATCTGCAGCCACCATGAGTTCACAGAAAGTACCATATTATAAGGTTTCGACATCGATCGTATTTTTGTTTGTTTACAACTATAAGGAACTTAATTTGTGGTCAAATTGTGCAGCTTAAACATCTAACCTATTTTTTTTAACTTAGCTTATCTCCAAATACCATATGACAATTAATCTATTATTATTCACCCAATAAAAATTGTAATCGCATTTTTGTTGAATTAACAGCGATCTAGGCCGATTTTTTTAAATTCCTTTCTTAGCGAGCACCTACGGCCCTAGAGAAAGCCACATACGAAATTTCATTTCAATCCATTTGGTGGTTTTTGAGATTTCGTTTTAAATGAGTGAGTGGTATTTGACAAATATATAGTAGATAATTGCTTTATCTTAAAATTCTTCTCAAAATTAACAATTATGATCTCATTTAAATGTGGGACATCTAATGACAGATACTGTAATGGATAAAATACAGATAACGAACTTTGTTGAGAACAATTAAATTAATTATTCAAGGCCAATTTGGAGCCATAAATTGCGAATCAAACTTCATTGAGATTTGTAGAGACAATGCCACCAGGAGGGGGTGATGAATATATAATAAAACCCCCAGCTAATTGCTTCACAAAAGATCCTTGTAAGATATTTATAAGGAGAAAGGTGTAGCTTTTGCTTTTCCCCAGATCCGTCAGCGATTGTCTTTCTTTATACGTATTCTGTAAACTCAATGAATAATTGAAATAAACTTTTACTTAAAAAAAAAGAAGAGAGAATCCAAAAATTATAATTCTTTTACCTAAGCAAATCATAGGATTATCGCATAATTATAATGTCTCGTCCAAGACATTAGACGTTATAATTGCTGAGGAAGCAGCAGAATTCATCAGATAAGAATCATATATTTCTATTGAGAAGAACAAAGACCACGATATGTTTATTTAGCTTCCATTGATTTAATAGGTGCTTGATTTGGTACACACAGAAATCAGTGAGGCCCTAAAAAAATAATTTTTTGACCTTTACCGTCTGTTCAATGGTCATAATTCATTTCGACGATTTAATTTTATCAATAGTTATAATATTAGATCTGAACCATTAAAAAAAAAATATTAAAGTCAAAAATTAAAGGTTATCAGGTCAGCAGTTTGTTTCTGTTTTCAATGTAAATCGAAATATTTGAAAAATGATTTTTCCAACTGCCATTATTCTACAAATTTTCGATATCGCAAAAGATGCAAGTTGTGATCTCTTTTCACCATTTAATGGCGCCCATATTTACATCTGAAACTCGTATTTAGTAACCTGAAGACGTGCTTGACAAAAGGTGTGCTTCAAAAGTAGCTTAAGATCATCGCTTTCCAGATATCATGGTGAAATTATTTTTAATTAAACATAAGATCATGAAACGAAAACGATTTCACATGTCTCCCAAAAGTTTACAGTCTAAAATAAACGCCAATTAGCACAATAACTCAAGCCGCATCTACATTAGTTGAAATAATGGTTCGGATTGCTCACTGCTATTATATTAGGAAATGACAGTCCCTAGACAGTCCCCGCCACAAGTCTTCAATATCTCCCTTAGCCATTTTTACACCTTTTCTCCCATCTCTCTCTCTCTCTCTCTCTCTCTCTCTCTCTCTCTCTCTATACACATATATATATATATATATATATATATATATATATATATATATATATATATATAACAGTATTTATCTTATTAAGGTCAAAAATCTAATTACTTTTTTTCCCAAATGGTAGTACAAACTTTTAAATATTCTATTACTTTAAGTATACGGATGTCTATTCAGTAGCCTTTCAAACTCTTGAAATAATTATTTTAAATTTCAAACTCGTTACTTTTTTTTTTTTTTTTAAATTGTTTAGTAAATAAATAGACATATTCTATATCTCTTAGTAAACAAATATTTCCATTCATATTACGATCTATATATATATATATATATATATATATATATATATATATATATATATATATATATATATATATATATATATATATATATATATATATATATATACACACACATACATACAGGGTGTCCCGAATTTAAATGACAAAACTTCAGGAACTTATAGGGGACAGAAAAACTAAGACAAAAAGTCCTTTAGAGATTTGCTCGTTTTTGCTTAGTTTTAGAGAAAATCGCAAAATAAGACACAAAACAAAAATGTTACAGGTAGCGATTATCACCTTTTAAAGTTCCTCAGGCTTGGCAGTGAGATATGTAAAAACTTAATTTTATCCTTTACATTCTTTTATTTGTTTACATTTTGGCTTCCTTCTAGGATTATAATTCCTAAATCAGTCTTCAGTCTACTCAGATATTTTTGTGTGAATAGCATTAGCCACAATGCTGCATCCATATTCTAATGTTGAATACGGCGATATGATTTTTGTGTATGGTTTCTGTAACGGTAATGCTTCAGAAGCGGTGCGGGATTATGCGCGCCGATTTCCAAATAGAAGAGTGCCTAATCGACGAGTGTTTTCGTTAACTTTTAATAGACTACGAGAGACTGGGTCATTCTCAATACGCAATGAAGGCGACCAATTCCAGGCAGCAATAAGAGCAGATTATTGGAGAAGAAATTGTGTCCAACGCCACTTCGATAACAATCCTGAGTCTAGCACCCAAAGAGCATTTGCTGCATTAGCAATATCGCGGCAAGCAATGTGGCGAACTTTGAAAGGTGATAATCGCTACCTATACCATCTTCAAAAAGTTCAGAATTTATTACCTCAAGATTATGTCAAGAGAATGAATTTCAGTAACTGGTTTCTTGACAAAATTCGCGATGATAATATATTTCCATTAAAAATTATATGGACCGATGAAGCTACCTTTACAAGAGGAGGAATTGTTAATCAAAGAAATTATCATGTATGGGCTCTTGAAAATCCCAGAGCAATCAGAGAGAATAGGTTTCAGAATAGATTTTATGAATTTGCTATTAACGTTTGGCTTGGAATTTGGAACGGATTACTGGTGGGACCATATTTTTTACCTGGAAGATTGAATGATATCAAATTTACACATTTTTTGGAGAACGACTTTTCTAATTAATTAGATGACATTTCCTTACAACAGCGGATTGACATGTGGTTCCAACTCGATGGATGTCCAGCTCATTATAGCAGAGTTACTCGAGATTGGCTGGATATAAATTATCCACAACGATGGATTGGACTCGGAGGAGTAGTACCTTAGGCACCCAGATCACATGATATAACACCCATGGATTTCTTCGTATAGGGAACCTTGAAGCAGAAAGTTTATTCGGTGTCAATCAACTCAAGAGAGCAATTAAGAGACCGAATCATAGATGCAGTGCACCAAATAACATCAGAACAATGTTTAGCTGCAATTTATCAAGTGAGTGCTAGATGTAATGCTTGCATTGGTGCAAGAGGACAACATTTTGGGCAATATTTACATTAAAAAGAACATAACATAAATATAAATGTAAATAAATAAGTATAAAAATGAAAACTTGTTTTCTTTCTTTCTTTGCGATTTCCTCTAAAACTAAGCTTAAACGAGCAAATCCCTAAAGGACTTTTTGCCTTAGTTTTTTGGTCTCCTATAAGTTTCTGAAGTTTTGCCATTTAAAATCGGGACACCCTGTGCATATATATAGTGTGTGTGTGTGTGTGTGTGTGTCCTATTGTGAGAACTGTTGACAGTGATGACTACCAGAGCACATAGCCGACCTGAAGAGAATAAAGATAGAGCATCCTTGATGTCGTTAGTGGGAGATTCTTCTCTCCTGTCACCGAGGGATTATTCATTTAGTTTATTATTAATAAACCTGTTGCGTGGCAGTCACATCCATGTCCCTCATGTAATGAAGACAAATTTAGTCGGCAATCGCTGGAGTGTCGGATCACTGAATTATATAATCTTATTTAAGATGAGAATCGTTTAGTAAAAATCATAATATAACCATTATGTCATATTGTATGCATCAATGTAAAACCCAGGTTGGCCTTGGTATCACAACATTAATAGACCTATAAAAGAACTACATTTGGTATCTAAGCTATAATAAATGAGTTAAGGACGAAGCTTATTGATGGTATACATAGAAAAGTTGCATAAACATAATTTTCGTTTCGTAAACACATAACCTTAAGATTCCAAGTTCAAATCCGGATGACTTCGGGATAAGGAGGCCAAGATGGCCACAAATATAATATTGATATCTATTTCTTAAGGCTGATAGAACTACATACTTCAAATTTTGTTAAGGATAGCTGTAGATTTCTTAGTATAAGATTATCGAAACAGACGAGAAATTGCTTACTCATCCCTCACTGTGGTTAATGCTAGAACAACGGAAAAGCATCCTTGACGACAAAAATATGAAAATCGAGGTTATGGTATGATCTCTCGCATTCCTCATATGTCAATTACTCCTACATTTCAGTCCTCTCGAGGCCATGTTAGTACAATAGATTTACTTTAAACTCATGCACCTCATCTTGTTACTTACTGTTATACTCTTAATAACATTTATTTTTCAGATAATTTCCCATTAGTCTATCACATATCCTCTATTTACACCCCACCCAACTCTTTATTCTATTACAACTCTTCTAAAGCTGACTGGATAAGATTTCAATCCATTCTTTTTAAAACTCTCCTTCTTCCTTGCACCCTTTACCTGATGCACCTACCACGGCTGATATAGACAACGCAGTTGATCGTTTCACCTCCTTGCTCTAAGAAGCAGCCTCTTATTCTATCCCTACTTTCCAACCAAAACCTTTTGTAATACAAACACTTCGGAAACAAATTCTTTGGTTAATATCTGTCCGTCATCGTTTGCTAAATAGGTGGCGGAGATGCCATCAACCTGAAGATCGCATTGCCCTCCGTTCTGTTACAAAATAAATCTCCCAGCTGTGCAGAAAATGGAAAAAACTCAATCTGGGAAAGTAAAATAACAGCTGGCTCCCAAAATTTACAAATATTTTGGATCATCATAAACGCCTTCCCACTTTACACTCTCCGCTTCCTACAGCACAAGAGCCAGCGCAAGATCTTTGTGATGATTATGCTCAACATTTTTCTGCACCTCTTCCTTATGTTCCTCATTTTCCGCTTCCCATGTACCCCATTTTTATGCTAAATTAGATAAAGATGCGATATTTCGAATGGTACCTAATAAAGCACCTAGGCCAGATATTATACAGGCTAATCTTCTCCGCAATCTTTCTCGCTTAACCTTAAATTATCTTACCTCCATCTACAACAATTTCAAAGTTCTTGGATATTCCCCAGCTCATGGCAAAACGCCATTATTATATCACTTTTGAAACCTAATAAAACTGGCTTAAATCCAGATTATTACTGTCCCATTAGTCTCCTCTCTCCTTTAATCGGCACTCGTTACCCACGCGTCGAAATATCAGTATATGCCGACGGTATTGCGATCTACAGCTCCTCCATCAGCACTACAAAAGCCTTTTAAAATATACAAGCGTCTGCTCAACAAATTTCAGATTCCCTTTACAATTTAGGTATTTTTATAAACCCTTCTAAAACTGACGCCATAGTTTTCTCATTTTCCTGGCAATCCCAAAGGAAAAAGATCCAGCCAATCAAGCTTAAAAATACCGAATTTCCGATTGCGTCATCTATTAGCTACCATTGTGTTCAACTCGATAAACACTTAACCTTTTCCAGTAATTTCCGTCATCGTCTAAACTTCACTCGTCAAACATTCACTTCTCTTTTGCGTCTCTTTCGCGCTCCAGCTTTATCTGTCCGACTAAAACTTCTTCTTTATAAAGCTATCCTTCGTCCTAGAGTTCTATAAGCAGCTCCTCTTTTTCGGCGCTTAGTCCAAGATACCATTAATATATTAAACACAATCCAAAACAGAACACTAATGACTATACGAATACAGTCCCCTTGGCGTACTGACCGACTGACTGATTTTGCATCTCGATTTAATTTGGAAAACCCTGTTCAGTACATAAAATGTTGTCACATCACATTTTTCGACATGCTTCCTGCACTGTCAAATCCTCTTTTTTCTTCTTTGAATCCTACTTCAAAGCCAACCAACTGGAATTGAAGGACAAATTCCCGTCTTAAAACTCTCTTTTAATTTCTGTTTATTTATTTTTTTCCTTTCTGTTTAATTATTTGTCCCCTATTTGTTTTCCTTTGTTACCTTAATCTCAGTGTAACATCGTCACTGAATGTCGCTCCTTAACTGTAACACTATATTTTTAACTAACACTCAATCACATTAAAACATCCAAAAGGATGATATTTTGTAAAACTATGTTTAAATACATTATACTTTAATAGTATATGTATCAATTTACTATTTTCTTTTGAATAAAGATGTTTTTAAGATAAAAAAAAAAAATTTAAAAATGAGCATCTATTCCTAATTATTTTGAATGGTAATACAAAAAAGAAAAAAAAATATTAGTTATGAAATTTTAACAAACCTTATATAAAATTAAGCAAAAGAAAAGGCTAGTAAATGAGAGGAACATTATAACTTCGATAAATTAATTAACCTTCGAAATTACAAACCTGGGTGAAATTTAATATCCTTAATATGAAAACCCAAATGTATTTTGTGAAAAGCTTATTTTTTTTTATTAATATTTTATTTAAAATGATATGAACTTCAGACTTTCTCAAAATATTTAACTGAGATATCTTTAATATATAAAAGCAGAATCATTATTAGATAAAATAACATAAATATTAAAATTGTTATTATTAGATTTAGGAACTGAAGTATAACTTGCAAGGCAAAGAACTTGAAATATGTGAACCGCAAAAGAAGATCAAAAATGTCTACTGTGCTGAATTAAAATTATTAATAAGCCTGATTTGAAGTTATACTGATTTCTATTGACCCTTTAGACATTGCATAGGAAAAATTGTTTGAATCTTAACAAATAAATACAAAATTTCACCGCTTCTATTGAAAAAATATTACTATCTGCCATACTAAAAAATAATAGTGATAATGATGAATTTATTCATACAATATACATATTAATAAAACATACACATATACATATTAAAAAAAAACTCAATGAATAGTCTCTATGGACGAAGAAAAATATTTAGAATAATCAATATAAATATTGTTATTGAATAATAAATTCACCATTAAAGTTAGGATAAATATAAACGGGTATGAATGCATTATATAGGAATCACATTAATGATTTCACGGTTGTGCTGATAAACTTTCATTAAAGAAGGGAGGATCATATCAAAGTCCTTTAATAACTACAGAACCCCCTGAAATTGACTCCAACATATGTCAAGGGTCTCCTGCGTCCTGGAAGTAATATTCAAAGGGACCTGGAGCAATACAGGATAGAGGAACAGGCTAAGAGGTCCTCAACAGCTCCACCTCGATAACAAAAGAACTTTTTATTACGAAGGATTCACGTCTCGTTTTGACAGAGCTCGGTTTTCTTTTCATATATCATTCAGGACCCTTTGTCTTCATCTCCCGATGTATGCTTCTGTTTTTTTCTCAGTAACTACGCGGTTGGAGCTAGGTAAGCTTCAAACGTATCTCAGAAATTCCATTGACGTCAAAAATAATATATGTTAATTTTTATTTTTATTTATTAATATTTGCAACTGTATTTAATCTGTTTATCAAGTAAATGTATGAAAAATTATTACGATGACATTCCTATAACTTGTTTAGAAACCTTCCCTTTAAAAGCACTTTAATAAAAGTTCTTCATCAGAACGACCCGAAGCCATCTTCTTTTCGGGTGCCTCGAAAGGTTTAAGGAGATGAGCGAAAAGCGATTTGGAAAACGATTGGGTCTGGAATTCATCATGGAAAGTTTTGTATCGGATTGAGACCAATTCAGCAGCATGTTGGGCAATTAAATCATTATAGATGTCTATTTGTGACATCATAAGGAGTGTAGAGGATTTTAAGAAGGATTTTCGATTGTATATGAGAAGCATTACAAGATTTGGGGGAACTTCATAAATCAACTTTTTATATCCAAATAGGTCTAAATACGGTGATGTAAATGAGACTTTAGGTAATAATTGAAAGCTTCAAACGTTTATCCATTTAATGTTTTAAATCTATTTAATTTATCTAGTTGATTTTAATGATTCAGAACTTTTGTACATTGGTTCATTTAATGTTCCTATGATAAAGTGGTCTTAATTTATTTGTTTACACCTTTTCCTCAAATCTCTCGGAAACTATCAACTTAGACACCAAATTTTCTATAATCAAGTTTTTATTATTTATTTTTTTTATATAATAAACAGGTCGAAAGATTGGAAACATATTGTTTCTGGTAAAGTTTGTTTTATAAAGTAGTATTATCCCAATATATTTGAGGAAATACACTTGTTCAAGTCAACTCCTATTAGAGAGGGCTTTTAATGCGCTGTACAGATAACTCCAACTAAAAACTTTATTATATATATTTATATAAATACATATATAACTATATATAAATATATATATAACTTCATATATATCTTAATTATAACTTCATGTGTACTCACTCACCCTGAAAAAACGTTTTAATCATTTTAATCTACAGGGGCAGATGAGGCTCTGTAGTTGTAATCTTTAGTTCAAGTTTTTTTCAGAAGTTGAAGAATAAATCTCTCTTTTAAAGATAAGTATATAGAAATAAGTAATTTGTATTTTGTTTTCAACATTTTTCAATTTAAATATATTTCCAAACACAAATAAATTTATCGATATCAAGGAAAAGAAAATATAGTTATAGGTAACAATTTGTTTATCTGGAAGATATATACTTATAACTATAATATAATTTTTTTTTAAAAAGTGAACACATAGTTTTGACATATTGGATTTATTATCTTATTAAAAAATACATCAATACTGTTAAAAATACTTACTATAATGCATTGCTTTTATTTATAATTAATGATCTAAATAAAAACAATTGTTAATGTTAAAAATTAATTTCGGTACATATATAAACTAGGAATTACTTACAAAAGAAAAAGAAGTGGCTTTCATACTACAATAATATACTGTTATATTTTAATTATGTTGAATAGAAAGTTGTTATAGGTCCAAAAAACCTATTGTTTTCTTGATATGTCACTGACAAACAGTAATTCTGGCATATTACATAAATTTTATTTCTTTTAAACAGAGTCACCTTCCAACAAATATATCATCCTTTTATTTATCAAAGTTATTTAATTGGATACTAATTTGAACATTTTGTTTAACTTAAGACATATCAACTTTAGTTTTTTGACTTTGTATTTACTGATTGACTATGTACTGCCTATGTATTGACGGTTTATAAATTTATTTTTTATTTGACTAACAATTCATACTTTAATAATTTAGCCTTTTTTTTTCTATCTTTGAGTATTATTAATTTTATAATTAATTTCATGTTATGGACTTATACTATATTAATTGTCGATTTGGGAAATTTCGTTTTATGGGGTATGTTATTTAAAATAGATAACCCTATTTTTAGTTTTTTAGATCAAGTGGATTAAATTTCTTCAGCTAGTTTGATTCGATAAAAATACTACCATTGCCTTGTTGTTTAATCAACATTATTATTTTGATGATCTGATCACTATCGATTTTGTGAATGAATTTGCAATCGAGTACGAAATGAATATTCATATACGAGTGTAGCACCTAATACACAGCTGAAGTGCGCATATTTCTGCAAATTAACATAACAACGGAAGGCAACACTACGCCTGCCCACAGATGCATGGCCGGTTTCACAACAATAAGATGACACCTTTCTTTATGCCATATATTTTGAATAATTTATTGAATTAAATATACTATTTGGTATGAATAAGAACCGATTTTTTGTAATAATAGAACACACTTGTTTGTTTACAATATTAAAGTATTTTTATTAAAGTTATATTCAATGTAATTGTAATTTATGAAATTTTTGCCTTAAAAAGTCCTGGTCTCTTAAAACAATTTCAATCATGATTGGCCATGATTCAATCTCGTCAATCGTGATTGGCCATGATTAAATATTGTTTATCATGATTGACCAAGATAAAATCCCGTTAACCATGATTGGTTCTAGGTTGGTTAATCATGATTAAATCTAGTCAAAAATGGTTGACCTTGGTTAAATTTCGTTTGCCTTGATTAAATTTAAATGGAGAAAGTATTTCAAGCATTTGACTAGATCAATTTGGGCATTAGTATTGATGGACGAAAACTAAATAACTTAAAATTTGCCGATGACATAGTTTTGTTCTCAGGCAAGATCGAAGACAAACAAATGCTGCAAGATCTCCTAATTCATAGTGTAGAAGTAGGACTTATCCCAAATTATTCCAAAACAATGTTAATGACGAACAGTGCAAAAGAAGAATAAGATTAGGTGGAGTAACACTGCCGTATGTAGAAGAACTTGTATATTTGCAATAATCCTGTAACGGAGGAAGTACAGAGGAGAATCACCAGAGGTTATCAGAAATACTGGTCCTCAAGAGAAGTAGTGAAGGGTAGCTTAAGTTGGAAGATAAGAAAGTGATGTTTGAAAGCTGCGTTCTTTCTTCAGTTACTTATGGCTGCCAAACCTGGACACTCACTAAACAGCAAGAATCCAAGCTAAAGGTATGGCAAAATTCAGTTCTAAGAAGCATTATGAATTACTAGAAAAAGAATAAAATTAAGTGCGCCGCTATGCGCAAAGAATCTAGAATGAAGGATATAAGCCTACATATAAGGAAAATCAAATGGAAATGGGCGGGGCACCTTGCTAGATTTCAGGATGACAGATGGTGTTTAAAGGTTACCGAATGGATCCCATACAATTTAAAGAGAAGGCGAGGAAGGCAGGACAGGCGCTGGAGTGATGTCTTCAAGACTGTCACTGGTCCCAATTGGATGAGAACTGCTGATATTAAAGAAAAATGGAGAGAAGTATGGAATGAAATTGTGAACTCCACTTCCCAGTAGGTTTTGGTCTCCAGAGAAGTTAGACCATGACACCCATTAAGGGTAGGCCTGCATGAGGCAACATTCTCCAATCATATAGTTGTAAATATATTGCAAACAGTTTGAAATACTAACTATAACTTCGTAATAGATTATTATTAATTGTAAATATCTCAGAAGCAGTACATTTTATTTATATTGTTGGAAGTTCTTATTTAATTTTACAAAATATTGTTTGTTTCCTAATGCAAAAAGGGATTTATTTATTTATTCCCTCGATAATATTTCCAAGCATAGCTGTAATTTTCAACCTGATTTAATTTGTAGTGATTAGGCACTTGAAGGCTATGTAAAAGCCTTACACATTCAATCTTTAATTTTAATAAATGAGTTGGTAAGCCAGATAGAAATAGACTATCAATAAGCTCTTGTGGATAATGGACTGCCTTATCAGTGCTTACAGCCAAAGGCCTAAGAATGATATTTGGATACCACATGTTCAAACTTCACTTTTATATTATGAATTTAGTGAAATTGTTATGTTTGGTAGTTTGTAAATATACAATTATTGGTCAAAAAGTGGGAATTTCATAACATAAAATTTAAAATTTATACAAAACCTTGAAAATTGAGTTGCTGCAGTATTATGCTGAACACCCTGTGTAGATATATTACATATGATATATTTGTTTTAATGGATTTTATTTTATTTTTGAAACATAATCAGTAACATTCATAAAAATATTTAAACGAGTAATAAATTTTCTGAGAATAAGAATGGCAATTATATAATTTAAGAAGCGCTAGAACAATGTTTTTAGTGATATTAAATGTTACTATCGAACGAGAGAGGAAACTATCTAAGCTAGCATCAGATAGACTATGTTAATATCTGCTAAGTATTAACTGTTTCCATCGGAATCCTTTCTAACGGCAAGGTATGTAGGAACAGCTCGAACGTAATAATGACCACACTATCTCAGCGGAGAGATCCCCGGGACAGGGAGTGACCGCAGAGTTAGCCCTGAGTTATGGAGGTGCTACATAGCTCTGTAAATGCTGTTATGCTAATGTAAGCCCTGTCCTTCCTCCCTCAGGTTTTACACCCTCGGATCATTTAGTTGAGAGTAAACTTGTTCCTTGTTTTGTTTTTTAAAGTATTCTAATCTATTCAGTATTATTCCACACAACGTTATTCAACAAATTACATGATTAATTTTATAAACAAGAGTATTTTTATATACCAGCATATTTTTTCTTATAGCTAAGTTGGAGATGATAATTAAAATTCTGTTATACCAGCAGAGGATTAACCTTGGACTAGAGGAATTCTCTTGGGGCACACCCAGTCTTTATAAAGTTTTAACTGTTTAATAGAGAAAAATCTGGTAGCAGTTAAAAAGTCTGTCGCAATCAGCTTCTTGACCAATTTTTTGAATCATAAAATCCTTTAAATTAGTTTATCAAAAATTACTCTTAGTTTAATTGCATCACTCCCACAATTAAATTGTAGTTACCTTTATTTGGCTGAAATTAACATTTAAATCCTACTACTTGGCAAATTTACTTGGATTAAAAAACAAAAACATACAATTCATTAAAACATTAATTTTTAATAACTAAAAACTTTAAAAAATAAATTAGTGTTGCATATACGCAACAGTAGGCGTAAATGGGTTAGTACAACTTTGACTTGTACTCAACCCAAAACATTTATTGGTTTAAGTGATAAAGGTTTTATATATATATATATATATATATATATATATATATATATATATATATATATATATATATATATATATATATAACTTATGTTCAGTCGCAAAAAGAAACTAAAAAAAAGAATAAAAAGGGCAAAGTAACACACTCATAGACTGTTGGAAATCAACTGACTTTATTGCTCTGAGGCTACTGTATTTATACATGTCCATTGTTTGTTTGGCAAAAACTCCTCTGTGTCTGGAACTAGGATTAAGCCTAATACTAGGCTGCTTCGGACCTTGACTTATATATATATATGGGAAGGTGCTATATCTAAAGCAAAGTTGTACCAGTGGACATTTGTAATTAGGAGAGAGTAGGAGGAGGAAAATTGAAATTGTTAGATTGGAAGTGCTGCAAGCATCTCCCTGCAGTTGCACGTGTGTTTTCAAGATTGTCAGATCAACAGTTTCGTAGAAATAATTATTTAAATTTTTTTTTTCTTCCTAATCCTGACCAATCCAACCAGTGATTTTAATTTTTTGAAGAGCTACAGTTAGAAATTTTCTGGGCAGTAATATTTCATTAGGTTGTCCGATAAATATATCATAGCTTCATTTCTTTTCATATCAGTTATAACTTACGGGTTTTGTGGAACAGAGCTTTCCGCACAACATGGCGTTCAGTTATACCTGTTGACACCATTGCCAGCTGAACCTGTGGACAGATAGTTAAAGTGTCCACAGGTACAACAGATTTTTCTTTTTGTTTATTAATTCATCATTTCAATAATAAATATTGCGGAAAGGTTGTAGGCATTCTACGTGATATAAATGCCTAAATTTGGATATCACTATTCATATAACCTTTTTTTTAAGAGGAGAAAACTCGCCACTTACTATTTATAAAAACTTTTCAACAAGTGAACATAGTGATTTCACAAATGTGATCTTGGCTGATACATCAAGCGAACATTGTAATTTTTGGGATAAATTGATAAATGATTATGAACAAGGTAAAGAAATTGAAGATGAAGAAATATATGTTGGTAGCTGTTTTGTGTTGTAAAGCATTTTATAGCGTTGATCAAAGAAAAAGTAGACTCGTGCACGTTCAAAATTTCTACTTGAAGAAAATTTCATCAAATGATAGAACCCCAAAATGTATTCTTCCGGACACCGCTACTGATTATGAAATTGAAATAAGAGATATCAAAAAAAAATTTCCACTGCCATATTTTATAACTCGCACTGGGAGAGTATGTAAACAATTACATTTTCCTACATCTTTTCATTAATACAATCTCTAGTGATTCTATTTTTCCATAAAAAAAAAGTCTGTGACACTCGTCAAATATAATTATAGGTACATAAAAGATTTATTTTTGTTAAAAGGTTTAAAAATAAGTTAAGTTTCTATTTACTTTCATACGCTAAATTTATTGTTGTCACCTTTTTAGTCGGCCTTCTAGTTTAATAATCAAGTTGACTTCTCTTTTTTAAATATTCTATTTTGTTTAGTACATTATATTAAAAAATTATTGTTGATGTGTTTCTCTAAATATCATCTCAATTATCGTTATAACCTATGAAGAAATGAATGTCCATTGGTACAACCACAAGTGTCCACAGGTACAAAGGGGGAAGATACCTATGGACACTAATCAGTAAGTTACAAAACATTATTTTCAGAACCAAAAAAAATTACTTTTCAAAATAAAGACACAGGTTTGATAGCCCCTTAAATATCTTTTCTAATGGTACAATAACCAATCAGATAAATAAAGTGCTGAAAATTAGAAAAATTTTTTATAATTTGTAGTCAAAAGCTACCTCCATTTTTGCTCCTTTTTTGTGTAGAGGATGTATCAGGGCTGTTTTCTAAATTTTGAGGATTTTCTCTGCAGTGCAGATATCCATCATCGACTCTGTGATTCTCTTTCTGAAATCATCCCCTGTCAACATCTACATTTCTGCCACAATCCCATCCTCCCCAGCTGCTTTATTGTTTTTTAGAGCTGCAATTAGCTCATCTAGCTCTTCATCATCTGGAGGGTCGGATTCGGCCCAAAGGGGTGTGTTGTCAACAGTTTTGGTTCTCTCTTGAGGTTCCTCACAGTTTAATAGAGTTTCGAAGTATGTCGCAAATATTTCACATGTATCTCTCTGGTTTGTGACTAGCTGCTGTCTTCTCTCTTTAGCACTAAGCCTTAGAGTTTGTAGCCTCTGACCTTCTGTTGAAAAGCTCCGTAGAACAATCTGGTGTCATTATTTTTGAAATTCTCCTTCATTTCTGCCAGTTGTTTATTATGAAAACAAACTAAACTATACTATACATTAGCGGAATGATAATTATATTTCAGTTTAATTGATGAATCCATCCATTTAAATATCTTTGATATCGAACCACTCTAATGCTGGTACTATTCAATATTACTCTTTATGGCTTGGTGTCTGTTAACTAAAGCTACGGGCCACATATTTTAAACGATTAATCAACACTGACAATTTCTTTTTAATGTAAACGGTGAAATCCATTAGTTTATGGTAAATATAAAAGTAAGGTAAAAATTTAAACCTCATACTTCGATCTAATAAGACCCTACACAATGATCTCAATACGTCCTCGACCTCATACCCCTTACATTTTTGAAACTCCATTGCAACCTTTCCTTCCATCCTAACCCTCTGGCTCAATAACTATCCAGTTCAACGCATCATAATAACCCACCTCGCAGATTAAAACGGCAGTGGCCTTGAGACCTTTTGTAAAAATTTATTTTTGTCGGAGTTCTGACACTGGCCATCTCCCCCACTCATATTCTGAGCAATCACTATTACGCTCTCACTCAGGCTCCAATGGGTTTTCTTTAGCACCAGTGATGCAGCTGAGTGAGGAAGCTAGGACCTCTATGTGCCGGGCCAGTCCCTTTATGAGTGGAGGGACATGTTTGGTTGGGAGATCCCTAGAATGAGTGTGGATTGTAAATATAGTATGATTGTAGTTTTAACATTTAATAGTTTAGTTTAGTTTTATTTTTACTATTACTAATATTTATTTTTTCTTTATTTTATTTTATTATTATTTTGTTTTTGTATATATATAGATATATATTTATATATATATATATATATTTTTTTTTTTTTTTTTTTTTTTTTTTTTTTTTTTTTTTTTTTTTTCTCCTGTAGTAACCCTGCAGAAGAGGCGTTTATTTTATAGTTGTGCATACACCATGCAAAAAGCATTTTATATGCATATAATGTTTTATGTAGCGTTTCTTCTTTAATACAATTCAATATTTTAAGTTTCAATAACTTTAAACAAAAATAAAAAGATAAAAAAAAAAAAAAAATAATACTGAATTGAATAAACTGAAAAAGAAAATGAGTATAAATAAAAATAAAATGGAAAAATTGTCAATGCACAATTAGTTGTTCACAATTCTTCAAGTGGTGTTACTGCAGTTGTAAGTCATTGCTGTATTCCAGTAGTTCCTTTTTATACTTGCGGTATAAAGCTTCTTGTTGAAGAGGCCATGTACCCCCTTCCATTAGAGAAGCCCTAACTAATTTGTGTCTTTCGTCTTCGTATAAGTGGCAGTCATTTAAAATGTGCAAGAATGCTTGTGGAGTTAGTCCATCACATTCACAAGCGTGAGTTTTTTGAGTGAAATCGTTTGAGATAATGGTTGGTTGGTCCGTGTTCTGTAAGTAATTTAGTTAGTTTGTGATGAGTACTTTTGGGTATTTCATAGTTTTGTCGAGTTATATTTAGAATGCATTTGTGTAATGGTCGTTCTTTAATAGATTGTTGTCAATGCCTGTTGCAGTTCTGAATCAAGTCAGTGTATATTTTTTTATATATGTGAAAGAAACTGTATTGTATTCGTAAGTTAAGTTTGTATCATTAGCAGCTGTCTTAGCCAATGTGTCCGCTTTTTCATTACCTGAGATGCCACTATGTCCTTTTATCCATGTCAGAAACGTTCTTATGTCACGGTCCATTAATTTTATTAGATTTTTTCTAAGTTGTACAGTAAGTGTGTCTTGTATTTTATTATTATATATATATATATTCTTCATTTTTTTCTCTTTCTTTCTTTGATTGTACATAATGTGTTATTGTAATCATGAAGCCAACTATATTACTTATTGTCCACATTTTTGGCAGATTGTAATGGTTACTCAATAAACGTTTATATTAAAAAAAAATTAAAATTGATTTAGCTACAAGATTAATGTTTTTTTTTAAGCATAAATCATGTAATTGCATTATTAATATTTTTTGTGTTCAGTGTTTTCTATCTA
This sequence comes from Euschistus heros, assembly GCA_003667255.2. Classification (NCBI taxonomy): domain Eukaryota; kingdom Metazoa; phylum Arthropoda; class Insecta; order Hemiptera; family Pentatomidae; genus Euschistus; species Euschistus heros. Next base: position 1,652,506 of record RCWM02000162.1, on the reverse strand, counting down.
TTGTGTAATAATAAATCTATTTAGGAATAATTGTTTGGTTAACATTAGATGTTTTCTGGTTAGAAATGTTTTATTTTTGTCTATTTACATTTTTTCAGGGGACTATATATATTTTATATATTCAGACACACCTCGATAATAACACTAAGGGGTATACTTTACATGAAGGCTACTTTCGAAATACTCTCTAATGATATACCTCTGTTGAGAGATCCTTCAGCGACCTCTAATTGGTGGTGGACCTGTGAAGGTTTTGAGGTCTGGATTATTGTTTGACAATAATAAATCTTCAAAACTACAATAATAAAATAATGAAACCCCAAACTCTGTTTATAATGGGAAAAAGGTTACTCAATATTTTAATACGAATAATTAGCCTAAACAATTATAAGTAATTACATAATTCCTTATTTTAGCTGATCTTTTTTATCTAGACTCTACTGATATGACTATCACTTACCGACAGGGATAAATTAACATCGTTCCGGAATAGAAAATCTAGTTAATGAAACCTACGACTGTTGGTTCCTAATAAGTGATGACGCCATTTATCCTAATCAGTCAATGATAGGAACATTAGCTAAGTTAATTATTATAAAATAAGTAATAATTTAAACAATTACGTTAAATTAAAACTTCCCAATAGAAGTGGTCATTTTGGCAATTTTTACCTTTCAGGGAAGGCCTATTGTAAAGAGTTAAACTTCACTATTATATTATAAAAAAGTTATAATTTAAACATTATTTATATTTAAGTAACATATATACTATATTACAGTACTTCATAGATATGTATACATTTAATTCATTCATTCAATAGTTAAATTCCTGATTGAGGTGTCTAGAATGTTTGTAAATAGAGTATGAATGTATGTATGATTCTTTTATTTTCTTTCTTAATATTTATTTTTTATTTATTAGTTCAACAATTATTACCTATTTTACATTATCATTTATTATATTCTATTTTATTCTTGTACTTTATTTTATTTCTTGTATATTTTATTTTATTTCTTCTATATTTCGTGGCTGTTTATTTTAATTTTCTTACTTTATTTTATATTATTGTACATAATGTATGAATGAGTCTTTGTCATCCATATTACCCATTTTCCTTGATTGAGGCATCTTGTAATTATTCAAATAAAAAGTATAAAAAAAAAAAAAATGTTAAATTACAATATCTAGATTTAGAATAGAATAGACTAGAATAGAAAATAAACTTTATTCTGGGACGATGTCCCCTAAGAATAATATAATGTACATAAATAAATACCATGAGTCTAGCATTCATAAGATGAAATAAAATAAATTAACAATCTGGTTAACTATTTACAATTTTACAAATAAAGAACAAAAATAGAAATAAAAATTACAAAAATCCAATAATTGCAGGAGAAAAAATAAAAACCTATTTACATCTACTGAATGCACTTCTTTTTTTTTTTTTTTTTTTTTAGTGAAGTTTTGCTAGTCAGTATCATTCTGGAAGGAAAAGAGGAACTGAAAGAGAAGGGATTTAAATGTGGACAGAGATGGAGCATTACGGATATTACAGGGTAGTGAATTCCACAAGGAAGTAGCACGGGAAATGAAGGAGTGGTCAAATGATGTATTCTTATGGGAAGAAGTATACAGGTCAGAGGAGCGAGATCTTGTAGTGCGGGGGGAGACCGAGGATCTGAACTGGAAGATGTTATAGATGTAGGAGGGATTCCGAGAATTGATGGTTTGATAGAGGAAGGAGGATAGGAAGTAATTTATGCGGGATGAAGGATAAAGCCATTTTAACTCTGTATATAGATGTGATGTGTGGGAGGCTTTTGGAACCCTAAAGATAAACCTAATGAAACAGTTCATTAGTCTCCTTAGTTGCTCTCGAGTTCCGCCGTCAAGCCACCATATGCAACACAGCTGTAGTCAAAATGGGATAGGATAAGGGATAAGAGTTGACGAGTAGGTTTCGGAAAGGAGTCCTGGGAAGAATGGAATAGCTTAAGGATGGATATAACCCGTCTAGAAATTTGGGAGATATGAGGTTTCCATGAAAGGGTTTGGTCAAAGGTAATACCAAGGTTTTTGACTGTGGTGTGGAATTGAATAGGTTGGGAGTTCATAGACAGGATCGGGAGGTGGGGAAGGGATCTCAGATGGGTATTAGAACATATGATAATAGCCTGCGTTTTTTTCTACATTTAATTTTAATTTGTTATCAGAGGCCCACTTGCAAATGCTATTAAGGTCTTCTTGGATAAGGGAGAATGATTTAATTAAATCAGAGGGATGGAAGGATAGATATATCTGGAAATCATCCGCGTATAGATGGTAGGAACAATGGTGAATGGAATTTGGTAGATCATTTATGTAGGCACAAAAAAGAGTAGGAGAGACACTGGAACCTTGGGCTACCCCTGATGTCAATGAAAGGGAAGAGGAAAGTGGCTGGTTTGGTATGGATACTATTTGAGTTCTACTATAGAGGAAGGAATGAAACCAGAGGAGAGAGCTTGAGGAAAAAGATAGGGCTTTTAGTTTCGTGAGGAGAATAGAATGGTCTAGGGTGTCAAAGGCTTTGGTAAAATCTAGAAGGATAAGGACAGTTACTTTTCGTTCGTCAAGAGCAGTATGTATATCATTAGTAATTTTTGTTAAGGCTGTCTGAGTTGAATAACCAGGTCGGAACCCAGATTGGAACGGATTAAGGAGATGAGATTTTTCTAGGAAATTGGAGATTTGTGATTGAACTAGTCTTTCAAGGGGTTTGGACAGATTGGAAAGTATTGATATGGGACGGAAATCATTAAGTGAAGATGGGTTAGATTTCTTTTGTAAGGGTTGTATTTTAGCTTCCTTCCAGGATGAAGGAAAGGTGGAATTTTGCAAAGAATAATTATATATATGTAGGAGGACTGGAAGGATAGTAGGAAGGCAGAGTTTGATTAATTTTAGTGGAATACCATCATGTCCAATAGCTTGCGTTTTACATTGGAAAATGGCATCAATGAGGTCTGAGGGTGTGATATAGGAAAAACAAAAATTGGAGGAGTTAAAGGAGGACCGCTTGGAGCGTAGCTGGCGGAAAGAGATGAGGAGTTTGATGATGAGGTAGCAAAAAAGGAATTCATTTCATTAGGAGTAAAAGGGTATGAAAGCGGGGCATTTGAGGATTTACTAAAGGAAAGTTTTGATAAAATTTTCCATTTTGATTTTGGATCACAGGCACTGGAGAGGGCTTCATGAAAATATTGTGATTTAGCTTTTCGAATGGCAGTTTGTGTCTGATTCCGAAGGGATTTAAACAGAGTGTAGTCGTCCTGAAGTCTAGTCCGTCGAAAACGTCTTCGGGAGGCCTCTCGTCTCTTTTGTAGGTTTTTTATTTCTATTGTGATCCAAGGTGCTGGTGGACGTCGGATTAGGATGGTTTTTAGGGGAGCATGTGAGTCGAGGATGGATAAGAGATTGGATGTGAGGATGTCAACCATGTTGTCGATAGTGTGGGAGGAATATATAGAGTCCCAGTCCAGAGCGTCAATATCATTTTGGATTGAGGAAAATGTTAATGAATCAAGATTGCGATAGGAAATGGTTTTTGGAATGAATGTTGGAGTTTGGATATTGTATGACAGGGATATTAAATCGTGATTAGGAAAGAAACGTGATTGGTAACTGGGAAGAGGAAATGAGGTTTTTTGGAGAATCAACTATTAGGAGATCAAGCCAGGTATTAGATGTAAATGTGTGGTGGGTAGGAGAGAATGGTACCACATGTAGGTTGAGGGGAAAAAAAAAAAAAACTAGGTTTTCAAGATAAGACTTGTCAGAGGAATCGGTGAGGAGATTGGTATTGAAATCTCCAGCAATAATAACATGTGAGTAGAGAGGAACAATGTTGAATAGAGTGGTTTCGAAGTGGGAGTCAAAAGGAACATTGGGAGGGCGGTAAACTACTACAACTAGGATAGTTTGTGAATGCATGGTTATTTCGGCAAAACAGGAATTCAATGTGGGGATGTTCAGAAGAAGGAGATAGGCTTAGGACTTTTGGTTCGGAAATTATTATGTACAAATAAACAAACACCTCCGCCAGTGCGGTTAGTACGATCATGACGCAGCAGATAGTGGTTAGGAAGGGAGACACTGAGGGAAGGTATTGAAGGCTTAAGCCAGGTTTCAGATATTGCAATGATATGATAAAAATTATCAGAAAAGTATTGATGGAAGTCGGTAAAGTGAGCAGGGAGGGATTGGGCGTTAACATGACAGAGAGTTAGGACGCTAGTCATGACAAGGATGCTGGAAAAGAGAAAGGAAGAAAGAAATAGCGGATTCAGAAGACACTAAGCAATAATATGGCATGAAAAAGTAGAAAGTTAGAAGTAAGGGCAGTAAAGAGAAATTAACTAAGAATAATTTAAGTAATAAATGTGAAATAAGAAACGAACAAGCAATACAGAAGAGTAACGAAGATATGAAAGAGAAAAGCAAACATGATGTAATAAGTTTTGCACACATTAAAATGAGTAATAAAGAAAAGAAAATAATCAATGAACGAAATGTTTTTCTATTGAGGAATTTGAGTGATTCGATAGACCGAGAGGAGAGCCAGATGTCAGAGCAAGGTAAGTGGAAACAGGAGTAGATGCTTCAGGTGAAGACCTCAAGATCCTTAGCTGCGTTTATAAAAATGACAGGATGGCCATCCTCCCGCCTGCAGCGTACTCTGCCGCCGGAAAACCAAACAATTTTCCTTCAAACTTCAATTTTCCTGCAGCTTTCTTTTGTCTTGCCATCCAATAGAGATGCCTATTGGTGGGAGTCATCTCCTCGCTGAGATAGATATGGTGGCAGTCATTTTCCTGCCAACCAATATCGCGCGTCGAGAAGTCTCGTCCCTCACTGATTGCCTCACAAATTTAGCAATGATGACCGGCGGACGTGGGTCATCTTTTCTAGATCTTCTCCGTTCCACGGTGTCAATATCTTCGGGAGTGAGCTTTAGACCCAGGCCAACGCCTATGTTCGTAATTAGAGCTGCCGTGGTTTCTCCTGGGCGAACCGGGATTCCCCGTATCTCGGCCGATCTACAAAGTTGACCTTGCTCTACCTTATTTAGCCGGGCCTCGAGCTCAGACACTCTTTCCTTAAGAAGAGTATTTTCTCTTAATAGGTCTTCTAAGAATTTCGTTTGTGACTTCAGGGAGGTTTCAATTTTCAATAAACGTTCCGAGTTTTCGAAACTAATCTGGCCCTGTTTATCGAGGGATGATTTTATTTCTTTCATTTCATCTTTTATCTCAGCAATGAAAGTGGTTTTCATCCCCTCAATATCAAGTTTTAGATTTACGAGGGCGCCTAAAATCGTGTTTGTAGAGTCTTGGTCAGTAGATGTGGGCCTGTCACCTGTCGCGACACTTTTTTTACTTTTTTCGCACTTTTGACAGCGCCAAATTTTTTTCGACGTATTTAATTTATCTATGTCGCTAGCACTGATGCTGGAACATTTAATGTGGAAAATTTCATTACCCAACCAGCAAAATGGTATTTTTGTCATCACGGCTTATCATGATCGTGCAAACTGGACAAACAGGCATTTTAGATAAATGAAAATTAAAAATTAAATAAATGTAAATATATTGAGTGTATAAGTAAATAACGGAATTCTCGTTGTTAATCCTATTAGCTTATAAGCAATTAACTTTAGTAGGACGCTTGTTACGAGCTCTAAATTATACAATGTAATAATATAATTTTAATTACTCACTCCTTTACACTTCACAGCGAAAACAGTGGTTATTTAAATATAAATATTGTCAAGTTTCACTAATAACTGAGCACTATTAGCAACACTAATTTAAGATTGTTTATGTAACGATGTGGACATTACAGACGCTAGAGCCAGACCGATCTTTCAGCCGGTTGTTATGTACGGGAGTGAGACATAGACCCTGACATCACACGACGAAAAATTATTAAACACGTGGGAAAGAAAAATCCTTCGCAAGATATATGGTCCAACCAAGTATGGACTGAATCTCTCGCGAATGAGAACGAATGAGGAACTGAGAACTCTATGTGCTGCTCCAGATATTGTAGCCAACATAAAAAGAGGCAGAATTAGATGGCTAGGGCATTTGCAAAGAATGGAGGCAAGTAGGCTCCGTAAAATGATATTGGAGGGGCACCCGGGTGGAATGAGAAGGAGAGGAAGGCCTCGACTTCGTTGGCTTGAAGATGTAGAGGACTATCTTCGGACTATGGGTGTGAGAGCATGGAGAAGTGTTGCCGAAGAAAGGTTTGAGTGACAGAGAATTGTTGAGGAAGCGAGGGTTCTACAAGGACCATAAGCGCCATAAGATAATGATGATGATGATTGTTCCAAAATAAATTATCATCTACATTCATATGTAATAATAACTAAAGAATGCTAATTCGAAAGAACGAAATAACGGTTATCTGTTATTTATTTTTTTTTGTAATACGTACTATAAATTCATCAATATCAACCAATCATAAAATTTAAAAAAATCTTCGGTTATGACAAGATGAGAAACATGCTACGAAAAATGTTAAACTCTGGTTTGTGCATTGAAGTATCCGAATCATTAATACAATTAAATTAATTAATTAAATCAGTACAGAATAAAATGAATGTAATGAAAGAACATTAATTTTTTTTAATGTTTATTCTTCCTTCTTTTATATATAAAAAACAAGATTTAATAAATTTAGGGACAAAACAAAAGTTTTATAAGCGTGGATAAATTGGATATGTCAGAACCAGGCGAGACCACCGGAACTGACCGATGAGCTTCGTTATCAGGTCACCATACAATCCAAATGGCTCATTCATAAGGCAATTGTCGGGACCAAATTTCATTTAAATGAAATAGTAATGTTTATAATTATCAAATAGATGGATTTAAAAGTATTAAAAAAATTAGATAGAAAAAAATTAGACTTTAAACTGTATGGAATATGGTAAAAAAATAGATGTTTGTTTTAGGCTTTCAATAATAACTTTGTATTGTTAGAATTACTATTGGAATTATTTCATTTTAATACTAGTTTCAAATTTTAAGCATTCATGTTCAGTTCTAAAATATAAAAAAAAAAAAAAAATAAAACATCAGCACTGTTACAAAATTTTATATATATATATATATATATATATATATATATATATATATATATATATATATATATATATTATGTAGATTCCAAGGAATGAAGACAAAGGAAAATTTTAATGGATTCATTTACGACCAAAAAACAGGTGGGACAAGGAAAGAAAAGAGGTGTTAAGGGGAATAATGGAGGGGATAAACAAAAAAACAAAAAAGTGTAAAGTTTTTGACAAGTTACAAAAAAAAACCCATGTCCAATCTGTGGAGGATTGCTAGGCTACGAAAATCGGTTCCATCCAACACGTTCATAATTTGCCGCAAAAACACAGAATAAAAAAAACCAAACATTAAAACACCAGGGTTAAAAAAAATAATGTTATTGCCAAACAAGAAGAGAAAGTGAGGAAAAAAAAAAAAATAATAAAAAAATTAGAGGGCTTGAAGATCGGGAATGAAAAAAAAAACTAATAGCCCGGCAAAAAAATTGACACCATGTTGTTAATAAAACATTAATAAGTAATTGTAGAAAACGTAAAAGGTTCTAAAAAAGGGCCCATATATGATAAATGGCTATTACCAAGTTTGCTATTTAGTTAGCGGGAAAATGCTTTATGAAAGATATAATGAAAAGGTCTAAAAATTGTGCCGTAAAATCAAGGGGATGGTATTTTAAAAAGACTTAACTGGTGTAATTGTAAAAAATTTTTTGTTTCACGAAATACCCGGGGCAAAAATTACAGTTCAAAGATAGGGGAGAAATTTGAAGATAAAAAAACTAGATTTTGATTTATGTGGGGAAAAAAGTTTAGTAACTTCGATTTAAATGACTAGTCATCTGAGGTTTGGAGTGCAATCAAAAAAGATTTAACAAACTGGTACAAGATGAAAATGTAGAAAGAAATCAAAAATTACAAATAACTCAATATTCATAGACCTATTGAAGAATGCGAGTGATAAAAATATGTCTAAAATCACCCCCGACCTAGTAATAAAGTCGGCGCTTAATAATCCTCACATAGGGACTCAGATATTGAAAAAGTATAATTTAAATTTAGACCATTTGGAGCAAATTTCGATAAAACAGAATCAAATAATTTAAATTAGTCCCAGATACGCAGTATTGAAGAATGCTTTGCAAAAAAAATAAAACTTTGACGTTGGGGTCAATGAGGTCTGGCAGAATTGCACAGATTAAACTAAAAGAAGATAAATATGTTTCCAAAAAACATACAGATGCTCTATTCCCCAGACCCCAAGAAAGAAATAGATTCACAGGTTTTTTTCTAAACTTTTGGATATATAATCTCCTTGAGGAAAATCAGATTCACCGTTTGCTAGTCCAGTGACTTTTAGCATTCAAACAAGAGAAGAGGGGAAAAGAAACATTCAGGCTATGTGTGGATTACAGAGAGCTGAATAAGATCGTCATTACCTGAATCCCATCCTTTTCCTAGGATAAGAGATGATTCTTGTTATCAATGTGGGTAATAGTCAATGGTTTACCCAGCATTGGGGGGGGGGGGACATTAAAAGCTCCGCTTTTTGGTCCATTGCCAGTAAGAATTAAAAAGATCGCAAGAAAACAAGCGTTCATAACTCAGGAAAGGTCACTGGCAATGGAAAGTACTACCTTTTGGTTTTCAAAAATTTCACCCGGCTATATTTCAGCAGAGTGCTGGCAACATAATTAGAAGGTTATCTATTTAGATAAAATGTCTGTGTCTAATTATATAGATGACATCTTAAATATTCTCTAAATCTTTTCGAAGAAACATATTGGTCAAGTGGGGGACACCATATCAAGTTATTTTTTTGAAGCAGCTACTTGCTAGTAGGTTTCAAATTGAAATTATGAAAAAGAAAAAAATTTTGTGGTTTTGTGAAACACAGTGTTAAGGTACCTGGGCCATGTTAGTTGAAATTTCTTCCGCCAGGTAAAAGGTTTATCCAATGCGGGATAATCTTACTGCGACATAAAAAAATTTAATGTGCGACCCTCAGACAAGGAACGATGGTTCGTCAATGGGTGGGCGCAGGAAAAAATTAATTTCTATCATAGATTTATTGGATCAAATTGTTCTACAAGATTAGCACCTTTGCACCGGGGCTTTTTACTTAAAAAGAACGTAAAATTTAATTGGACAGACGAATGCGAAAATAGTTTTTGAAGAAATTAAACATTATTTAGTGCTCGAAAAAACCAATTTTAAGCCATTTATGATCCTGAAAAAGAAGCATTGTGTGATAGAAGTAGATGCCACGTCCACAAGTAGGCTTAGGGGGGGATGTTTTGAAGCAACCTAAAGAGGATGGGATTTTCAACACCCCAGTTGGCTTTTTTTCGAAAAAATTGTCTCACCAGGCCAGATGAAAAGACGAGATCATTTGTTTTTGGAAATGTTTTAGCTATCAAAAGAAGCAATTCTATTTTGGCAGCATTATTTTGATAGGGGGAAAAACTTAATTCACTGTAACCCATCGGGGGACCATAAACCACTGGTGACATTTTGAAAATCAAAAATGCAAGAACTGTGATGAGGCCATGGGTGATTAATGTTGTACTTATCCAATACAAACTTCAAAGTGATTATGTAAAGGAGGGAGAGGGGGATAATGTGGGAAGCCGATGCTTTAAACCAGAAATCCAGTTCTAGAAAAAAAAGCTTCCAGAATCGAAGATGATTTGGCTTAAAAAAGTAGTCAATAATCATCCGGATCGAAGAATTAAATCAAAGACCAAGAAATCAAATAAAAAAAGCGGAAAATAGATAAGAATCGAACACATTATAAGGGAAGGGGAAGTCATACTTCAAAGTGATGAACAATAGGAAACGGATTTACGTATCTACAAATTTTGGTCGATATTGATTGATAAATAAGATACAAATTTGTTATGGTCATATTGGTAGCAAGCAGATAAGCCAATAAAACTCCGGACCCGATTTTTACTATTTCAGAAACATGGATGACACGATTATCTGATTATGTAAGCAGTGCGAGATATGCATAAAAAATAAATCCAGATCAGGAAGACCAACGATTGGAAGAGTGTCACAATTAGGACCAGCTGAAATCCATACCAAATTTATGTCTTAGATACAATTGGAGGTTTTGGTGGAAATGGACATAGATCTTCGCACAAATACATGCATTGATAGTTGATCATTTACTACTAGATATGCATGGATTTTAACCTCAAAAAGGACAGACGGATAATGATTTATTAAATTAATAAAACCAATATCTAAGGAAAATATTGAAATTATTTTGGTTGACCAATACAGCGCGCTAAATTCATCTAAAGTCAAAGATCAAATCAAGAAGTTGGGTGCACGGTTGATCTTTACTTCAGTGGATCATCCGCAATCCAATGGATTGAATGAAAGACTGAATCAGACTTTAACGAATCGTATTCGTTGTCGACTCAATGAGAATCGGACAAATATAAACCCGTGGACAGCAATTGCTAAATTATGTGTTCAAGAATACAATAACACAATAAAAATGTAAGAGATTAAGAAAAGAAATCAAAATATGTACTGAAGGAGAGAGTGCAAGAAGAAGAAGATATTAGTGCTCACCTAAGCAGGTAAAATGTACTTTTAAAAGATATCAAGAATGGAAGGAGGGTTGCAAAGGGCCAGGTTAAGCTTTTGGGTTGTTCCTGCGTCTGGTAGATTTTTTCCGTTGCTATTGAAAACAAATTTAAAATAGGATTATGAGAAATATTTATCTATATCTGTATATTGTATATTTTATTTCTTGTCTGGAATTTTTAAAAACTTTAATATATATAATCTATGTAACATGAAGCTGATGTTTTGAACATTTTGTATGTATAAGAACTGAAATGTTTAACATTGGAAACTAGTTTTCACATAAACTATTTTCAATAGAAGTGGAAAATAATTCATGAATCCTAATTGTATTGATCCTTATATACCATCACGCGCACTTGAATTAATTTGATGTGATTTATAAAATCATATTCGTACATTTTGTTGTTTTTTGTTTATTTGGTCTTAACGTCCTTCCTGTCCTCCAACTAGGGCAGGAAGGACGGGTTATCCTACAGGTTACCAACCTATTCTAGCCAGGGTGAGAAGGTCAAGATTTATTCTTGGATTCGCCATGAAGTTCGTCCATTTTAATTATATTTGGATAATAAGTATCTTTTTTCGAATCAAGTCATTGAAGGTATCGGTGATACCTTCCATCTTGCTTAATGTGTATTGCTCTATATAGTGACGGGTCTTCACTGATTACTAGGGGCATTTTCAGGGTATTTCTTTTAAAGAAATCTCTTAAGCATTTCTTCTTTTCTTTCTACCAATTAGGAGCGTCCTTATTTCTGCCGTCCACCGACCACCTAGAAGATACAAAAGGAGCTGTCAGTCAGCTTGGAATAAACCTTAAGTATTTACAGTCGAGCGTTTCTCTCCTTTTCTTACTTCCTTTCATGCTTATGTATATAGTTCATCAGTCCACGGTGGATCTTCCATGTATCACACCATTTTAGATTAGATATTCATCATCCCCTTGCCTATTATTGTGTACTCATTGAGGTTCTTGTCTTATTTTGTTGAAGCTTGTTCTGATTTGGTTCACTATTATAAAACTAAGCAACGGGCTCGTGAACACTTAATTTTATATTTAAGAATTTAATTTTTTTTGTTTAATTATAATTATTTCCTGGTATATAGAAAAAAAAATTTTCAAAACATTTATATATTTATATTATGATTAATGGTATCAAAATCATTTAGTTTATCGAGTATAAGAAATATGGTTTAAAACTTTTTAGTGGTTTCATTTTTTTCAATTAATTTTTTTTTTTTTTAAACGCAATATATACCCTAAAATGTATTAAGAAACTTTTAAAATTCACTCAACGCATATAGATGTTCTATAATTTCTACAAACTTATTCTGTAATTACGGTAATATCATATGATCAAAGTAGTGTTTTATTTAATATTTATTGTGTAAAGTGCTGAAATTATTGTTACAAGATTTATTTTTGTCTTATTGAATTCGGTTATATAGAATATTTTTCGAAAAATGTAAAGTTAAATTATGGTTTTTATATTAGTCTATTAGTTTTAAATATTGGTAATATGAACAAGATAATAACTCATAATTTTATAATAATCTTCCACATGCTTGACGACATGTTTGACGCATATCAAAAGCAGTTTCTTAAAAAAATATCTAGACTTACTGTTAATTACATAAGACTATTTACATAGGAATAATTCAGTCTATTCATACGGAATTGAAAACCATAAATTTTCCTATTCTCCCCTCTTTACCCAATCCGCCGGAGTTCCTCAAGGTAGTATCCTAGGTTCTATCCTCTACACAGTGTACACAGCTGACATCCCAACTCATCCTACCACTGTCCTCACCACTTACGCTGATGACACATGTGTGTTATCAGTAAACAATGATCCCTTTATTGCCTCTCCAACACTCCAATCCCATATCCTAAACCTTCAAGAATGGTGTCAAAAATTGAGAATCAAAATAAATCCAAACAAATCCCATTAAATAACCTTTACCCTTCGTCGTAAACCTACGACATCCTGCCCTACAGTATCCTTTAATGATATTCCACTAATCCCTGTTGAACAGATCCGCTACCTAGGACTCCACTTGGACAAACGTCTAACTTGGAATCCACATACAAGACTAAAACGACAAGAAACGGCCCGTCGTTACAGACTACTTCAACATTTACTAGACAAACGTCCAATTAATTACAAAAGACTCATTTACATGACAGTGATTAGACCTATTTGGACGTACGGAGTTGAGCTTTAGGCTATAGGCTATAGGCTCTACTAAACCATCCAATTCATCTCGTATCCAATCCTTACAATCCAAAATCCTTCGAAAAATCCTCAATGCTCCTTACTACGTGACCAATAAACTTATCCATAAAGATCTTAATGTTCCATATGTTTCTGATTTAGCCCATACCAGATACCTATCCTTCCATAGTAAGCTCCATAACCACTCCAATCCACTAGTCTCCCAACTTGCTTCCTCCTCCAACCCTGATAATCCTCCGAGGCGTCTGAAAAGAAGATGGTCTAGAGATCTTTTAGTGTAGATTTTACTGAAGTGCTACTAGTGAGTAGTTATTCACAAGTTATTTACATGCCATTGTATTCACTGTCAACACATTTACTTGTATATTATTTTGTATAGTTGTAAATATCAATAAATTAAAAAAAAAAAAAAAAAAAAAAAAAAAAAAACCTTTGAAAAATCACTATGTAAGAGAAACAGAATAACGAATGACGCGATTCGACGCAAACTTGGGAAAACTAACAATTTCTTAAGTTAGGTCACCCTCAGTTTGGAGAGAAGCATCTGCAGTGTTGCCGGCGTTTGTTATACTTTGGTGGGCTTTTTCACAAAATGCGAGGGAAATAGATTGAGCCTCTGGGACACAGGCATTAGAAGTCAGTCTTATTATTTTAAGCAATTAGCTTCAGTTGCAATTATAAAATTCAAAATATTGCAACTTGTCAGAGGTACTAGAAAGTAAGTAATTAATTGGTGAAATGGAGAACTTATTCGCATTAAAGTTACCAACTCATGTTATAGGACACATTTTGACGTTTTGAATTCAAATTTAAACATGGAAACAAATCAATAACCATGAAACAACTACTTTAAGTTTAAGATAAGTGCCTTGCAGCTACTTGTTACAGTTGGGTAACAAGATATTCCATGTAGAAACCACAATCGCTTCGGTACAGAAATCGTATGTAAACAGAGAATGTCCCAAATATTGTAATGGTTCAGATATCGATAAATAAATAGAACCAACGAAATTATTTACAATATAGCCATTCTTATAGCGATTACAATGAAAGAGATTAACACGTCATATTACTACTGGGAAATGTCATTTTCCTCCTTCCAATGTAATTGCGCAATTTTCATTAGCCCATTCATCTCTGCCTATCCAGCCCCCACCCACACTTGCGTGCCTTGTAATGTTTCAATCTGTATAATGGATTTTACTTAGCAGGCATGAATATTTTTTTAGCAAAATTAATCAAACATAAAATGTTTCGTATTTAGCTATATTTATCTCACACCTATAATATTACACTTCTCTTCTACATCAACCACAACCTACTCCTCACTAGTAATGTGACAAAAACTGTCTTGGACACCAATAATTATTTTAATTACAATTCGCGGTTATCTATAATATCGATTTGTCTCATATTCTATTGAATCATGTTTACATGTTTTAATTGTTTCGTTACTTGGTGATATTCTATTGTTTAGTTATTTTTTTAATATTTTGCGTTAGAAGCTTACTTAATAAAGAATTTGGAGAATTTATATATCAAAATCATTTAAACTAATTTCCAAATTTTATCTAAGCGAATTCTTAAGAAAAACTTATTGAATTATAACTTCATAACACTAAAAAAAAATTATCCGGGCAATAATGTAACCAGAAGAGAGGCCCTAGTCAGATATAATAGCCCACATCGATAATGAGGCCAGTATCGATTGTAGCAGCCGTTTATTCATAGCCTTGTTTGTTAGCGACTTAACTGCTACAAGGATTGGCTTGTTCCCCTGCTCCCCGACACTGGCTTCCATAAATTTACAATTTTCGATTTCAAAGATGATTTATTTTAACTATAGTAAGCACGTCAGTACATTAATTGTTTTTCTAATATATAAATACAATATAATGAAAAAATCAGTCTGATAATATTTCAAAACTGCAAATAAATTTGAAAGCCGGGTTTTGCTTATAAACAAAACGTACAATACTTTAAGTATTTGATCCCCTCAAACACGTAATATTGTTTCCTAATACACTGCATCTAATTTCCTTCTGCGAGGAGACAGACCCTCACTGTAATGAAGTTCACTCCTCATCCTCTTATTGTAGATATATTCCGTTTTTGTTGGCAGCAATCCTAACTTAATTTTTAAATAATTTATCCTGCTTTTCAGCTTGTCTGTAAACATTTTAGCTTTCAGCACCGTGTACAAGCAGGTATACTCCCTATTAGTTGAAGTGTTTCAAGTATCTGTACAATTTTCGGGTGTAGAATGAAGAATAGCGTTCCATATCTGCTGATAGACTAAACATTCCACACTGATTCGGATCTTTAAATGTTATATTGGATATTACTGCGATCAACATGATATTGACATTTAGTCAGTTATTATTAATTAAATTAAAATTATTCAAATTAAAGTTACAGAAATGTTTTCTATCTGTACCTCGCAAGTATTTTTTTATTTTTTTTCATTTTTTTTTTTTTTTGCATTTTTATACAATTTTGAATTATTCACAAATAGTAGTAGTCATTTCTATTTAACTACATAAAGGCTAACCCGTACTGAGATTCTTTGTTCGGACTCATCGTCGCAGAAGATCGGATTCATGTCGCAGACTCTTTGCATCGCAACATTGTCTACAGGCAGGTACGCGCTCGGATTCATTGTTCGGACTCTTTGTCGCGGAGCTGCATTTCGGATTCATTTTTTGCATCCGTGACGCTCCGCGACAATGAATCTTGTATCTCGTGTGTTGCGGTTTAGTATTTCTTGAATCCCATCCGAAATAGGATTCTTTATACAATGTGGTGCAACATTGAGTCGGTTTTGGTGGGGGGGGGGGGGGTCTTGAATTGCCAGCCCCTTTTAAAAAAGGTTAGTATGAAAGAAACATAGTTATCAAATTTCATTAAAACCGGCTGAGTAGTTCTTAAGTTAAAAATTTAGAGGCCCCTCCCCACCAAAATTAACCAATTAGTGCCAGATCCTTTAAAAAAAGGTTAGTTAGTTTGAAAGAAACATAGTTATCAAATTTCATTAAAATCGGCTGATTAGTTCTGAAATTAAAAATTTAGAGGCCTCTCCCCACCAAAACTGACTCAATGTTTCGCCACATTGTGTAAAGAATCCCATTCCCATGGATGAGATTCAAAAAATACTAAACCGCAACCCACGAGATGCAAGATTCATTTTAGCGGAGCGTCCCGGATGCTAAAAAATGAATCCGAGACGCAGAGTCCAAACAATGAATTCCAGGGCCTACTAGCCTTAAGATCACATAAGGCATGTTACAAGCAGTAATAATGACAGGCCAGTTAACTATCATTCCCCACACAATAGTCTTATTTGAGTACATTTATTCTAAGATGCAACGCCTGAGATCTTCAAGCTGCAAGAGTTTTTCAAACACCTCCAAGATATAGATTATTCCAACTAGGAGAAAGGTTAGGATTTCTTCATGATTTTTAGCCATTCTAATCATGTACTTACATGCCAAAAAGGGTAACGATAGAGGTGAGACCTCGCCTACGATGGACTGATGGTGTGGCTGGTGATGCAAGGTCCATGCTGGGTGTGAGAAATTGGAATTGGATGGCGGCGGCGCATGATTGAGACAATAGGTGGGAGCTAGTACCGGAGGCCAAGACGCGACATCAAGTTTGTAGCACTGAATGAATATAATAGAATAGAATCACGTTTGTAAATGTTTAATAGGCCATTAAATAGAAAACGTTACAATTAAATATCTATAACAAAAAAAAAAAAATATTAATTTGGTTCCTACTAATGTGCGCATCGCATAATAGCTATTTTCATCCAAGGTGATTCCTTTTTTTCTAAATTAAATTTTCTTTTTGTATATTTATTTTTCAATTCTGCTGGGTAATTTGTTCATTTTTAGTTTTTAAAAATATGTATATACTTATATATGTCAGAATTTTAAACGTGCATGTGGTTCAATTTACATTTAAAAAATACGTGTCTGAAGATAATCTCTCAAATTGCGACAGAGATCAACCGTCACAAATATTCAAGGAGTATATGGAAAAATTAGAAACACCTTGAATAAAAATGAAATAACTAAAAGGTTGCAAAAGCAAAGACATTAGGAATATTAATGTGATAAAATGATTTCTGAAAATTATAACATTTAGATGGCTGGAGGATGATATGGTTGAAAAAAAAAAAATACTATACATGTTATATGCAAATATTAATAAAGTGTCATAGTCCCCATACACAAAACAATTACTGCCTAAACTCCTTAATTACAGTTCAATCCCTCTATATCACTAGGACAGCAACTAGAACCTAGAAAAAGATTGACCTCTCGTTGAGTCGCTCATAGGATAAGAGCATTCAGGTTTCAAACAGTGATTTTTGTACAAATTCATGATTTGTGGTTATTAAAGATCGCCAGTGATAATTTTCATCCGTTTTAACGACGCATAGTAAAATGTTTGGTTGGTTATTCTATATTGTTTGGCCTCAGTGTCCAAATTATCACATTAAATTGTCGAAACTAATCTTTCTTTAGTAAATAAAACTTTCCACAAATAATGCTGTATATTTTAAATGCTATAAAATTACTAGTTGTTTAAACTTCAACGGTATCTTGTACACTGTTTTTACTACCAGACACAAAGTTCTTTCAAATAAAAATATTGACTTTTCAAACTGGTACTAAATAAGGGAAGATCCATTTTCATTCACCCAATATGTTATTAAGAAATACGTCCAGTACATTTATATTAGGACATTTAAATAGCTTTTAAAGTAACTTTCCATCTGTAGAACCTCCTTTAGTTGTCCCAAAGTTATCAAAGACATGTCGAGTAACTAGTAGGCTTAAGTTGGCAAGAAGCTGATTATGAAAAGAAAGATATCTAGTTTAGTTTAAATAAGCATCATACTGGTACATTAATACTGGTACTTAATTTTTAGGGGAATTGTGGACTGAGTTCAAAGTAGTATTATAAAATATTACTAAAAAACATGCAACAACTTTTTTCTAGAGTAGGCCTAGAAAACTACACATTAGATTTTTTTTCTAGTATATAAACCAGTACGACAAGGCAGGACGACAAATTCTACCTTGGAAATACCTCGCAGAAATCCTGGGATGTGGATAAAGGTATATATCTCGCCTTCCTTAACCTTGAAAAAGCATTTGTCTCCGACCAAAGAAACAAAATATGGGAAGGCTTAAGAGCTAAATATGTCCCACCGGGTCTGAGCTCTTAAGGCCATGTACCAAGGATAAAAAGGAATTTCCAGGATGAATAGAAGGGATTCTAGGCTTTCTTGTATTATTTTTTTAATCAGCTAATTTTAATATAAACATTTCTATTGTACTTAATAATAGGTGATTATCAATATTCTTATCGAATTCAATTTCAGTTTTGAAAAATGTTCCCCTTCTTTGAAACTATTTTTTTGACAAAGCCTTTTTAATAAGATAAAAAAGTAATACAATATTTTTCCTATTTTGTTTCTTATTTGAAATTTTAAGTAAATAAAAAATGTTGATTACATAAAGAATATGAAATGGTACCAAGGTCTAGTTGAATGATACAATTAGTAATTGAATTATTGGTTGAATGATACACTTTTGACTAAGTGAGCTAATGTTGCAATGATACATTTGTTCACAATTGATTTTTTTATAAATATGAAAAGGTATACCAAGGTTTTAAAAATAAATTAAAAAATACATATAAGAAATAGTATATGAACACAGAAGGGCAAGATGAAATTGTAAGGAATAAGAAATCATCCTGGTAAAATAATAAACAAAATGAGAGATTGAGGAATATGATTCTAGGTATATGAGAAATAACTATAAATCAACTTGCAGATTTAACAATGATTGTTAAAAAATACATTAAATAAATATTTCAACAACTTTACTCCCTCTCAAAAATGCACTCTTCTTCCTTAATTGTGAAACAAATAAAAAATACAATAAGCATTGTTTAATATATTACACATAAATAATATAATAATTGCGGAACCTATGAAAGCCTTGTTTGGCTTTTATTAATTTAAAAATAAACAATAATGTAGTATTTATTGATAATTAAACATTCACTTGCGCTTTAGTAGCAATTGTTCTAAAGAACTCGTATTTACTGATGTAGCCAAAGTAGTACGTTTTTATAATACTATTTTTTTTTTTCAAATTACTTCGAGCCGTTGTCTACCAGCCTTGATGAACCTCATTACCTCTACCTCCCCATACAGGACACTTAAACTGCCAATCAATTCTATCATTAAAATTAAAATTAATGAAAATCAAATGAAGTATCTGTAACTGTTTTCAAATGTTAAATATAGCGTAAATATATATATATATATATATATATATATATATATATATATATATATATATATATATATATATATATATATATATATATATATATATTTTATTTTATTTTTGAAGAGAAAAGATTTGACCCAGTCGGGATTCGAACTCGAGTTCGGGTTCGAATCCCGACTGGGTCAAATCTTTTCTCTTCAAAAATAAAATAATATATTTAATAATATTGAATTTTATCAAGAAAAATTACATATATATATATATATATATATATATATATATATATATATATATATATAATTTTTTTAAAACATCTGACGTTTCAAAATCTGTTAAATTTTAAAATTTATTTGTTTTAACTTTTTATTTTCAAATTATGTAAATCTAAATTTAACATGTCTAATAAGAATAACCATTATTAGTGTGACTCGAATAGGGTTCCATCCAATTTTAGATAGGTTATTTAAATAGAATATAGACCGCTAAGAGAGGTCGCCTATTGTGACACAAGGGCGGTGGTAATAAGCTGGAATTGCAGGCAATTGAGGCTCCACTATCTGCCAAGTATATTCCGCAAGAAGTAATGCCGTCTTCAGTGCGGATGGGACACTTGTTGCCGATGGAAACAGTCTTCGGTCTCTGATGGGGTCTTCTTCACGGCCTCTCTACAGTAGATATCCAGCTATAATCCTCTATGGATTAACTAAGTTCCTTGTTTTTGCTGGATCTTAAGTAAAAACAAGGATAAGTATATACGATTGTCGATGTCTGTTAAGGATCACCGTTCCAGGATATGCTAAAAACAGTATTATAAGATTACAGCACACTGTTTTTTAGGCTTAGGTATCCTTGTGTAATTTAGGTAGAACATTAAAGGCGGATATCCGTAAAGGTGGACCAGTTTGAGCGTAAATCTATGTCAAGTACCAGTAATCTGGACCAGGTTTATGAAGAATCTAGACAACAAAGCAAAAGCAAACACAAATATTCGAGTCAATATCAATATTTGAACCGTCAAAATAAAACACAATTGAGCCATTCTCACGGCAGTGATTTTTCACTGTCCTGCTGGACTTAAGATGGAACTAATCAGATTTAAAAACAATTCTACCGATTTTCGTCGAATCGAATATCGGAGTTACATACCTATATTATATACTTTTATAAGGCTGAAACATCACGAATTTAATTTTCATTTTTTTTTTTTTTTTTTTTTTTTTTTTTTTTGGGAGGGGGGGGGGGTCAGATTAAAAAACAACTAAACCTTAACATTTCTTTTTAAGGCATAACTCCTATTTATCTTATTTTCTTCAACATGTTTCGGAGTACATGTTGAAACCCATATGTTGAAACCGCTGCCGTCAAAACCCCGTATGCCTGAAAAGGTAAGGTAGGAGGAAAAAAAAAAAAGAAAAAAAAAGGGAAAAAAGATGATGAAAAAAAAAAAAAAAAGAAAAAAGAAAAAGTTTCGCAGTACATTGCTCCATCTTCAGGATAACTGTGATTTCCCTCACATAGTAACAAGTACATATCCATACCGACCCTCAACTGAGGGTCGGTATGAACATGCACGTAGAGTTATGCCTTAAAAAGAAATATTAAAAATTAAATCTCATTAAATAAAATAGTCGAACAACTAAACTGTTTTTTTTTTTTGTAAAATTCTTCCAGAATTGATCACATTTTATTACTTTAATTTCTTATGTATCAATAATAAATTTTATTATTTAATTTATTTAGTTTTATCCATTTGAAGACATTAATAATTTTTTAATATGAAAAAAAAAATGTTTAAAGAAAGAGTAACGGCCAAGAGCATTTCTATGAAAAGCTCTATAAAATACTTCAAAACAGTAGTAAATAGAAAAAAAAAATTGGCCCCACCAGGGAATTCAAGAGAAATAGAAGGTATATTATAATAGAAAATTCAAAAATAATAAAAATGTAAGCAACTTTAAAAATTTAATTTTTTTTTTCATTTTAGCTGAGGCTATGAGAATGACCCAACTATCAATACATATGAGTGAGTAATCGTAATATTTTTTAAAATTAAATTTAAACTACCAAAACTCACTCACAGGTAACCAAATATTCCAAACATCAATTCCAATAATAAGTGACTTTAATGGCATAGAAATTTTGCTTACTGCTATGAATAGGTAGTATTACTGAAACGTACAGAAGAAAAAAGAAACAAAAAAACGTATAATAACAAATATTGAACATAGCTAAGGAGAGATGTATAAATTATATTAAGTGAGAAGTAAATTTTTCGTTCTTTTGTGCGTATATCGTTCAAGTGATGTTTTATTGTAAATACCGATTTCTCGGATAAGCAAATGTCTGAAATTGTTTTTCCAAAGTATGTTTTTGTTTGATCGTGGACGTCTAGTTGGATAGGGATAAGATTGAGATCGTGAAGCATTTTTGATATTTTTGTATAGCGAGGGTAATCATTGATGGTCCTCATACACAAGTTTTGGATCATTTCTAGTTAACAGTAGTTGGTTGTACAAGACGAGCTCCACACTGGTGAGGCATATATAATCTGGGATCGAAACTGGTTTATATAATATAAGTTTATAACTGTTTTATTTTATATATTTATGGATTTTTTTTTTTAAAGTTTGTTGTAACCTGTAACCTTAATATCGTGTCAATGCGGCAAGAGGCTGTGTATAAAGCTGTGTCATCTGCGTAAAGGGATGTTATTATTTTAGGAGGTGTTAGAAAGTCATATAGGAATAGGTTGAAAAGTGTTAGGGATAGGCAGGAACCTTGTGGGGGACCGGCAGGAAGGGTAAGTACTTTAGAGGAACATGAGTTTGTTTGGGTATAAAACTGTGTTGGGGAGGAATAAATGGAAAATATGAATTGAGTAAAGGGGAAATTCGTACATTATCAGCTTATAAATGAGACCGGTGTGCCAGACTGTATCAAATGCTTTTTCTACGAGGCAAAAGCATTCCTGTATATTTTTTCGTTATTTTTGGTAATGAAGTCGGTGAGTCGAGCAATTGATCAACAGTGGGATGATGTGCCCTGAATCCGAACTGTTCTTCTGTAATTAGATTGTTCTATTTGGTGAGATTGTGGATACGGATCAGTAATAAACGTTCAAAGATTTTGGAAATTATGTTTAATAAACATATACATATACAACTTAAAGTTTTGTAATTGGAATAAATTTTAGGGTTTTTATTTCGTTTAGGAATCGAAATAGTTTTGAGATTTTCCAAGCCTTTGGGAAATAATTGTACCTTAATATGGAGTTAAAAAAAGCAAAAAAAGGAACTTATCTTTGGGTATATGGATGGGAGAAGACCGCGATTGAGATGGGTGGACGAGGTCGAGAGAGATTCAAGTGTCATCGTTGGATCAAGAGCTTGGCGGACCCTGGCACAAGACAGATAGGAGTGGAGGAGGCGCCTTGATGCGGTCAAGACCCGTACTGGGTTGTAGAACCCATGATAATGATATTAATATGGAGTTAAGTACTTTATAGAGATATAAGTACGTGAAACTTACTTATATCGGATATTATTGAATAATAGA
Source organism: Euschistus heros (assembly GCA_003667255.2). Taxonomy (NCBI): domain Eukaryota; kingdom Metazoa; phylum Arthropoda; class Insecta; order Hemiptera; family Pentatomidae; genus Euschistus; species Euschistus heros. The sequence continues at coordinate 1,629,677 of RCWM02000162.1, read as the reverse complement.
GTAGATAAAAATGGGAAGAAGGGAAATGTTATAAATGCTGCTCACATAACTAATGTGTGAAACATAAATATGGTTCGGGTTTGAATTTTACCTAAATAGCTTATAATTTATTTCGAGGCGGACCTATGGAATGAATCATAGCATTCCATCTTGGTTATAATAGGTTGGTATTCTGTCTTACCTGCCCATGTTAGAGTGCATAAGGAAGTTTTGCCCTAACAAACAAACATATTTTACTTAAACTCGCCAGAAACAAGTAACGATTGCATAGACAAATGAATATTTTTATTTTTAACTCAATTTATTTATCCAAACGTAAAAATAAATATCTACAATCAGCGCAATTGTTGTGCTTGACAAAAAATATGTAAAAGGTGACTGCATGCCAGAGGCATGAGGAAAAAAAATGCCCGGCTCTATTTCTTTCTTAGCAATCATGTGCATTCTCTTATAAAACATCAATCCTAGGTAATTTATTGGTCAGTCTGAGTTAATGGTCACTTAGTGTCTGTGGTAAATCGACACTTAATGTCTCTGGTAAATGAGCAATCAATGTCCATGGAAAGTTACGAAAGTAGGTCTTTCATCCACTATCTTTTCAGTCTCTTTTTTGTATTTTCCGGTATATAAGTGATAGCCATTGATTCTATTAATTTGTTTCTTTGTCCTTTTAAATTTTGTTAGAGTCATTATGTATTTACTAACTGATGGCATTGATTATATTGGCATTATTATTATGTATTCGCTAAGAGTTTTTTATTTAAAAGTCTGCAGTATATGTGTCTTTTTTGCTCTATAGAACATCTGAGAAGCGTAAAGCCAACCGGGTTTAGTGATATGTATAAGTAACAAGTTTCTATTCTGGTTTTAACTTCGATTGTCATCTGAAAAGCAATTTTGACTTATACTTATTTTCTTTGTATGAGGGTCCCAAGTCATTCTCTTATAAAACATCATTCCTAGGTAATTTATTGGTCAGTCTGAGTTAATGGACACTTAGTGTCTGTGGTTAATCGAAACTTAATGTCACTAATAAATGGACAATTAATGTCTGTGGTAAATGTACACAAATATACATCAATGTAAACAGGAGGACAAGTTTGATGCCTAAGTGTGAATGTGATGTGTTTGACGTGGTTTAATTTAATCTTCCATGATTTTCAACATTCCTGTTGTTTGTATAGATAATGTGGTAGTAAAAGAGAGGCCTGTATTGAATAAGAATTATTTAATCTTGATGAAATTAAAGAATTAACAAAATACTTAATAACAATTGAATAATTAAGTAAATTGAAAAAAAACAAAAACAACTCTATTTCTTGATTTTACTGGTTTATTAAGCAACAAATTAAAGCACTAAACTGTTTTAACATACTCTTTGGTGAGGAAACACAGAGGTAAAGAGAGAGAGTGAGAGAGAGAGAGAGTCTCTCATACCATGTAGGTAGTTGGTAGGTAGATTATTCATGGATACTTAACATCTATCGTTTTTAGTGCTCTGTTCACACTATGCGTTACCTTATAATTTTTTGGTTTATTATTTTTTTCAAAGAAATTATATTGTTTTTAACGGTGATTGTAAATTCTATTCACAGCCAGTATTAGTTTAAAGCTGTTAGTAAAAAAAAAAAATAAATATTTGCTCAATAAATGAACCATATTACTTTCCCTAACGTAACAGCTCCATTTGGTATAACGAATTAAAACATGTCAATCATACATTTAATTTTTATTTCTAAATTTAGAAATATTATTGATTAATTTTCAAAATTAAAGGATTACCCAATACAAATTATTCTTGATGGCAAGATATTTTCATTTTCATCGCCATAGTTTTTATTTCGTTTTGAGCTAGGAAGAAATAGAGCAATTAATTAATGCAGATACACGAACGTTTTGATTAAAAAAATATTTTTTACTAAACCGGCAGAACCTGAACAGATTCAATTCCCTGATTTATTTTTGACAAAGAAGGAAAAAGAAAAGGCGTTCCTTTGAGAAAAATTCGACCAATATGAATACTTTTCCTAACTCCAATGCCTTTTTTATTTCTATTGTTCATTGTTTGTATATTCTTTTTAAAATAAACGAAGACACTCAATACTAAATTTAATGTATGTAAGTAAATATTAATAGTAAAAATGTTCTTAGGTTAAATGTGTCATAGCATGTTGTTCCTCACGAATTCACAGCAGAAATAGCAGCACTGGGATTAATTTGGGCTCGGCCTGAATGGGGAATGAACAACTCTGATTCGGGGTTTCTTGGGGCCGGATGTACAAATATATGAAAATCTAAATATTATTTTAATTTTTTCATGTGTTTTTACAATGTGTATATTCATGGATTGTTTATTTATTTGTAGTATGATATTTATTAGTAGCAACAGTACTAAAATTATTTATACTATATCTATTAAAATCCCTGATTATTCTTCAAGGAAAGGGTATAATACTTTAATTTATGACGCAATAATATCAGAATACAAATTTAAAAACATCTTGCACTAAAATCCATTAAATTAATTTACTAAATATTTAGTCCATTTAGTTAATTTAATTTAATGTTTTTTTTGTTTGTTTTTTTTAATTTTAATATTTAATCTTTTCATAATAAACTCCATATTCAATCGAACCTACTCTCCAAGTCTCCTAGCTTGCTTCACGCTAGATACTAAATAGCCCTCTGAGATGGCTTAAAAGAATATGTCCAAGAGACCTTCTAATCTTGAACGTTTATTGAATATATAGTATAGCCACTTTGAAAGGCTACTAGGTAAGCCATGTTACATTTTACCTCCACTCTTCTCAGTGAAAGGTAAATACGTTTTAAACATTTATTAAATTATGTGTGTCATTTCTGAAGTAAATAAATTTAAAAAATTTAAATCAAAGAATAGTATATTCCCTTGGCCGTATAAAAGGAACAACGAAGATGAAGAATAATAATAGTTTTTATGTTAATTGTATAGCTTTTCGAATTGTTATTCCTTCTCTGTCGTTAATGCACTAAACGCTCCAAATGCTAAATTTATTGCAATGTACATCTCTCTGTTTTTCTTTCATTTCATGTCATTTTCAACATTTTATTAGATTCACAAGATTTCTGTTTAGTTTAAAAACTGTACATTGTTTAAGAATACATACAGTAATTAATATATATAACAATTACCAGTTCTCTACCTAAGTATGGTGTCTCTAACCATCTGTGGTGATACATGGCACCTAAAAACGTAAATAAATAAAATATAACAATTACCAACTGAATTTTAACAAATCAAACTTTGAAAATAGTTTCATAATTGGAACGAAAAATCGAGAGTGAAATGTAGTCAAGATATCGAAATTCAAAAGATCATTAAACTATCCATTCAATTTTTAAGAGGAATATATAAACGTAAATTAGAAGAATGTGTCAAATAGAACATATATTATATTTAACTTTTTCGACAGATTTATTCTAAGCATTACATTTTTTGTGATTTTATTTCTGAGTAATATTATATTTAATTCAATAATAATAATATTTTAATATGAACAGCAGCGAGTAGAGTGTACCTTGTAGGATTTATGCAATATAAGAAGATGGACTGGCATACAGTCGGGAGAAATTAATTTGCCATTGGTCTTCTCTCCAGGCTGAGTCGTTCACCGTGAAGAAGACCTCCCAGGCAGGTCGAAACCTTGGCACGCCATTAAACGTTTTTTAATATGGAGAGGTTTTGAAACTTTTTAAAAACTTTAAACTTGTAGGAGGTTTATAATACGTACATACACCATTATCTAAATATGTTATATTTACATATAAATAAATGATCTCTCACTGTTCGGCAATTATAAGCTAAATATATTTATATTATTAAAATACTGATCCTATTTTTTTTATGTAATGAAATTATCAAATTCTTTAAAAAAATATTATTACTAAAATATTAACATTTGTAAAATGAAATTAATGATATTTTAAAGTGTAATGATTACAAATCCTAAAACATAATTTATTATTCAGTTTCTAATTATTTTTTAGTTTCTTTATAGACTTCAATTATTATTGAATTAGAAATTCATTATTATAGTAAATGTTATTTATATAATTTTATAAACATACATAGAATCAATTAAGGATCATTTTAATATTAGTGATTTGTTATTCCTGGGAAACAACCTAATTTTTTAAATTATTTAGCTTGATAGGAAAAGTGTTTTTTAACTAACTGTCAGATTACAAGGCAGGGGCTGCATTGAAGTGATATAATAGCCAACTCCTCTCAGCGCCAAACCTTTGACAGGCAGCAAAAGAAAATTAGAAATGAATTATAGAAGAGGACGAACGCTGAGTGGATTCCTGAATATTTAAACCAGTTCCAACCTATCCAATTAGAACCGTGGATAGCCACTGGCGACTACATTTTTCTCTTTTGTGTTTTATTTATATATATATATAAATATATATATATATATATATATATATATATATATATATATATATATAAATATATATCTTATTTATAAAATCAACAGATACTGAGGTAAATAACAATACATAATAATTCGATGGAAATAACTTCAATTCCTACTTACATTCTGTTGACAATTTTGTTGCTCCACTAGGCGCTAGATGTACTACGGACAGCTTTCATTTTCACTGTACACTGAACAACTCAAACTATTACCCTCTTATTGTAAGGGACGAATATAATATCATGTACCAAAATGGCCAAAAGAAATCTCCAGGAAGACATAGTGACCGGCAAAGGGTTAAATTAATTAATAAATTTGGTGCAGTAATGTCCTAAAATATCGTACGGCTCATGTTGCGTTATTAGCCATTTTGCTTCAATGAAATATAGAGTCATAATTCAAGTTGGATCTTTGTCAGTCCGAAAATAAGCAGCCGAGTATCATTTGTTAAATTAAATCATTTAAAATACTTTTCAGTCTGTCGGGTTCGTTTAAGCTCTATTTAATTTGTAATTTGTAATATACAATTTCAGAATGTGTAAAGCAGAATAATTTCAAGAAGAAACAATTGCTGGATTAACCTAGAAAAATCACTAAGGCCGTACATATTTATTTAAAAAATATTTTTTTTATTTTATGAATTTGTATAAGCTTGGAGATTTTCATGGTTCAATCCAGCAATCTTTTCACCTTGAAATTACGTTTTGCTGAGACTGTATTTCATAAATGATAACAAAGCTTCAGCTTATGTTGCAGATAATTTACTTTGCCTCTTTTGCTGAGGTGTCGGATGTTTCGTTATACTCGATACCGGAATAACCTAAACCCTTTTCAAACAAATATTGACAGATGACACAATAATGTCAAAAATAACAAGTCGTGAATGTCTGGATTAATTATTAACTGATTGGTGTCATGTTCTATTTTTTTATAATGGTCCCATGACGTATGATTGATGGAAGATCAAAAATGAACTTATAAATGTAATACATATATTTAAACGTTATTACTAGAAAATAAAATGTGGAACCGAAATTGGAATACGTATTGCTTTATTTCCATAAACTGTTTACATCTTTATTTAAAGAAATTCGTCTTCTAGAGTTCTGCTTCTCTATTGAAGTTAGTACTTTGTTTCTCGGACTACATTTAGCGCTACGTGCGGCCGTGAAAGACATTTATTTATGTAATTAAGGTAATGCACCAATTAACTATTAGATATTAAGACAGGTTGTAGATAATAGGATGTTACAAAAGCTCTTGTGCATGAACACAACCCTTAATACCAACTATAAATAAACCCTATTAAGAGATTTAATTGGAGAAGTTGGCTTTTCGTTTTCATATTTAATTTAAAACGCAATGTCAGAAGACAAAGAAGGTTTAAGTTAGCCACCGAAGAAATTTTTGCAATATATGAAGAGATTTATTTCTTTTAAATTGTTTTTGCGAAAGATAAAAAAAAGGGCTTTTTATATGGACGCTCTTAAATCCTATCCTCCTTTATGAAATGTTTATTTACTTTTAAATATTATATATATATATATATATATATATATATATATATATATATATATATATATATATATATCTTTCTTTCCCTCTACTTTTGATTTATTTTGCCCTCTCAATCTAATTAGAAGCAATTCTGATTCCTTAAGTTTAAAAAAAAAAAAAATTATAATAATGTCCTTTCTTGAATTGTGGGTTTGAGTTAGTTTGGCACCAAAAGAAATGACAATGGTAATGCATATTTTTTTTTTCCCCGCGGTATATCATAACTGATATTATTACTCAGTCTTTTGGTTGTGTAGACAGGCACCTAGGCCAGATAGTGACTCCTCCCACCTCCTGCATAACCAGGTCATTGCTCGACCTCAATAGAGAACCCTGTGGGTTACCTGAATTTTTTATATTTGAGCAACAGGTAGTTAATTCCCTAGCTCTTGGTAATGAACTGTATGGAGTTCCCTTTATTATATTTAACTGGCTGTGGTTTTACACAGCTTGCTACTGGCTATGGGTATCCAAGGAAGAATAACATATTAGTAAAGGACCTTCGTTGAAATATTAAGATCCTCGTCTACACCTTATCTTAGGGGAAGAAGAATTGTATATAATAATAATGACTATGATTCATCTTTACTTAAATCGTCATTGGATCCAGTGTTTCAATATAGTCAATAAAAAAAGCAATTAATAAAGTAGGTTTATTTCGTGTTTATGTGGAGCTTCTCCATTATTGAATTCTATATTACAAGTAGCCTATCATACTTCTTTAATCATTCGATTAAATTTGAGATTTAAAATCAACTAAACGTTGTTGTTTTTTCATAATTCTAGCAAATTTGGGAAAAGAGGATAATAAAAAACTTTTATTACAATATAATTCACTTATATATTTTTATGCTTGTATATTTGCTGACAGCTAAAAAATACCAACCAATTTTTTTCACTTTCTAGGTTAAAAGTTTCGTTAGGGGTTTTACGTCCCCAAATTCTTTAACCAGTGCGTATTAAACATATTGAAATAGTTTATAAAATAATTAATAAAAGTAAGTAATATTTAAAAATAATTACCAAGTGTTTTTAATTTTCCTACATTTTTAATTAATAAGGTTTATATCCGCCTATTGCATCTATTACGTCCTGCATTTGATAGGCTATAGGTCTAATGATATTTTGAATTATACCGTAATTTTAATTTGTTTTTAAATACTGCTATTTTCCCTGGTTAAAAAAATTGAGGACTTCAACATTTCCGAGAAAAATTAAACGTTTAGCAGAGATTGTGAAAAAAATCGTTGAGTTAAATTTTCCATCCAGCTATAAATTTTCTTTTTTTAAATATTTGATATAGTGGTTAAAATAAATATTCCTATAGATTATTAGTTAAAATAAATAATCCACATGTGTGGATTGATTACATTAAAATCAACTTTTGTTTCAGGTGAGTTACCGTGCTTACAGCAAACTTCAAAGTCTTTGCAGTAAGATATCAAGGTATTTGTTATTTATAATGTTTTTAATGTTTGAGTAAAACTGCTATTTTTGCCCACCTGGATTTTTATGTTTTGATTCGATCGTGGTTCCATAAATCATATTAATATATTATTTGTCAATTAAAAAAAACAAACTTATAATAATACTTTAATACTTCTTCTCTTTTCTTGAATATTCAGATTGCACATTTTTTTAATAAATAATTCAATAATTATGTTACTGGGTTTAGTTTTGAAATATACCTTTTCATCTAAAATCCATAATCGTTAAAGTTTCAAAATGTCATCCAAATCCACTTGAACAATCCCTTTTCAGATCCATACACCCCTATAATCCTCCTCGCAGCTTAAAACGATAGTGGCCTCGAGATCTTTGGTAAAATTCGACATGGCCAGCTTCTCCAATCCAGTTCTGAGTGACTGAACTAAAGCGCTATCACTTCGCCTCCACTGAGATTTTTACACCAGGATTAATAGGAGGGTATTGTGAATAAAGCATTATTATATTTTAAACTGTTAATTTTATTTTCACTTTTTTTTTTTTTTTTTTGTGCTACTTTATATATTGTATAGTTTATCTTTATATATATTTATATAAAATAGTATTTTTCTCTTTTTTCTTTCTTTTTTCATTTATTATTTATTGTACATATTTCCTTGATGGAATCATAAAGTCGTCCATATTACTTGTTGCCCTCATATGAAGCGGATTGTAATACTTACTCAATAAAATTTAAAAAAAAATGTTTTTAATAATAAGAAAATAAAAAACGTTAATTCTCACTCACTTAAGTCACTTGCTTTTGATACTCGCGTATCAATGAGTTTTGTTACGTTCAGAAACTATAGCTAGCTACTGACAAAATAACAAATATGTTTTGAATTGTAAAACTTCAAAGTTATATGATCAAGATTGTTGTAAGAGTTCTGTGGCCAAAACGGAACAATGGGAAATACTAATATCAGAGATTGGAGCCAGGACTCAGATATAATGGCACTAGCTGTTAGGGAAACATGAAGCTGAGGTAAAACACCTTTTACCTCTCTAACTAATTACAGGTGTGAGAGCTCAGCCTCTGGAGCCAGGCTCTACATTTAGATCAACTTCTCTTCCTCTGCCTTTAGTTTCTCTGATGTACAGTCACTGCCAGCTTTCAATCCTCTAGAAAGATCCTTTAATAAAAGAGATTATGTTATTAGACGTAAAAGCCAAGTTGATTTAGTCAAAATTAGTTTCTTAATAAATTTAGATAGAACTGTGTGAAGAAGGTTTCTTTACATTGAAACATATTCAAGGAGTTAGTTCTGTCTTCATTGGTTTATAGAGTGCATAAGAGCAACTTATTTTTAATTCCAATGGAGTGTAAAAATCTTTTACATGTATGTTTAAAAGTAGACTTAAATTACTCATGATAGAATACATCACACCCTTGAGAGATTATCCATCTGAACAATGTCGCAATTATGATACAAATTCCAACCAGAGTTACATATCTACAGTGGAGAAATAACATATAACATTTTTTTTATTTATATAAATCAATTAAAATTTACAACTTAGCATGAATTGACTTCTTCAATTTTCAGACATATTACTACCAAGTGTGTTGTATTCCATCATCTTAATCGATCCTATTTTTAAGTTATATGCAGTATTAATGATAATCTACTCCTAATATATGAGAAAAACAATAAAAAATATATAAGCTGGTGTGCCATATTATGGCTTACCTGAAGTCAGAAGGACTTTAGCTCGAAATCTGTCAAATCAATCTATCAAATTTGCTTACATCTTAGATCAATCTATCTACCTTCATATTCAAACATTTATGTATTTTTAGATAGCAGTTTTGTACCATATTTTTGCATTTTTATAAAAGGTGGCTTTCAGGCCATATTTGGAACCCGCGGTCCAAATTTGGCCTAAATTTATAATAATATAAACATAATATGTCCACTAAATTTATTTTTGGTTACCTCTGAAAATGAAAAATTGGAAATCAAAACATTCTAATGCAAAACTATTTTAGTGAGAAAAAAAATCCTAGTTGTATCCATAGACCTCTCTTTTTTTTCTTCAGAAGGAGCCATCTGAAAAAAACATCAAGAACCTTAAATGAAGCAAGCAAATAAATATAAATACCTTAAAACAACATTGGTTCAGCAAAACATGATCAAAATGTCGTGTCCTTATATGGCCTTCTCAGCAAATAATAGGCCACACTAGGACATCTGCTGTTTTTTCATAAACGCATTTTAAATATATCCCAAGTGTTACACTGAGGAGAGCTTATGAACATAGCTCAAAAATAAGATCAACCAGGTGTTGTCCTATTCACCTAGTGACCACAGACAAACTGAAGCCACACACCCGACTCTAACTTTTTCTTGCTCTGGCCTCCTTTCTAGATAGAGAAACACAAACTAACTTCTTTTTATTTATAAATAGCACCTTCATTTGATTTTTTGGCTACAGGCCATATTAGTACATAGGCCATGTTTATGCACCATATCTTATACAAATGCAATATGCACAATATCTAATAGGTAATGAGCCAAACTAAATATTATATTATAATATATGCTGATTTGAAATTCTTATCACTCAATACAATCAACGAATATAAGAAGATGTATTTTGTGGGTATATTTTAAGAAAGTTAAGTGTCTTAATCTAGAAAAAATATACATATTTTTCAAACGTACTAATCGGAAGCTCATCAATTTCATCGTATCGGTTCCTTTGGTAAATTGCAACAGGGATATATACTAATTGAATATATTTCAATTTTTTATGAATATGAAGTAAATGATATTGTTAAAAAAATGTTTAAATAATTAATAATCTTACCTCATAAAAAAGAAATCCGTTTAAAACATACTATGAGTATCAGCAGTATAATAGGAAAATTTATTTTAATACCGTTATGTTAGTATTGATGAATTAATTGCTACTTCTTTCGGAATTATTTTTTTTGAAAAATAGTTTTGAATGCCAAACATTCATAATCAATTATAAGGAGGTAAACTATTATGTCAAACAGCATAAAAATTACAAATAATTGTATTATATGTACAAATTAACTGTATTAATTAATAATTTTAAACTATGATTATATAAAAATTAAAACCTTCAGATATAAGATTTAAAATATTAAATTATATAAAATATTTTTAAATAGGATTATAACCATAGGTATAGGTGATGATTTAATCAATTAGGAGTTAACAATTTTTCCTATTTCTTGCGACAATAAGGAAAGATTTTTTGTAAAAAAAAAAATTATTAGATAAATAAATAAAAAATAATAAAGAAGATTTATTAGACGTTTAGCTATTAAATGTGTTTGAACATTTTTTTTTTTTTTTTTTTTTTTTTTTTAAGATTGTCTTTATTGTAGGGTAGGTATTAATAAAAAAAAAATGTTAGACAGCATTTTTCATCTGTAAAATAATTGTTCAGTAATATTCTACTACTGTTCAAAATATCGCTCGACTATTTTAGAGTTGCCTTACAATGCTGTTATTTTAAAAACACTTATCAATCTTAAACCTCTCCTGAAAAATAGATAAAACCAAAAGCAGCCAATTTTTCTTTTATAAAACATATTTTCCCTCTCTAAAAAATGAGGTCAGACGGAAGAAAAAGAAAAATACTTTTTAATTAACGAAATTAGAGAAGTTTTCAAAGAGAACTTGTGCCAAAAGCAACAGCTGACCCAGATATTGTTAATTAACAGAGAGGCTTCAAAACTCTGACAAATCGCCCAACTTCTAGAGTAACTTCACCGACGTGAGGCGAACGATTTAAAAAAAAAAATGAATAGAGCTGTAAAACTTTGTATCAAGTTAATACCTGATATTATTAACTTGAACAATTATTTAGTTCAGTCTAAAAAATTAGTTCTTTTATTAAATTTCACACATAACTAAAATAAAAAATACTTCAATAGTCAAACGTTAATATGACATCTAAATTTAAAAGATCAAATTAGTGACTGATAAAATGTTTTTACAATTCATAAAAAGATTGAAAAAAATTAACTTATTATGCGCTTAAATCCGCATTAATGAAGATTACTCTTTATTTGACATTAACGATTCACATATACATTTATATTAGGGATGTGTCGATTCCGATTATCGATTGATTGTAACTGATCGATACTACTGGAGTAGGACATCGTAAAGGGTTATAACTATGTAATAATTATATGACCATTCCCCCTTCAAATGACAAAAAAATGAATCTTACTTGAACCTTTTCGGAGGTTCCTGCTCAAAAAATATTTAACACGTATTTTTCCGTTCCAACCAATGAGCCATAGAAGCTAAGAAGAAAATGAAAGATCATTAAACTAAATTATTTTAATTATCGAGTTTAAAAAATTATATCAAAATGATTGTTACAGTAAAATTTTTATTTTTGAGTGCTTATTTAGCGAAAAAATACAACTACTTCATATATTTTGGTTGATATTAATTAAATTCAAAAAAAAAATAATTAGTAGACCTTCAAGCAAACTACTTTTTACATTTTTTCACACAAAAAATAACCTAAGATTCTAATTTATTATATAAAAAATCTCTTAAACACAGAATTTCACAAATTTGCCTTGTTAGCAATTTTTATTTATTTTGACAACACTTGAATAACGCTAACTGACGGTTAAACTTACAATAAAAGGTAAAAATGAGCTTGAAACGTCTATGATTTCATCTTCCTAACTGGTTTAAACTCAAGTTAAAGATCAAAATGTTTTTCGAATTTTCCAATTTTCCTAATAGGTTTTCGTTCATCGAATTTAGCATTTATATACATTTAAAAAAGCTAAGGAAATCCTCTTTCCAGCAGTATGAATCATGTTGAATTGCGTAGCAAAGTAATATAGACTAAAAGAAAAGTTACAAATATTCGGTTTAATAATTTCATTCCCTTTAAAGAGAGTGAAAATATAATATTTTTTGTTTATTCTGAACACACATTATTCAATGTTTTTAATGGTGTTAAATCAGTATTCAACGTTCCGTAAAAAATCTATAAAGGTAGTTTGCTTAAAGGTCTAATCACGATTTTAGAATTTTATTAATCTAAACCAAAATTTATGAAATAGTTGTATTTTACGCTAAATTTGAAATTAAAAATAGAAATTTTAGGATATCATTTTTTAAACTCGAGATATAAAGTAAATTATTTTAATGCTATTTCATTTTTTTTTCACGGCTTCTAGGGTCCATTAGTCGGAATGGCAATATACGTGTTCAATATTGTTTGACCAAGTACTTCCAAAAAAACTGCCTACAAGATCCGTGAGAGACTGAGTGTGTCCTCCACTTAGTAGTGACAATTTCATTCATTTCATCAAAGTGTTTATAAATATACCAAAGCATTTATGAAATATAATTAAATTTATTTCATTATCGAAATCATTATTGATAGGATAAAGATCATCTTTGTGGAACTATATAAGTTACTAGTGGACTATGTATTTACATTATAAGTAATATCAGTCATGAAAGAAATTCTTAACTATTTATAAACACCTAAATATTTAATTTTTAATTGATTAAATTATTGATCCTATCAGGAAAATACAAAATCAAAAGGGGCATTTATGAGAGAAATATAAGACCCATTTAAGATTAAAACAGAAGTTAAGCAAGGCGATGGACTATCCCCAGTCTTGTTTAATTGTGTAGTTGAAAAAGAATTCCGAGAATAGAGAAAAGAACTGGCAGAATCTAACGTCAAAAGTGGAATACAGATTGGTTGGGAAAAGGAGAATCTCAAAATTAATTGTTTATCATTTGCAGATGATTCAGCAATTCTGGCAAATAGTATTCAGGTTTCACAAAAACAGATAGAATTACATAATAAAAGAGCGGAAATAGCAAAATTGCAAATCTCCTTTGAGAAAACTAAGGTAACAAACAACAAAAGTGCACCATCAAAATTAAGCACGAAGTACGGAAATATAAGAAAACCGAACAAATTTAAGTATCAAGGAGAAATCATCCAGCGTAATGGAGGAGAGAAAGAAGCTATCCTAGAAAGTTGGCAAAAGATGGTCTTGAAGACATCAGAAAAAAGGAAAGAAAGATTATGAGGAAGATATTGGGAAACAGAACAGTGGGAGAAACTTTCAAATTAATAAGTAACACAGAAGTATACCAACTTATAGAAAAATAACAGATGAGATTAGGAAAAGAAGACTGATGTTCTATGGGCACATACAGAGAATGAGTCCAAGCAGATTAAGAAGAAAAATTGTACAACATTTTGTAAGATTAAAAGGCAACCCAATTGGCTTCAGAGGGTACATGAAGATTTAAATGAAATTGGTCTAAATAAAGAAGAAATCGAAGAAAGAACAAACTACAGACACAAAATTAAAGAGAGGAAGGTTTCCAAAACAAAACAGCTTCAAAAATACAGGGGAGAAAATAGACGGCAGAAGAGAGGTAAGAGAAAAGTGACCAGAGGAAGGAGTATTGGAGAAAGCATAAAGATAAATTGGTGGCTTAAACGTGGTCCTTAGCTGGCCTGTAAAGAAAATAATTATAATAATTGATTCTAGTTTTTTTTTTTAACATGGTACATGTTTTTCAGGGACACAAATAGATAATCACTATAGTAATCACAAATAGTAACAATAAAATAATAGTTACGTAATTTAACGGAGGGAAAGTTACACTCTTAAAACCGAGTTAGTCTCCGTAAAAACATGTAGCGTATTAAAAAAAGTAATATTATATAATAATACAATAATATTAATTATACGATAATAGTAATATTATTATCTTAACGGTGGCTAGGGGTTCATGTTGAACGCAGCCGAAAACCAACCGCTTTTTTTGTGAAACTGGTAGCTCAATCTATGTCATAAGTAATTTGCTTGACAAACTATATTTCAACAAATTTTAATATAGGAAACAAATTATTTAATTTCAACAACCAATTGTAAATCAATGTGTACACAAACCCAGCAGGGCGAATTTTGATAGTAATCTGTTTCATGTCCGATGGTATGAGACCCAGAGCCCACGGACAATCTTCTCTTCTACTATCATGGCAACAACAAATACGAATTGTCCATTCTCCGTGGCGACTAGTTGCAAACTGAAGCGTGGCTTCCAAAAAACCTATGACATATATTTTTATTAATAATCGTTTAAGATAAAATTGATGCAATTGAAACTAATAACAAATTGAATCTTTATAACCAATTTAATTGTATATGAGGTAAAAACAATTCAATAATCTTAATTTGAACCAAGAATTAAGTGACCGCATGTACATAAACAAAACACATGTTGGCCTCAAGAATTATTAATTATAATAATATTAACAATAATATCATTATTATTATTATTAATATTAGTCTATTGTGACTAATTAATAACAACAATTCCAATACTAAACGTTGTGGTTCTTGTATTCATTTGGTGTTTGCAAGTAATACCAACATCACCAGTAAGAACCACGTTACCTACTTTAGTTTTCAGTAACCTTATATTACCTGTAGCCGAAAAATGACTGTACTTACTAATTTAAATATGTATTTATTCGAAAAACATCAACCGTGTAGCCTTGCTTTGATTCTTGATTTAAAATGAGATAATATGATGAGGACGGGGTTCTTCCCCAGAGCTCATAAGACAATGCCTTAACAATGCCATGATAAACACAAATCACAGGTGACAATTTTTTTATTTACACCTGCATTACTCATAATAAATAATGAATTTGATGAAATATCTAACTGAGCCTGGTGGTGCCTGCTACAGTGGAGTATACAGTACCCGCACAACAGTAATGTTATGCAAATTTGCGGTACAGAGCCCCGGTGTAGTCTCTTGTTCTGCAAGGTTAATGTTCAAATTTATTCAAATTTGCATGTATTCAAAATGTAGTAATTCTCGTTTATTTTGTTCATTGTTTTTAAATATACATATTCTTTTCCGTTACGTAAGTGTTAATCATGAGACATTTCTGAAATTTTATTTAACAATTCCGATTAATATGATTGTAAATTTATTTAATACACTAAAGCTTTCATCTTACACACACACACACACACACACCCACACACACACACACACACACACACACACACACACACACACACACACACACACACACACACACACACACACACACACACACACACACACACACATATATATATATATATATATTAATGCTTTATTACTAATATCAATAAATATTAAATATGAGCAAAGACAATATTGAATGATGTAATAATGAAATATAAAAAGTAATTATTTTAAAATAAACTCCAGCATAGATAATCTATTTTACTATTATCCTTTAGACAGAGTTTAAGCGGTAGATAGTAATCTTCGCTGATACTGGACACCCTGAGTGTGGAGGGCGGGGTCCAGGAATAAATTTAAAACTCGGACGAAAGATCAATGCTACGGCCATGTCCTGTATCCTACTTACATCCTCAGGTTGGCCAAGGCATCAACAAGATCATTTGATAAAAAAAATATATCGTTTCCTGCTTTAGTTGCATCAATCCGCCAAGATATTTGACTTGTGGTGTGCATAATAGTACAAAAGTATCAGTATAATTAGGATTAGTACAATATTTAACACTACTATTGCAATTTTTCTTTTTCATTCAAAGATTAGTTTCAAATGATTAACATTCATAATCAGTTCAAAAAAGATAAACTCAAAATAGAAATACTCATCTAAGGAAGCAAAACGGAAGGGTTTCTGGAAGCCATCAGGACAAATAGTGAAATAAGTGTAATATAACAAAATGAGGAGTTGAATAGTCAGATACAAATTGATCTCTCCATTTATTATTCTGGCAAAAGGTTTTTTCCCTGACTAGCCAGATCTCCTGTTTCTTGAGAAAACAAAGTCAAAATGATACTATTAGACATGGGACCATTCACTTCACTAATAAATTTAAGGGTCAAACAGTATTTACCTAACTAACCATCTTCTTTCATTCTACTACATTCAGTCACCTCAAGGTCCTACTAGCTTCTGGTAGCCCTTCTATTTGGCCTCTTTAGGTGAGTACCAACATGTTTAACTTCTTGTCTTACATTTTTTTAAATTTATAAATATATATATATATATATATATATATATATATATATATATATATATATATATATATATAAATATATTACATTTTGTTATTATATTATTTTACAAACCATACAAAAGTATATTAATGAAAAAAAAAATAATTAGGTCACGTAACATATGGTATAGTTCTACGTACATTAAAATATCATGTTACGTGCATAATCAAACTGGCAAAAACATATTGACCACACCATTCCACAATAAAAACTATATGTATGGTGGTAGTATTGTGATGAATATTATATATTGGACAATTTAATTTTCCATTTATACGCGCAGTTTCATTTCAGAAAACCTCGGAACGGTATTGGAAATTCATTGGAATGCTATATTACGAACTCACACATTTCTGTACCACATGCAGAGTAAAATTTGTTTCTTTTAGAAAATATTAAATTTTTAGGAAGATTCCATTTTAGTAATATTTAAAAAAAAAAATGAATGTTAGGAATAGCTAATATATCGAAACCACACTAAGATTTTAATTCCAGCATCTGACCATCAAGTTCTGTTTCTTGAATATCTGCCATATAGGAAGGTTATATGACCAGCATCTACGCTAAGCGACCGGATTTTTCATTAGAACGTCAGTAGTTTCAACAAAACGGTCTCCTTTCTAAAATGAAACGGATCGGACCAGAAATACGTTCTTCACCATAGCAAGGAACTAATCCGGACCCTGGAGCTAGAAGACTTACCAATTGGACCACGTCAGTTCTATTTCGCCACACTAGCCAGGCACGGAATAGATATTTATAACTGTATTTGAATTTTAAATTTCTTTAAAAATATAATTATGAATCCGGTTAATGTTCAATTATTTAAATAAATGTCTGGTTTTGTTCACATTTATTCGCGATTCCACTCCCGTTAAAAACATAATCGATAATTAGCCGATAACCGACCGCTTGGTACTGAAGATTTTCATGACGAACCAACGAATAAATCTTGACCTTCCCATCCTGGCCAGAGCAGGTTGGTAACCCATAGGATTACCTGTCCTTCCTGCCTTAGTTGGAGTAGATAAGGACGTTGAGCTTCCAAAAAATAAACAAACCTATGCTGCTATTCTCTGGCACGAGCTATTTTTCCAATAAGTCACATTCGTTATTAGTTAAGAATTAATATTTTTTTAAATAATTAATTCATTATTATAAGTTTGAAAAATGTAAGGTGAATGAAAGGTATTTCTAGATTTAGTTTTAGATGCAGTGATTTATTATTAGTTATAGTTTTTTTGTTTTTTTTTAATCACTCTGTGCCATTATAATTTCGAAGGAAAGCCTAGGTTGTTCATTTTTGTAATCTGAAATTTTAAAGCGTAATATAAGAACAATTTTTTAGCAGTGGAGTAAACTTGTTTTATACTTTTGACAATTTAATCTATCTGGATGGATATTTATTTACTGGAAAATCTACAAGTTTATTAAATAAGTATAATCACAATATATTTTACTGATAAAAAACATCTTGACATTTTTGTGAGGAATATTAAATAAGTATAATCACAATAATATAATGTGTTTATTGGACCTTATCACATTCTAGTTTTAAATAAAAAAGATTAAACTATGGGACAATAAGATTAACTTCATCTAATGAAAGAGACACTCGCACGGCGTTTTGAATGGAGATCAGAACAAAAAGCATTTACACAATGCACACAGAAGTTCATAATGAGGCAAATTTTTCAGATTTCATATTTTATTTCCGGCCCACCGCAACCTGCCCAGTTTAATGACGTGAACTATGTTTAATTCATTTTTTTTCATTCATTCATATATATATATATATATATATATATATATATATATATATATATATATATAAACTGTATTTGAATTTAAAATTTTGTTTTTCTTTGTTATATATTTTACTGGAATTACCATTCATTCGAAAAACATAGAAACGATCTGGACGATCCTTGGCATTTTTGTGAGGAATATTAAATAAGTATAATCACAATAATATAATGTGTTTATCACATTACTATGGGACAATAAGATTAACTTCATCTAATGAAAGAGACACTCGCACGGCGTTTTGAATGGAGAACAGAACAAAAAGCATTTACACAATGCACACAGAAGTTCATAATGAGGCATTTATTAAACATACTGAAATGTGTTACATTTTTCAGATTTCATATTTTATTTCCGGCCCACCGCAACCTGCCAAGTTTAATGACGTGAACGATGTTTAATTCATTCATTCATATATATATATATATATATATATATATATATAAACTGTATTTGAATTTAAAATTTCTTTGAAAATATAATTACGAATCCGGTTTTTTCGATTATCATTCTTCAATTATAAAAATAAATGTCTGATATTTATTCATTCGTGACTCCACACCCTTTATAATCAGCTGATAAATGATTCTCTTAACTCTATGCTGTTATTTTCTGGCACGTGATATTCTTTCAATACGTTAGTATTATTAACAGCTTTAATAAAAAAAAATAAATGTTTTAAAAAATAATCTTCATCTTCTTCTTTGAAAGGATTTTTCTTCGCTATCGAAGTTTCCTTCAACCAAACTCTTCCTTCAGCCTGTTCCTCCATTCCTCTCTATCCTTTGCATTTTCTTCCAGAAAATGATTTGGTCTAATCGGTCTATGTCTATATAGCTCCATGGTCCCAATAAGTTCCTTGCTGTGGTGAACAACTTACGAGTACTTTCCATACTATGCTGAAATTAAAATCTTATTTTAAATTTCTCATTTTAAATTGCAAATTCCAGTGAATTTGCGATTTCGTCCGTACGCTTTCTGAAATAAACTGCACTTATAAATGGAAAATGGAATCGTCCAATATGTAATATTCATCACAATACTACCAATATACATATGAACATCCGTATTATTCTGTATCTGGGCAGTTTTTTTCTGTTATTTTTTGTTGTTCCTCTCTCCTTTGTTTTACATATCTTCCGGACAGATTTTGTCAAAGACTTTTTTTTTTTTTTTTTTTTCCCTTGGTCTATTCTTGCCATGTGCCTGTAGAATCTTAGGCTTCTGATTCTTTTTTTCTGTTTACTTTAGATTTACTGCTTGGTTCTTAACAGGCATCCTTTTCATATTTTCCAGGGTCCACAGATTCGCTTTACGATCGTTCTCTCTATTTTCAGTAATTTTTCTAGTCAAGGGAGACATGATGTCTCCATCTCGTACGACATCAATGGTCTTATAGCCGTGTTTTAGTGTCTTATTTTTGCGTTAGAGGATAGCTTCTTTTTATTTTAAATATTTCCTGTTGCGAAGTTTAGTTTTTACAACTTTGTGATTTTCTCTTTTATGCTATTTTTTTAAAAATCGTTGTTGCATATTATTTCTCCTAGATATTTTAATTTATTTGTTACTTTTATTTGTCCATATTTTGTCTCTATTATATTTTGCTGTAGGTTTTCTCCGTTGTCATAAATTCGGTACTTACATAGGAAATTTTTAGGCCTGCTTTTACTGATATTTCTTTTTGGATATTTATTTGACTAATTGCCTCTTCTCCCGTTTTTGCTAGGCGTTCTGCAGAGGCCAGGGAGGTTATACATATATTTATTAAATATAAAATCAATTCTCATTGCTTTGATTTATTCTAGAAAGATTCGTTTTAGATGAATAGATTGACAAATAAATAGTAGCTTATCCCACCCGAGGAAGAATACCAAAGCTAAGGACATTAATTTGTCATCGCTAAGCCTCGGGATCTTGAGATCAAGAGGTCCATCCTGTTCTGTAATAGAGTTTATACCCAACTGGCTCTCACTGTTCGGCATTACTTCTTCCGAATAATTAACTATTCAAAAGATGCGAATCGCTATTCAATCGCTCACTGTTCTACAAGTTTTTGTCAACAGCGGCTTATTGTTTATATATCAAGACTGTGATTCTATTGCGACTAAAATATTGATTTATAGTTATCCGTTAAACAGATATTTTATTCCAAAACTTTTATAGATGTGATACCAATAGGGAGTTGCTTTTTAATATCATTGTAATGTCATTAAAATCATTACCTTCACGTTTAGTATATTATATTTTATGTGTACAGCTTTCAATTTTGATATATAGCAAAAATAAATTACTATTACTTTAACTCACACATGTTTTAAGTTCAGAAAATAAAATTTTACAGTATTCAAATTTGATAATTTGAAACTCCATTACTGGTACTTAAATTTGATTATTTTCAGTGATCACGAGTTAATCGAATCATCAGAGTTTACATTAGATTTTAGTAAACATCTGAATACCTAACTGCTCTAATGATACATTTAAACATTTTCACTTAACACATCTCTGAACTAGGTCCTCACTGTTTGTATGTGTGTGTATGTATATATATATATATATATATATATATATATATATATATATATATATATATATACGATGGTATTTTAAGCTATAATTATTATTTCATATGTTTATTTTTTTTTAATTAAATTTAATTTTTTTCCCTATAAAAAGTGTATGCAGTAATTACTGATGCATTTAATTTGTAAATAACATACCAGACTATTGTACTTTTAACTGTGCATTATTTTTATTCTTAGGGGACAGTAAGTCCCAGAATAAAGTTTATTTTTTCATTTCATTTCATTTCATTTCAAAACCTCCATAATCACTCAAAAACGTTCACCTAAAACAAAAAAGGCTGACACTGGGGTACCATAGGCTAAGGTATAATGTTTTTTAACAAGCTAATTCACATTAGTAGTGATGAACGGTGGAGGAGAAAACTGAAAACAGGTCAGTCGGGCGCAGAACAATGAGACCAAAATACAACTTCGATACTATTGTTTGCCACCATTGTCATTTCTCTTTTGTATAGTAGTGTAGAAACCACCATAGTTGTGACACATTTTTAATACACTTATTAAAATGTTAGTAGAATGACAAAAAAGTGTTCTCTGATTTAACCGCAACCGTTCGATTAGAGATATAACTTTCTTGTAACAATTAAAAGCACATCCTTGATTCTTATTTAGATTTAAAAAACAAATTTATTTATATAAATTGGATACAAACTGTATTTCGTTATATTATAAAGTTAAAGATGTCAGCCTTTAAAACTTTGAGTTTTTAAAGAAATTGATTTTCAACGAAATTAGGAATAAAATAAAAACACGTATCAAACCTTATAATGCAACTAAAATTTACCCAAAGGAGCACCAAAACGGTGACTGAATTTATTTTAGAAATTGAATCATATGATTAGATTTACTTTAGTGTGTAAAGCATTTAAAAAAAAACAGTAAGCTTCATCAGCAATTATTAATTAATATCAATTATTCCATAAACAAACTGATAGTTAAAATTTCATTCCTTAAAATGATAAGAAGCAGAAAGAGATTAATAACCACAAATCTGTGTTTAAAAGGTATAAGAAGAAATATGGGTCTATGAAAAAAAAAGATGGCATTATATATAAGAAAAATTGTTAAATGAACAGCTAATTAATCATCTCAATTTTATTAACTTATTTTGTTAATGAAAGATAATTAATTATTTGAATTGAAATATTTACTTAAAATAAAATTATAAAAAAAAAACTGAAATAACCCTGATTATCACAATATCGTAGCCTTACATAGAATATACAAACGAAACTAAAATGACAACTAAAATACCATAAAAATAATAATAATAATAACAAAAAAAGTTAATAAAAGGAAAATAAGCGTTATTACTGCAAAACTCCAATAAATGAATACTTATTACAATATATATATAAATTCATAATTACTATTTTATTTAATAGAAGCAGTGATCATGGATCGACACTGAGTTGTGCCTATTGTACTAAAAATAGAGAAACATGCTTAAAGGACAGTTTTTGATTAAGATTTTTCATAAAGCGTGAAGTGTGGAATCAGTTGGTGCTATAATTCGTTCCTAGAATTTGAAGCTATATATCTGGGAATTCATAAATATTCATCATTTAGGTATGTAAATTGGCTATGAAAGCAAATATTCAAACAGAAATATCCGTGTTTTCCGTTAAACAATTAACCACTTAGGAATAAATCATGCTCAACGTAAACTTAATTTTTAATTTAATCTTAATATTTATAATATACAATTTAAATTTTAGTTGTGAAACAAATTCATGGCTGTCGTGAAGAAATGGGTAAGTCGAAATTGCTCAATTTTTAATAGGGCATTTTGTAAAAATGTGGCTATTTATAAAATTATATTTATGTAACAACAAACTTTAGTCAGGACGTCGGAAATCGTGAATGTTCTAACACAGAACTCATCCGCCAATATTCCAAGATTCGCTCTCCCTAAGACGTTCAACAATGGATGGACAGTTTTCGGACACATTTAATACAACACATTTTCTTTTAGGTGCCATAACTCTTAAATTTTATAAAGATAGTACTCTCGACGGCGCGACGGACAAACCGTGTATGATGGATTGATGTTCCATGCTTCTAGAAATCCACCATGTTCGTTTACTCAGAACTTGATTGTTATGAGGTGTGTGGCTTCAGCCCCTTATTCTGAAACGCAGATCCGGTAGCCGCTGCTTGGTTTATTTGGTTTTACGTCTTTTATTGTGTCATGAAAACAAATAAAACGGGACCTATCGTATTTTACATGAACTCCTAATCGCGGTCTACAATGCCTGTTAATAAACTATTAAAAAAATTGTATGTAATAAAAACAAAGTTATATATTTTATCTTCAAATCAATCCTGATAACCGGAGTCTGGATAATTGGAGTTTCCCACCAGAGTATGTAAGAAAAAAAAATGACAAATGCGTTTAATTGATATAAAACATTATCTTGCTAAGTACTGCTCCGTTTAAGTCAATAAGTGTGTACCTGAGCCTTCAATCGATAAGGTAACTATTATTGAGCTTGTTGCTCTCAAGTGTTGCTCAATAAGCTATATAAACAGGAACCTTGCCCTTCAAGTGCTATTTCCAACCCTGTTTATTATTGAAGTGACTTGAATTATCGAAGGCCCTGCAAAGGGAGGTCACCTGTAATGGATAAACCCTACTATCTCCTCCGGTGTAGTATTACTAACGAACCCATTAGTACTATACCCCTTAGTAATAGAATCTTAGTAAATTACTATCATGCTGTTTAATAACTATCACAAATTAAAACCCAAAATAAATAATTTTATTAACGATTGTAATAATTGCAAAACTATTTAATCTGATTGTATAATGGTTTCTTCGGAGGGATTTAAAAAGAATGTTCCAGTTTACTGGTCGCAAGGCCTGATTTCGTGCATTAAGATACCTCCATCGAGGGTGAGAGTAGACGCGGAAACTTTTCCATAATGTGCTTTATTATCATCCAGCTATTACAGTTTATATTGTAAATAATAATACCAATAATCTATGTTTGGTATTGTACTTTGTGGCAACAATAAAATTAATATATCTCAACGAAATAATTACAACTAGAGATTCCATTCCAATATCTTGAATTTAAAAAATGATACCATAATGGTTTTTACACAATAATATTTTTAATATTAATATCATATAATATTTATAAAGTTCATAAATATTTCAAATCCTTCTGTAAACAAGCTGTACGGGTTTTTCATACATAAAATGATGTCAGGTTTAGACGTAACGCACTGAAAAACACTTATATTTAAATTATTATCGAAAACAAAAGAACTAAATTATGAGGACAGAAATTAATCTTCTATTTCGAGGCTCTGTAAAATTTCATAAATTGTCCATATTAAGAAGTCCTTGAGCTGGTTAGAAAGAATAAATCTTCTTTTCATTTATATAAGAAATAATTGAGTTACTTTACTAACTACTTGTAGGTAGGGTAAAATAGACAGTTATTGACACCGTTAAGGAAATATCCTATAGTATAAATTCAAGAAAAAATATTAAAAATAATTGAATCAACTTGAAATTTATTGAGACTATTCTTTAATTACCTTACTTTGTGCTTCATACAAAAGTTTTGACTAAAAATATCAGTGGAAAGAGTTTTCAATAAATTAAGAATAATTAGTTCAAATTACAGTTATTGACACCCTACGGATCAAAATTAACACCACAGTTATTTTATCTTTTCATTACGATTGGATTTATTTAATGGAAACTTTAAGCATGTCAACTTACAAAGCAGACTTATAAGGATGTGTATTCCTGATCAGGGCTATATAAGTTTAACTTATATCGTGTTTTCTCTATTTGTTCCTCATTTAAATTATTGCATTTACTCATGAAAGAAATGGACGTTTCCAGATTTTGCACAATCTTTATTGTTTACTAATATTGTTTAATTATATGGAAATAAAAGGAAGTAAATAGGCAGATAAATCATACAAGGAATAAAATAGTTCACTTGCTAAAACCAAAATTTATTAGAAATCCAAAAGATATTTATTTAAATAAGTATATAATTTTGATGTATCTATTTTACAATATTCATGAGGATGTAACATGTCTAGCTCTAAATTATTTATAAAAAAAAAAAATAAATTGTTTCATTTTCACTGCCATTCACTAAAATCGTCTGTTTTCACAGCGTAACATATTTAATATGTTAATATCAACAAAATGAAAAAACGACAATGAATTAATAATGAAATAAATGTATTTCAACCCTACAACAAAATCTTGACAGTGTCAATAGCTGGCCATTAGACACAAGATTCAGTTATTGCCACCCATGTCAATAACAAGAAATAAGAAATATAAAATTGTAAAAACTACTTCAGCATTATTATATAATGACATGATATTGATTTGTAGAAGAAATTAAGTAACTTTATGAAAAAACAGCAATTCAGTTATTGACATGGGGTGTCAATAATACATTAATGCAAGATTTGATGACCAGTAATTGACATCCTCATGAAAAAATGTCAAAATTGTTAATTTTAATTTAAAATATGCATTCAAATGTTTAATAATAAGTTCTGATTATAATAAATGACTTATCTTAAATTATTTGGACGATTAAACGAAAATTAACCATAATTTACTGAAGACGTTTCTTAAGATAAGTAGAAGACAACCTCTTCCATATCACTGAATTAGTAGCCTTCTGTATTAAGGTACCTTTACTTTTTGTTTATAACCTTCGTTTTTATTTATATTTTGAAAATATTTTACCACAGCTCATTTCTATGATCCACAAGCAACATTTTTCCTATTTTTTTAAAAACTAAACGTTAGCACAAAAGCTTATTTTTTTCAATTTAAGATTAGGTTGTCAATAACTATCTGAGGTGTCAATAACTGTCTGGTTAACCCTATGTGTGAAAAAAGCAATTGAAGAATAAATTCAAATTCGAGATTATTTGGTAATTAAGTTAAATTAAGTTTAGACTCTAGAATAGAGTCTATTCTAGATGTTCGATTAGTAAGAAATCACGCATAAAACAGTAAAAAATCAAATGTTCATGAATAATCAGAAATTGTTTGCGACCAATCCCAATTTTTATTTAAAGGACAACGTAAAGTTTTTACGTCCTGAATTATTATAATGTCCAATATTCATATTTTAAATTTGTTGCTGATATGAAAAGAATAAACCGTAAAACAAAAGTTATAGGAAAAACATAAATTATGAATACCTCAGCTGTATGTATGAGATACGATATTATATTGAATATAAATCAGCAAAAAATTAATTTAATTCGTTGCTGTGATATTGCTAATCAAACTGTAAGTATTTTACTATTAAACCTCCCATAATTTAAATGATAATTGTTTCTGGTGTGTGGGAAGTGGGGATCAAGATTTGATGTTTTTACGCTTATCCAAGCTCTTATTAATTTATAATTTGTTTTCGGTGTCACCTCCTCCATAAATGAACTTAGTCAGATTTAATAATATTGCTACAAACTAAAGATAACAAATGATAAACAGTAATTTGATATTAATTAGACTAAAAATGAGATAATTTTAATTAAATCAGATTTTATTTTATATTTTTTAAAACTTTATTAAACTATTTAAATTGCACGTTTATTGATGTAAAGTCGATAACTGAATATACAGGGAAATGACAATCAGTTAGGTGTGAGGCAGGATAGAGAATCAGTACCAATAGGTGCCTCCTCCATATTTGGTTACTGATTTATTTTAGATTCCTTGTCCATGCCTTTTAGCCATCTATGTGTGTTTCCGGAATCTTTAGTATTTAGGATTTCTTCTTTTCTTTAGCACTCCAATGCAAGCATCTGAATGTACATTAACACACGCGATGTATCTGAGAGATAAAAAATACATTCTAGACTATTAATTATGTTGTTTTAAGACTTTTATGGTAAAAACAAAAAATTCTGTTTATTGGAAAAGGTAAACAAATAATAGATTAGACATAAAAAAAAAAAAATAAAAATAATTTCAAAAAGGTTCTAAAAATTAACTGTTTGAAACTATGGAATTTAACATAATTTCGTCATGATTCTTGCACCAATATTTTTAGTTTTGATTGCAAATTTAAGGAAAAATACAGCCGCTCCATAGATTTTTGTTTAAGTTAATTAGATTCTCAAGCAAACTACCTCTATAGATTTTTCATACAAGAATTGACGTCAGATTCTAATTCAGCACCCTCAAAAACATTAAAAAACGCTTATTAAACAAAATCGAAAAATGTCATTTTGTTCACCCTCTTCGAGGGAAATGAAATTTTTAAACCGATTATTGGTTACATACCTTTAAATCGCCATTAATTTGTCACGCAATTCACTGGTTGGTATCGCTGGAAAGAGGAGAGTCTCAGCTTTCTTTTAATGTATATAAATATAAAATTCGATGTACAAAAACCTATTAAAAATTCGGAAAATCCAAATAACATTTTGATTTTTAACTTGAGTTTCAAACCAGGTAGGATGATGAAACCAAAGACATTTAAAGCACATTACCACCCTATATTTCAGGTAAAAACATGAAGTTGATACGTTTAACCCTCTAAACGTAATTCATGTTTTTATAACATTTGGTCAGGCAAATTTTGAAGCTTACGAATTTTTATTTTTCTATTTGGATGAAATTTCGTATTTAAGGATTCTATTGAATGCTGAATTCGAATTTGATGTCGGTTCTCGTGAAAAAAATATATTGAATGTACTTCACTTGTAAAATTTTAGCTTTTACACTGTAAAATGTGATAGAAAATACTTTTAGCCCTAGAATTCCATCTCAGGACCCTCAAAACTCAGGAAACGTATTTATATATATACCAATAAAACAAATATATATACATATTTGTATATATTATATATACAATATATACATATTGTATTTAGCATGTATTAGCACCAAACTGCTCAAACAATCAAGGAGAAAAATTTGCTGTTTTGAAAGCCACCGAATACATTCAACGAACTAAAAACATGACAAAATCTTTCAACATATTTACAGACAACAAAATACTGACAGACTCTATAAAAAAACCCAACATACATGACCCACTCATAAACAAAATTAGACAGAATTTCCATCAATTAATAAAGGAGGAAATCTCAGTTAAATTAACAAGGATCAAGGGGCATGCTGGGATTTATGGAAATGAACTGGCTGACCAACTAGCTAAATCCGCATCGGCAAACAATTCTTTACGTTTTGAATACTCTCAAACGCCTATTTCATACATCAAGAAAACTATAAGAAACGACAATAAGAAACTGGAACTTACACTGGCAACAATCAAACAAAGGACGACCAGTTCACAAGTCTATACCAGACGTTAATTTAGGAAACTACAACAAACTAAAAATTACATATTTCAAACTTACACAATTTCTAACAGACCATGGGCCTACCAAATACTATTTTAAACGTTTTCACCTTTCGGACAACGAAACTTGCCACTGTGACGTACAGACAACACAAACATTTAATCATATATTATATAACTGCCCACTTTTTGACAAGGGCAGATTTTTTTTTTTCAAATATATTATAATTAGTGGAGAACAATGGCCAATGTCAGAAAAGAATCTATTCAAAAACTATAGTTCTGAATTGAAGAAATTTGTTCGAAGAATTGAACTTTAGAAAGATCACAGAGCATATATAGACATCAACTTTTGGTGTATTTTTATTTTATTTCATTTTTATTTTGTTTCGTTTTATTTTTATTTCATTTTTTTTTTTTGTAAGATTTTTATTTATTCATTTTTTTTTTCATTTCGTTATTTCATTAATTTAGTATCTTTTTTTGTTTGTTTTTTTTTCGTTTTTTAGTATTTCCATTTCTTTAAAATAATTGACAATGAAATAATTAATTAAATTTTGTATTTGTTATGAGCTAAGCACACAATATGCTTGCATGCATGGGATGTGCTCATTTTTCAATAAACGACTCTTTCATAGGGTTACTATGGAAGAGAAAAAAATATATATATGTATATATATACTAATTAGGAGAAAATATAATTTATTACAAATTAATATTTAGATAATATACAAACTTCTAACTTCAATTCTGTCAGGATTTTGTTGAATATAATGAAAATGAAATTGTAAGGTAATAAGCATCAATTATTTGAACAACCCAGTCAACAAGGATTGGAGAACGGTTTAATGTTGAAATAATTTATTATTTTAATTATTATTAAAATAATTATAATTATTAATTATTTATTGTAATAATAATTTATTACAAATTAATATTTACATAATATACAGACAGAACCTCATATTAGATTTGATTGTTATTTATTTACAATTTTTGTTTTATTCTTCAAATCCAGAATACAATATCTCTAATTCGTTCTGCAATCCTTGTTGACTGGGTTGTTCGAATATCTGATGCTTACAATTTCATTTTATTCAACAAAGTCCTGTCAGCAATAGAAGTTAGAAGTTAGTACATTATGTAAATATGGATTTGTAATAAATTATATTTTCTCCTAATTAGTATATATATATATATATATATATATATATATATATATATATATATTTTTATGTTTTATTGATATCTACACATATTATAAATAGTATTAAAATAATTTATTTTATATCTCGAGTTTAAAAAATGATGACATGATTATTGCACCAAAATTTTTATTTTTAAGTGAACAATAATAAATAACTGATAATCGTATTAGAAGTATATATGGGATAAAAATACAAATAAAAAATTTTGTGTCGTGTTGGTATCGAATCTCTTGGTTCATTGGACAATATTATTTATGCAACGTTTGTTTCGGTTTCATTGTGTTACATAATAATTATCACACGATCTTCGAGCTAATTAAAACCATTGAATAACACATGATTCTTTGGGGAACCAATGCAATTTACTAACTAGCCATTATTGAATTGTAAAAATTAAGGTTTTCAATATGTACAGGTCATTAGGATTAAGCTAAACAGTTATAAGCCATTGTTCAATTTCGATCTAATTATACGTTCATACACATGCCATGTGTAGATAATTTTAGATTAATAAGGTTCCTATGCTGAAAAACAAAAGCGATTTAAAACTTTTCAGATCTGCAGGGAAGCTGAGTTACCAAAAAAATAAAAAGATTATAGTAGGTAAAAAAATGAATTTATAGTTTTAAATTTATTTTAGTGTTCAATAAAAATTTCCACAAAACATTGAGCCTCATAACTTAATTATTATTTATTCACAATTGTTGATTAATTCATAATCAAGTCAATAAATGCTAAGCAAATGGAAATAAAAAATATTCTAAGACTTGAATATATGACGAACCGAGGGATATGGGGAAAAAGGTGGTTTTCAATTAGTTTGTGTACTGCATTTTGTTTAAAAAAAAATACACGTTTTCATATTTAGAAGACATCTTTTGTGGATAAAGCCTGGTATAAGATAGACTGTAAAGGTATCCTTGGTTTCCTCATGTCGTTGTCTTTTGTATATGTTTAGCAAGTTACATAAAGTGTCGTTTTTAATAATTGGTTCATTCAATAATTATTAACACAGTGCCATCTCGATAATCCAGCCTTTTAGTAATCCGACACCCCCAGTAATTCGGCCCTCTGTTGCGAGTACATGATTGTACGGTGCATTTTAAAATGGCGATGGTACTCACAAATTCTGGAGAAAGTTTTAAATAAAATACCAAAATGTTCTACAATACAATCACTGGTAAAGATGATTTTTAAGGAAGCGAAGTATGGTTAGGATCAATTTAATATGGTTAGAATTTTCGGAGTAATGCTTCTTGCTATTACAGAGGAAAGTTTCAGGTTTCAACAAAAATGCTAAAATACAAAAAATATTAAGTTTTCTTATTTGCAAAGCAATATTTTTCAGTCAGAGTGTTCAAAAAATAATTCATAAAATTTTTGTTTATTTGGATCATTGTCCTGAGGTTGCGTAACATCAATAATGAGACATGCCTTATTTGTGTCATATCGTGGAAGTTGCTTACAGGAGGTTATTCGATTTCTCATCAACCCGTCCCACCAACATGTCCCACTGATATGCTTATTGGATTCATATTTAGTGGTGTTTTAAATTTATTTAGCTTTTGCTCTTCTAAAACTAGGAAATGAGTTTTCAATTAAAATTTAATAGAGTGAAAGATTGCTAAAGCCTGGAATGTACTCGTATTTATTTTTGTATTACAATTGATGCAGAAGGAGATTTCATAATTATATGAATCATAGTATGATCCTATAACATGATGGAAATAATGTAAAAATAGCCACAGCTAAAGAGCAGCCTGAAGATGAGATTAGAGCCCTGAAAAATGTAGCAACATACTTATGAATAGACTAGGAGTTATGCAATAAAGAGTTGTATATATATATTTTCTTTTTTTTTAGAAAAAATTAAAAGAATTTTTTTTAAAAATTTAAGCCGATTTCACCACCCTTTTTCCGCTCCACCCTATTGCACAGTAATTTATAATAAAATAAATAAATAAACTTAATACATTTTGTCGGTAATAAGTCTGATTTGAATTAAAGTTTCACTGTAGGTTGAAATGTTTAATAATTCTTAGCACGAATTTTTCATTGAGCCTAACACTACGATAGTTGGCAAAGCATGAACTTCTTGCAAGAAAGCGATGCGAGGTAAGTCGGTAACTCCAATCGCTGCGACGACCTTGAGCTGAGGGGCTAAGTGCCCTACACCACGCCACGCTACTTAGCCTCAGGTCGTGTGCTTTCGAGTAGTTCTCTCCGGGCCCTCATTTCCTCTCAATTATCCAGCGATTATTTCTGCGAACGACTGTTCCTCGGCCGAGAGTTCGTTAGTCCTAGAGTCGACGACCGCTATGGAGCATAAAATACATATTATGATAGGAGACTAAAGCACGAAATTGTCATAAAAACATTACTATCGTAAAATTATACGTTTTAAAGTGTATATTATATATTTATTTAAAGTGTATTAAAATTTAAACATTTAAATATGAACCATATTACTTAGGTATTTATAGCTGCTCTTATATTTTTTTGTACTATAAGGAATCATTCAAAAAGATACAAAATAATAATTGTTCAAATTAAATATACATTTTTTAATTGAATAAATGTGACAAGTTGTCACAATAAAGAGCAATGAGTAATACGAATAACAATGAATCCATTCATACAATATGTGCAATGAATAAAAAAAAGAAATACTTTTAAATACATACATATATATATATATATATATATATATATATATATATATATATATATATAAAACAGCCTCTATTAAATTAAATAAAATAAACTAATAGAATAAAATAAATTACAATTATAATTGTAAAATAATAAAATAGGGAAAGAAAAGGATTAGTAAGATTTTAAATATCATCATACCGTATATGCTATTAAATTATACGGATGCTTTATAACGAATTTCATACTAGCATATCAGACATAAAACTTCTTTAACTCTTCTTACGATAATGTTTTCACTGTTACTCAAATATTTTTTCTTTAACATTTCTTTTTGTTCCATCTCAGAAATATTATTTATATTCATACTTTACTATATGTATAGTATAAACTTCAGAAATTTTATCGTACAATCGACTTTGTATATAGTATTTTTTCCTTTACTAAATGAATATATGGTTTTGTGTGTAGATATGTGTTTTTGTTTATAGATTTTTTCCTTATGTCATTTTATTACAAACCTGTATTTACTTTATATTATCTTACTTTATTATTTTATCTAAAATGTTTCGGCCAGATGTGATTTATTTGTTGTTATGCAAAACGTTTGCATAATAAAATAATTCATTGTCAATTTAATAATTTATTTTGACTGATCTCTTATACATTTTCATCGTCAACCACTCAAAGTTCAAACTAATGCGGATTAGATTTTGATTTAGCTATCGATTCTTTTTGTAGGAACGCACTCTTTGTCAGTTTGAAACGAACTGCTTCTCTATAGCTTTTCTTATAAGGCGGACCAATTACCCATCCATTGCTTGTGCCAAGGAGGTTTGTCATGACATCTTTAATGAGTAATAACATATTCTTTAGCTGTAAAAATGATTGACACCTTCTTCGAGATTTTTCTGGAATATAATAAACAATAGGTTGAGCAATAATAAAAATAATAAATAAAAAAAAAAACAAGGAAGTTTTAAGTGTGTGGGACAGCTTTTCCTGCATGAAACTACCACAATCATACGTCAGGAGGTATTAGAAATAAATACTGTCCATGTGTTCCGTTTATAAATATATTCAGAAAATATGTGTATTTTAACTGATTACAATTGATATATTAAACTAAAAAACAACAGATTATCACTATACGAGTTAAGAAATCAGATTGAGTTTTAACTAAGTATTATTATCTAATTCAAAAAACAATTTTTTTTTTTTCTATGAGATAATAATAGATTCTGACAATTATTTATAATAATATTTTTTTTACTAATATTTTGAAATCTGATCTAGTCACTATACCATGTATACATATATAATGTTCTTCCAGTAATCATTGACGATTAAACTAAGAAAACAAAAACATTTTCTTAAAAACATTGGTGATTCTATAATAATTTTTTAATGTTTGAAATAAAATAAAATAATATAGCATATTATTATTATAATGATTATAATGTCACTTAATTTCCTTAGTAAATTTCTTGCTCAAATTCAGGATGAAAGACTAAATATATATATATATATATATATATATATATATATATATATATATATATATATATATATATATATATATATATAGAGAGAGAGAGAGAGAGAGATTTTTTCATTGCGCTGTATAACAATATAATATTAGAATGGTGCCTCAAAAAACACACTACCTCACTTTTCAGGTTAAACCTAATTACTATCCCTGAAAAAAATTTGATTAGTAGAGCCAAAATACTTCAAGAAAGAAACACTCAAAGAAAATTACACCGCAATAACGAGAGGATAAAGGAGTGTTAATAGAATGGAGCTATCCAAACAGTAGATAAATTGAATAACGGCAATATTGGAGCCTTATTGGATAATCCAACACTACCCACTTCTTCAGACCAAATAAACACTTCAATAAAACCTTCATCAGTTTGCTTATTAAGTCACTAAAGTAAAAATAATTATTTAAATTATGTTAGGAAATATTCAGCTGCACTACTGCCTACCTACGACCCATGATGAGTCTAATACACCTACTGTTCTGGGTGTTCAAGACCGACGCACACTGGGGCCCCTTCCTCAGTAACTCCGCTCAAAACCCTATTTTTGAATTATTGCTATTTTGACTATTCTTTGTGATTAAAAGAAAGTTAGTAATGCAGTAAATCAATTAGTAAATACTAAATAATACGTGTTCCGGATTGTTAACTTTCAAAATTTTTAACCGTTTCATGTCACGGGTTTTCAGATACGATGCAGTTCGCTACCTGATTTTTTTTTTCCATTATGTGTTGTTTAAAGTTAAGGTATGTAATGGAAAAAACTAATAAATAAAATCTAAAAGATTAAATTGAACATAAAGCTTTAAATTTGAAAAAAAAAAATCTATGAATTTAATTAATTAATTTTTGCGCAAGGAAATTGCAGAACTGCCATTACAATGTGACAATAGAAGCTCTTGTTACAATAACAGTGAAAGCGAAAGTGGAATTCCTTTGCACAAAATTAAAATATTGAAAATTATGTATTTCTTTTTGCGTTTCATTGAGAAAGGTTTTAAGTAAAAAATTAAATCTTATTAAATTTGTTACAAGTTTGTATATACGAGGTGTGATCAAAAAGTTCCAGGACTGAATTTTTATACATTTATTCATACAACATACAGGTTATTCAAATTTGTCTCCTTCGAAGTACCCCTCATGGGAAGTTACACACTTTTCCCACCGGTGTTTCCTCTAATCAAAGGTCCCAGAAAACTCTTCTTTTGTAAAGGTGTTTAGCAGATCCGTTGTTTTTTCTTTAATTTCGTCAACTGTTTGAAATATTCGTCCTTTCAGGTGTCTCTTGAGCTTCGGGAAAAGAAAAAAGTCGGCTGGAGCCAGGTCAGGTGAGTAGGGGGGCTGAGGAATGACAGTCATTGCGTTTTTTACACATAAAGGCCATCTTTAAACCTCTTGAACAACTGATGGCCGCATGATCGGCTTAGACATTCTTCACCAAAAGCCTCTTGTAACATCAAAAAGGTTTCAGAAAACGTTTTGTTCAGTTTCACACAAACACGTTGCTCTTCTTTCACATTCATTTTCATAAAATAGCCAAACTCTATAAAACTAACCTCAAACAAACTGTGCTAATGTTACTTTCAGTGATGTTATGATTGATCTGCAAACACAGCTGTATTCCTGTTGAGTCAGGCAATACAATGCTGCCAACCGCATCGCTGTGAGACATTGCATTCCCATAGTATATAAGAAGTCCTGGAACTTTTTGAACACACCTCGTATACATTCCTACAAAAAACTGGACCGTTTTCGGGCAACCGGCTATGGAAAAGTTGTAATTTTCGAAAAAATGGTTTTTCACTCATGTTTTTTTGTATATTTTTGTCTTCTAAATCCTCACTCGTTCATTTTAGAGGAATGTCGTCGGGATAAAATTTGTACAACGTTAAGTTCCCTATATATAAGAATAGATATCATATGCTCATTTATATTGAACACTTTAAATACAGCAAGAGAGAGATTAAAGATTTTAACAAAATTCTTGATTTCCCAATTAAATTTTGGTGTTTCTTTCAACGGAATCATAAACAGCCTAAATTTAAACAATTGCTAAATTATACTCAGTAGGTGATAAGTCTTAGCGGAAAACGGTGTAATTGGGTGCGTTTTCATAACTTACTGGCTCAAACCCTTCATCAAGCATATCTCCGCGAAAACACGTATAACTCCAAAACTATTAATTCGATCTATAACTTGTTCCTTTCATCTGAAAGCTGGTTCAATTTACTATTAGACCCCGAATAAGCAAGGGAATTGCAGAACAGCCATTTCAATGTGATAATAGAAGGTCTTGTTACAATAAAATTGAAAGCGGAATTGGGATTCCTTTGCATAAAATTAAGATATTGAAAATTTTGTATTTAGGGAAAGGCCCGCAAGAAAGATTTTATATGGCTGATATGGAACAGTATAGTAGGAAAACTTCTATATTACAAACTTTTAATCGGCTGTTAATATCTTCGATCTAGTGATAACCAACCACAGAAAAATGCCAACATAAAAAAGTAATCATTCGACAGCGATGTTTGTGACATGCTTACAATGGACTTGGGCCATCTACGTTAGACATCAGTACGTCACATTATATCTATCTTCATATTAGGAATTCGGATAGACGCATAATAAGCTTTTCTTGGGAATCAGGTAAAACTAAAATTAAATCAACATTAAAATTTGAAATGATTCTTCAAAATTTAAGTAAATATAAAATAAGAAATTTAAAGGAATTATGTAAAAAACATTGTATGGTTATACATTAATTATAATCCTGAAAATGTTATTGATACTTAAACATGTTAAATGTTTATTGTTTATATTTTATTATTTTATTAGTAAATATGGTGCGAAATATGTGTACCTCAAATATTTTTATAACCTAGATACATACCTATATAAATTTTATTAATTCTATGTATTTATTCAGCTGTTCAATATGTAGTACTACAAATTTTGTTTATCACTACGATAGTTCTATCAAAGAGAGTTTTATATTAAAGACATAATATATGTACATTATTACATGCAATACATTTTATTTTTAAAAAAATTATTGTTAAAAATTGTGTGTTTTTTTAATACAATTATAACTATGTCATTTAGTTTATTATTTAAAATAAATTTATAAAGCGAATTAAACCGGCTTTTGTAGTTAGATCGCCCTATTTAAGTCAATAGTGTTCGACGGTTATAAAAGAGTTTGGTTGAAAAGGGTTAACCACCAGGTTTCTTATCCATAATGGGTGCCCTAATGTGTGTGCCCTAACAGGGTCTTCCGATCTTAAAGTCGATCCACAACCGAAAGTTGCTCAAAAAAAAAAAAACTCGGACTCGCAGTCTAGTGCCCATTGAACTACCTCGCCTCCTCAACATATTCACCTAAAACCTATTATCTAAGAATATGACATATGACAAATAGTCCAGTCAATGAGGGCTGAAATGAGAGGTGTACTTTGCATGGAATATGCGATAATTTTTGACTTAATAGCTTCGTTTTGAATAGTTAGAAGGTAAACATACTAAACGTCTCCGCCCCTGGGGGGTGAGCTAACGGTGGGAGGGATGGGGAGAAGTTTAATGTTTTTGGTATTTCGATTACATCTCGAAAACAGTTGACTATGAAAACATATGTTTCAAATAAAAATAAAAGCTAATTAAATTTCCTATAAAATTGATTTTACGTAAATTTGTCGTAATTCAAACCGTCAACGAAATATTAGTTATCGGTGATATTTGGGAAAAACAGATGTTACCTCACTTTTTGTCAAACTTTTGCTTTGTCGACCTTCCACAATCTTTTCTCGGAAAAAACGTCGGAATAAAATTGTAGAGCATTAAATTTAATTTAATTTCATATATACGTTTCTGGTATTTGAAGCAAATGTTCAACGAAAAGTGAGGTAAACATTTTTTTATTTCTAAAATTATCTATTACTAATATCGTGTATCTCGAAAACCGTTTGAATTTCGACGGATATGTATATAATTGATTTTATGGAAAATTTAATTAGCTTTAACTTTGATTTGTAGCATATTTTTCTAGAGTCCACCGTTTGCGAGATATAATCGAAAAACACAAAATTGGGACCTGCTCCCCTCCCCCCCCCCCACCCTTAGCTCACCTCCCACGGGCGGGGACTTTTAGTATATTTTCCTTCTAACTACTCCTAACGAAGTTGTGAAGTCAAAAATTATTGCATATTTTCATGCACTCTACACCTTTCATTTCAGCACTCGTTAACTGGGGTCGCACTTCTCTGCGAAAACACGTTTGTTGGTACTCATTTGGCTACAGTTCCGAAACTAATTGTTTAATCCGAAATTTCTAAATTTCCTTAAATTTACGAAAAGATCCTATATATTAAATTTAGATCAAGCCCCATTTAAACCCATAAACACGTTTTGATCCTGACGTTTTTTTTCCGAGAAACGATTATGGAAGGTTGACATGCAAGGGTGTGACAAAAAGTGAGGTAACATTTGATTTTTCCTAGTAATCACCGATTTTCAATAAAGTATATCTCGTAAACGGTTAGAATTACGACAAATTTACATAAAATCAATTTTATAGGAAATTTAATTAGCTTTAATGTTAATTTGAAACGTATGTTTCTAGAGTCAATTGTTTTCGAGATGTAATCGAAATACCAAAAACATTAAACTTCTCCCCATCCCTCCCACCGTTAGCTCACCCCCCAGGGGCGGAGACGTTTAGTACGTTTACCTTCTAACTATTCAAAACGAAGCTATGAAGTCAAAAATTATCGCATATTCCATGCACTCTACAATGTGTTTATCGACTGGATTAAAAAGCATAAGCCTTCATATTAGTTGGGAAACTAAAGATGTTTTGTTGTTTCTCTTAATTGTAGAATTTTATACACATGCATACAGGGTAGATCAAGTGTGTCAAACCGCTTTTTCTACGTAGGCTTAAATACGCATCGCCATGTGATCCTACTACAATCATACTTGTGAAGGTATTATTACTAAATACTGTTCTAGTGTTCTAGTAATAAATATATTAATTGATCTCTTTTATTTATACTTAATTAAAAAACAACAGATTACCACTTAACTTATTAGGAAATCAGATTGAGTTTGACGATTCGTTGTCTTATTAAAAAAAAAAAATAGAACACATAATAGAGTCTAATAATTTTTTTGTTTTTAATAAGAGGTCGAAATCTTCATTCATAATAACAATAATAATAATAATACTTATAAAAATAGACCAGGGTTAAATGAAACCGGAGAATATAAATATTTAGGAATATCCCAAATTCTAAAAATGAAATAAGGACGCTAGAGTGCAATTCGAAGAAAAGTTCAAACGAAGGATAAAAAACTGCTCAAAACACACTTATCTGGGGGGAAAATAATAAAGGTAATAAATACGTAGGGCCCTGTCTTCGTTAATGTATTCATTCGGAATCCTCAAATAGTCAGGCACTACTCTACAAGAAATTGATAGGTTTGTAAGGACAGAAATAGTGAGAACAAGAAAACAACATCCCAAATCTTCAGTGAGCAGGCTCTACATACCAAGGAAACAAGGAGGAAGGGGACTTCTAAGCGCTCATTTTACGTGTAGGCGATTGGAAGCCAATCTGAAGCAATAGTTTTGGACTAACCAAAAGGAAAAGCTCCGAATCCTTTGCTCTATGGATAACAATTTAACTGCTCTCTATCTTGCAGAAAGGCAAGCTAAAGCTGGTTGAGAAATGGAAAACGAAGCCTTTACATTGACGATTTTACTATTCATTAAAAGAGAAGTCAATCGACTTAGAAATGTCCACAAATTGGCTCGTACGTGGCCATATTTTCCCGGAGACGGGAGGTTTCGTGATGGCGATGCAGGACCAAACACTACCAACTAATGTTTACCGGGACGGATATGCGGGGAGGATATCCCTGAGGTATGTCGACTGTGTAAGCAAAGTCGTGAGTCAGTGCAGCACTTGGCTTCGGGTTGCACTGGGTTAGCAGAATCGGAATACCTCCGTCGACATAATCATGTGGCAGAAATCATACACCAAGAAATTAGCAAAAAATTTGGATTGATTGACAAGACGGTGCCATATTATAAATATAAGCCGAAAAATGTATTAGCAGCTGGTGGATATATACTGTACTAGGATCAGCAAATATTAACAGACCATCCAGTCGCTCACAATAAGCCAGACATCTTGTTGCTCGATATTAACAAGGTAACCGGCAAGATATTTGAAGTGGCTATACCAGTAGATGACAATGTCCATTAGACAATAATGACAAAGATTTCCAATTTTGTGTTTAATTTTCCCATTTACATGAAAATAAATTGAATGGAAACCTTGATAAGTCTTTGTTCACTAAGTCGAACTATTTTTCAGGGTAGCTTAAAGAGCGACTTATCGAGAATTGACTGTATAAACAGAAATACACTCACCACAAAAACGTGAAAAATAAAAATAATTTTTAGAAAAAAAAAAAACCGACTTCAAGATTAAACCTCCATATACAAACTTGAACTAAAAAATATAAATAATATTTTAATTTCTTCTAAACGAAAAGCATTAAATGACAATCAACGAAATTATTGATAGTTATATATCTTTTCACTATTTATGATAAGTTATTTTTGGAGTCGGAACCAACCAAAGCAAACAGAATTCGAAAATAAATGGTAAATGTTTAGATCCTCCCACTGTTTCATTACCACCACACCGCTGTCTCCAGCCGTTCGAAAGTTTGTTGAAAAGGCAGGATTAAACTGCTCTTCTTGGCTGGCACCGACTCCAAAAATAACTGATCATAAATTGTGAATAGGTATATAAGTATCGATAATTTTGTTGATTGTCATTCAATGTTTTTCATTTCGAAGCAATTAAGATATTATTTTTTATTTTATTTTTTTTAGTTTGTATATGTAGTTTTAATCTTGAAGTCGGTTTTGTTTTGTTTCTAAAAATTATTTTTATTTACCTGGAGCTTCATTTGTAAGTGTTTACGTCTTCTTTCTTAAACAAGAATTAAATCTTATATTATTTATTCATTTATTCATTTCTTATGAAATAACTGAAAGTCTCATCAAGGAACTCCTATTCTTAAAATTAGGAAACAGTGATTTAAATCTTTCTATATACATAGAGGTGTATGT
This sequence comes from Euschistus heros, assembly GCA_003667255.2. Taxonomy (NCBI): domain Eukaryota; kingdom Metazoa; phylum Arthropoda; class Insecta; order Hemiptera; family Pentatomidae; genus Euschistus; species Euschistus heros. Next base: position 1,588,837 of record RCWM02000162.1, on the reverse strand, counting down.
GTGAGTATTTATCATAGCAAATACTGTAATGGGCCAGTACATTGGAAATAGAGTCTCAGAGAACTAGTTTAAGAGTGTGTGTTTGATTCTCAACTAAATAGGGTTATTATTAATTTCGTGGCGGTCCCACCAATGAATCACGACACCTACACTCGGGTGGGGGCTGGGCGGCAAGCTGTTAGTAGCCTTCAGAAGTTTGTATAAAGGACATATACACTCTCTTATCCAAAAAGACCCCCCGCCACACTGATAACACTTAAACGAGTGTTTAAATTAAATTGGTAGTGTTTTACCTGTATCAAATTTAAAAATTAATTCATTATTGATGATTGTTAATTTTAAAAATTATTTAGTATGTAATAACCAAGACTACAAATAAATTCTTTAGTCATAAAACGGACTTTTTAAAGTGTTTATTTTATATACAATAAAAATTAAAAAGTTATTGTTTTTATGTGTATGATCAAAATAGACCGTAGCTCTCTCGAATCACTTCACCCGTGCCCTAGTTCGATTCGAGAAGTAGGCAGAGAGTGTTTTTTGATCATTTCTTGTATAGAACGACTTTGAGATCGGGTGACGCCCCTTGGGCAAACAGGCTGAATAAAGTGATAATCATTAATTGGGGTAATTTCCAGGACATAAGAACTACTAACTACTACTTACCATTACTATCAGACTAGACGACTATTGAACCTTTGGTCAATACCTAGCGTAACTGTTCTATCTTAGTATTAGTGTATTTATTGCTGAAACAGGTATTCCATTAAAAACAAAATATAATTAAATTAAAATATAATAATGATAAAAATTTCATTCAGTCATACATGTTTATGGCCTTCTTATTGTTTACGAGTAGTTGATGTATATAGTTTCTCTAATTTACATAATATACAGTTTTTGTATCCAATAAAGACTCCTGACAGACTAAACTATATTATAAATAAAAATAATAATAATATAATGAATTTTATGTTTAATTATAATATTTCTTATTTCCTTTCAAAAATGAGGCATATATTACAATTTAAACACTTTCCATAATCATCTTATTTGATGTAAATATATAATCAAGTTGGTATAAACAATATAATTATTTAATTTTAAAAATGTATGATTCTAGTGTTTGGTGGATGGAGGGGTTATGTAACAAACACAATTTTGAGTAATTTATATTTAATTTTTGTTTGTTTAAATTTTCCTTTAGCTGGAATGATATTTATTTTTTTAAATATTTATATTTTTTTATTTTTAAATGTGACATATAGTTTAAGTGCCATGGCCGAAACAGCAGTTCACTCCCGCTATCGCTCTGGCTTTAAACTGTTTTCCTAATGGTATTAGGCTACCTACTGTTGTGTAAACCTGTGTACGTACGCTTTATGTTACACGGAACAATATTGTGATAATTGTGAAATCAGGTTAGTGCTTAAATTAACGATTACAAGTGAGAAAACTGGTGCACGTGAGGTACAGGCTATCCACGACTGAGTCTCTTACTTGTCGGCACTCCAGTTTGAGCTAAATATTACTTTAGCTACTTACCACTACAGTCACTAGTATCTCGTGGCGTAGGCACTGGACTTTTAAACTATATTCCTGAGTTTGAGGCTCCGTCTCTACGAATATTGTTTTTTATAATTTGTTTATTATTAGAAAAATGTTTAGATTTTTCTTTATTTTATATCTGTTTATTTTTAATTAGTAAGAATAATTTTAATTTTAATTATTACTTAGCTTTATTTTTATTTTTTATTATAAAATGGAGACAGAGAATTCTGAATCAGAGGAAGAGACACTAAGGTCTGAAATTAGCGAGTCAGACTCACAATACCTTTCTTAAAGGATGTTGCAAAAACGACATCGGAACACTGCCCCTGGATCTGCCGGAAACTCACCAAACAAAAAAAAAACAAAGGGAACTAGGTGTCAACACCTCCTACAACTCGCAGTAAAACCACTGCAACCACAAAAATAGATCAATCTATAGTTACAATCCCCACCAGCAATACATTTTCGGCCCAGGAAGAACATCCTACCGAGCCATCTCAACAAACTAAAGAATTTTCCGAACCTCCACCACCACCAGTTTTTGTCTCCAACGTACAGGAGTTCTGGCCGTTTTGTCAAGAAATTTCAAATCTTATTGGTCAGACGAACTTTAAATGTTTTTCTCGTGTAAGAGACACAAAAATTAATACCACGAATAAAGACCATTTTAAAAAACTTATTAATTTCCTGACTACCAAAAACTATAACTTTCATTCATACCAGCTAAAAGAAGATAAAGCGTACCGAGTAGTCTTAAGAGGGCTTCATAATACCACTCCAGCAGAATATATCAAGAAGGACATAGAAGAGATTGGACACAATGTTAAAAACATCTCGTGCGTGCTCCACCCTACACAAAAATTTCCTCTACCGCTATTTTTTGTTGACTTGGAACCTGCCAGCAACAATATTGAAATATTCAAAATCACCAGACTCTGCTACTCAGTTGTGCGATTTGAGCAGCCAAAACAAAAACCTGCAATTGTGCAATGTACTAGATGTCAAAGTCTAGGACATACAAAATCATACTGCCACCATCCAGCCAGGTGCGTCAAATGTGCTGGACCACACGCTACAGGAACTTGCCTAAAGACTAGGGAAACGCCCGCAAAATGCGTCCTCTGCGGTGAAGATCACCCAGCAAATTACAGAAGGTGCGTCGTGCACAAAAACCCACAAAGGCAAAAATACTTAAATGCAGCTTCGAAAAATCGACGGCACAACTCTCATGAAGCTGAAACAAAACTTATAGATCCTCCTAGTCAGGACATTCCTCCACATCATCTTCGTCTCCGAGTAAAACTACCACCCCAAAGGCAACACCCAGTTTCAATCCAAACTTCTTCTACACCAAACCTTCCAACCCAAACATCATTAAAAGTTGACACTGTTCCTAGTATCCCAAGACGGGTCCAAATCCCTAGCATTCCTAGATACAACCCTCCATTACAGCTCCCCGAACCAAATCTTGTCATAAATCCAGCAGACATCAATATAATCCTCTCATCCTTCCTATCCGAGCTAAAAGAAACGATCGCACCTCTCATTTCACTCCTCACCACAGTCCTTTATCAAGTCCCATTCAATATTCCACAATGAGCACAAAGCCCCTGACCATCATTTTGTGAAATGCGAATGGACTACATAACCACCGAGACGAACTTGACATATCTCTTCATTATAATAACATTGATATCGCCTTACTGACGAAGACCTACTTCACTAACCGATCACATTTTTACATACGTGACTATATCACTTATAGAACAGACCATCCAGACATCACAGCACATGCTGGTTCTTGTATCCTTATCCATAAACCCTTACCCCATTCCCTTATTCCTTCCACTCCAACTATAGAAATACAAGCAACCTCGGTGAGCATATCCATAAGCCTTTACAAATTAACTTTCTCAGCTGTATATTGCCCTCCAAATATTCCCCTTTCCTATAATCACCTAGAATCCTTATTCCGATCCCTAGGACCTCGCTTCATAGCAGGAGGAGACTACAACGCTAAACACCAACGGTGGGGTTGTCGATCATTTAACTCCCGTAGCAGCATCCTATCCCGAGTCTCCATATCCAATACCTATTCCATCATTCCACCTATGAACCCCACATATTGGCCAACATCCCTCAAAAAGCGACCCGATATCCTCGATATATTCATCACTTCCCAGGTATCATCATCCCAGCTCACAATAAAATCCCTAAATGACCTTTCCTCCGATCATAGTCCGGTATTGCTTTCCCTGCATTCAACTTCTGTTCCTAAACCCACCCATCCTTCGTTGATTACTGGCCGAGTAGACTGGGATAGTTTTCGATATGATTTGGAAATGAAAATAGACTTAAAAATTCCACTTAAAACAAAATAAGACATTGATACTGCCATAGAAATACTAACGACATCAATACGCAATAGCATAATAGATAACACCACAAAAAGAAAAATATACAATTCTCTCCAGAGTAATTTGCCACAACATCTTCGCATCCTTTTGAGAGAAAAGGGCAAAGCAAGAGCTAGGTGGCACAGAACCAGATATCCATCAGAAAAAAATAACTACAACAAATTGACTAACGAACTAAAAACAGAAATAAAAAAATTCAAAATTCAAAATTTATATAAATATACTGAAAACCTTAACACGACTGACAAATCCTTACGGATGGCCACCAAAAAACTCCTGAACTATAAAAATTGTAATCACCCTCTTCTAACTGAATCCAAAACGTGGTCACGATCTGACAATGAAAAACCACAAATTTTCGGTCAGCACCTTTTTAATACCTTTAAACCCCATCCTTATATCCTTAACCCAAATCACCTTGAATGTATTGAAACAGAATTAAATATCCCACTTCAAATGTCCCTTCCTCCTACAGCATTCCATCCTTCAGAAATATCAAGTATCATCCAAAGATTAACCACAAAGAAAGCCCCTGGGCATGACCTTAATACATCCCATATCCTAAAACTCCTTCCTCGGAAAGCCATCCTATTCCTAACATTCATATATAACGCTGTACTTCGAACAACGTATTTTCCTGATCCTTGGTAATTATCCATAGTAAAAATGATACCTAAGCCCAAAAAGCCACCGGAACACCCTTCCTCATATCGTCCTGTTTCTCTTTTGCCAATTATGGGTAAAATCCTCGAAAAACTTATCCTAAAACGCTTGTATCCTATCTTAGATTCCAACCACATAATCCCAGATCACCAGTATGGATTCCGAACATCACATTCCACAATTCAGCAATATCATCGTGTGGTGGACGTTGTCTCCTCCGCATTGGAGCGCGGAATGTACTGCACGGGAGCCTTTCTCGATGTAGAACAAGCATTTGACCGAGTCAGGCACCCAGGACTGCTTTACAAACTCCGTAAATTCCTACCTTCTACATATTTCCTTATTCTCCGCTCATACCTCAGTGATAGAACTTTTAAAGTTAATCATAAATTTTCCTATTCCTCTCTCTTTACCCAATCCGCAGGTGTTCCTGAAGGAAGTATCCTTGGTTCAATCCTCTACACGGTGTATACAGCTGACATCCCGACAAATCCTAGTACCATCCTCACCACGTATGCTGATGACACTTGTTTGTTATCAGTAAACAATGATCCCTTTATTGCCTCCCAGAAACTCCAATCCCATATCACAAACCTTCAAGAATGGTGTCGAAAATGGAGAATCAAAATAAATCCCATCAAGTAACCTTTACCTAAAAAGGCTTAAAGTAAGCCTACGACTTCCTGTCCTACGGTATCCTTTAATGATGTCCCACTAATCCCCGTTGAACAGATCCGCTACCAAGGACTCCACTTGGACAAACGTCTTACTTGGAATCCACATATAAGACTGAAACGACAAGAAACTGCCCGTCGCTTTCGACTACTTCAACATTTACTTGACAAACGTTCAAACCTTCCAATCAACTACAAAAGACTCATATACATAACAGTAATTAGATCAATTTGGACATACGGAGTTGAGCTTTGGGGCTCCACTAAACCATCCAATTCATCTCGTATCCAATCCTTACAATCCAAAATCCTTAGAAAAATCCTAAATGCTCCTTACTTCGTCACAAACAAACTTATCCACAAAGATCTTTCGTTTCTGACTAAGCTCAAACCAGATATCTATCCTTTCATAGCAAACTCCACAACCATTTAAATCCATTAGTGTCACAACTTGCTTCTCAATCCATTCCAGATAACCCTCCGAGGCGCCTGAAAAGAAGATGGCCTCGAGACCTTCTAATATAGTATCTCATTACATAGAGCCTGTAGAAGTGCTAGCAATGGGTACTTGCTTTAAAAACAAGTGACGAGTCATTTTTAACATTATCATCAAATTTACTTGATGTATTGTATGTTCATATTGTAAATACAGTTGTAAATTTCAATAAATAAATTAAAAATTTTTTTTAAATGTAACATAACCCCTTCTTCCACAGGACCCTTTAATTGTTACTTAAGTTATTGGTTATAAAACCATCTTTCTTCACTCTAAGACGTTCTTAATATATAGTACGTAAAATAAAAGTTAAATGCAAATTCTGGAAGGCTTATTAGCTTTTAAAACTACTCAGCAGATTTCCAGTATTTATTTGTTTGTAGTTATTACAATAAAAAGGATTTAGTAAAATCTATTATATTTTTTTATTTCAGTTTTCTCTTTGAGGTCAGTTATTAATGATTAAATTATTAATTTAGGTTTGATGTTTGTTTCGATGCAAATTTCGAGTGTAATTAAAAATGGTAAAAATCATCTTGTCAAATCTCACTCCACTTTAGACTAAAAATTTATGTATTCAGTGATCAGTTTGTTTTTAAAATAAAATCGCTTCTTCTTCTTCTTTTTTTGTTTTCCTCTATCTTTGTTTGCTGTAATTCTATACAGAATTACAGATATTTTGCTTCATTGTCGGTAACTACAATTTATGTGATGGAGACCTTTATTTTCTCGATTCTTCCCTTACTTAAGTCTTCCCTTTAAATATGTTTTTTTTTTTTCAAATGGTTTTAAAAATAAATTTCTCATTTCAGAAACTTTTTAATTATAACCTGTATAGAAAATGGACCAAATAGTCAGACCTCATTGGCCCATTGCAATTGTAATTATTATAAAATGGAGTATTTTTTCATTCTTAAGATAGTATATGTTTTTTATCTGTCATCAAGAGGTTGTCAATCTTATTAAACTTTCTTCTTTTTTTTTTTTCAAATATACAAATAGAAGTATTTGTATCTGTAATCGAAGTACTATCTATTTTAAAATATATAGAATGGAAATGTATGGTCTTTAAAGTAATATATTTAACTTATTCAACCTATATTACTCTCTAAATATAATTATGTATACATATAATTATAACAGCCTACGAAAAAAAGTGTATATAAATAGAAACCTTTTAAAATAGTCCATATTTTTTTACGGAGTCAGAACGAACTAAGACATATCAAGAATTAATGTATTTTTATTGTGATAGTATCATTATTGTTAATTATAATAGTATCATTATATTATTCGTATAATAATTGTGAATCCTGGTATTTTAAAAGATGTCTCTATTTTTTTTTTTTTTTATTTAATTCTGTTTGGCCTATGGCAAGACTACTTTGCCTTGACTCCTTCGTCCCTCTGGTAAGACAGACAGACAGACCGAGAAGACAAGACAGAGAGGAGCCGGCGGATCAATGTGATCGGGAGGGCGTGCCCCAGCGGCGGTACCGCCAACTAGGGACCAATCGATGCCTTCTGAATGGGCGCGAGTAGCGGCTCGTCACCATGACAACCGTTCATATTCTCACTCCCTCCCCCCATTCCACGACTGCCTTAATGAGAAGGGATTATATCAATGAAGTAATTATACATAAATATATATTATCCTGGGGGTAATTATCGCTGTTGGCAATGGAATTCCACTGACCTACTGATCCGATTAGGAAAATTGGCCGATTTTCCCGGATATTTAACTCTTTTTTTTTTTTTTTTTTTTTTTTAAGTTTCTAATTATTTTTTCATTGGTGAAAAAAAAAATCTAAACATTATTTCTGTCATCCCAGTGAATAAGTGGTTAAGTCGAATTTTGACCAAAATTTAAGTGGTTAAAAATAAACTTTGAGATGTTTTCTTCATGGTAAGTATGTGTTTCAGTCGGATGTTCATTACAATAACTGTGTTTTGAAATGAACACCTGAATAAAACACATTTTTCACCCTGAAGAAAACACGCCCACTTTTCTTATTAGTCACTTAACTCATTTTGGTCAAAATAACTTAACCACTTATTCACTGGGATGGCAGATTTAATGGCAATAGTACAGTTGACAGTAAAAAATATACTACAACGAAGATAGTCTGGGATGCAGTTAGAAGAAAGAAAAAACACGCCCAGGTTAAAATGGAGTGATTTTAATAATTCGACCAGGCTAGCAGATTTTCGTCAGAGCTAACAATAACAAAACCTAGATGTGACCAAAATTATATAATAAATTAAATATTAAATGGACATCAATAGTAGTTATTACATAATAAAGCTAAAAAATGAAATAATAGGATAACAAAATAATGCCTATGAAATAAACAGCTGCATTAAATATATGATGATACAAAGTACTAAGCTAGGGAAAAGAACAACAAGAAAGGGTAAAAAATAATAATATAAATAGATATAGAAGGATTAAAAATGAACAAACGAAAATAAAATTAAAATTAACAAAATAAATAATAATTACATCAAAATTAAAATAGATGGTAACCAAAACAAGAAAGATGTGAAAAGGAAAGTTTTATGTGATATTAAAATATCTCATTCATGGAAATAATTGAGGGAAATTTACATATTTATAATATTTACACTCTAGCCAGGAAGGCTCCGGACCCCGCTCCTGCCCTACATATGAGGGTAGGTAGGTAGCTTCAGGACGTCTTAACGCCCCTTCAAAGCTATTTTGCTGGCATACTTGCCAGTGGAGATTTAGCAGGTGCGTATAGGTCCCCAAAATATTAAAATAAGAAATTTGTATTTAAAATATCTTTTAAACGATAGTTTTTTTTTGTTTTTTTTTTTATTATTATGATCGTTCGACAATTATTTTCCGTTGTTTTGAAGTGCGGAATTCTTAAATGGTTGTTCAGTTCCTCGAGGAACTGAAATATGATACCGATTCCAGTAACTTTTTGAAATAATGAAATATTTATGGCTTTTTGTTTGTTTTTGTCCTTATGTTATCCAAGTAAGGCAAAAGGAAGTTTATCCAACAAGTTGTCTATTCAAGCCAGAGAGAGAATTTGGAGATTCGTTACGAAGGTCCGCTTTGAAATAAATTTCAACTCAAACAGTATTCGTCGAGGTAACGAGAATGTTAAGAGGTTGGAAATCTAATAACCTTGGCAACCTGAGTTAACCTCACTATGAATTTTTTAAGAATAACAATAATTGAGTTGTCGGAATAGTTGAACTGAATTTTCTTTTTCAAAAAATGAATATCAATAAAATATATATCCATCACTGTGGATATTGATATTTTTGAAATAACTTTGTAAGTCGAAGGAAAGCCCGATAAAATGATATTCTGATTCCATCGGTGGCTCATATAATTTGTCCATTATTCTTCTTACATGAAACGAAACCCTTAAGACAATCTCCGATACACCACTTTCAGAGACCAGGAGTAAAAAGGAGGAGTATCAGTTCCTGGGATATGAAGAGGAAGGTGGAGGAGCATTCTCTTCAAGAACTGGGTCACTGGGGCAACCTCACAACCTCCTTCACACCAAACACCAATCACAACTTGTGGATGAGCTGGTTCCTCGAGTGCCTATATCCCCGCTATATCCCACTCATCCCTTCCAACTCCTTATCGCTCTCATGTAATATTGTAATATCATAGTCCTTGCGTCTTCTGGACAATAACTGTTTCATAGTTTGTTCTTATATGGATGTTTTATTAAATATATAGTTATACAGGAGTATGAGGGAAGAATTAAAGTCAAATGCTCGACAGGGTAAGGATAGTAGTTGGATTTGCAACCTCTTTTCAAGAATACCACATTGCTCGAGTTCCTAAAGCGATTACACTTTCGTCCCGCCCTTTCCCATTCACTATCCTACCTTTAGTACGTAAGGGACATCGGCTTTTCTACTTCATGTAACTTAAACCTGCCCGGAATTCACTTGATGTGAACTGTATTTCTTGGTCGGAAATCTTGCATTATAAACCTTAAACAGTTCAGCTAGGGGGAAAAAAACCCAAAAGTGGTTTTATATTCGGAGTCCAACTAGAAGAGGATTGACAATTTAACAAGACGAAAAAGTAATATGATCTAATGATTGATAGTCTCTTGTTTATTTTTATTTTTTTCTAAATATGTCACAAGTAGAGCTGTGAATTATTTGCAATAAAAACTGCAAAATATATACAAACATATGCAATTATAATGGATGCAATATGCTATTAAATATCTAAAGTATGCAACTTTCTATATTATTTAGAAAAGGTAAAAAATTGTAATACATACATATCAACAAGTAATTTTAAGTAACTTGAGTCAATTTTAAGTAACTTGAGGTCAATATTATAAAATAAAACGCGCTATAAAACATAAAGTGGTTTAATTTATGGAAGTTAAATTCTCTAGCTAGAACTAAAGTACGACAATAATCGGTATCGAACCCAGACTTTTCTGATCCAGTGGCAGTTTGTTTAACAAAATTTTTTTGTTTTTATTTTTCAAATTTAACCTTTGTTTTATTTGTTCGGGGCTATTTTTATGTGTGGTATTACTAAAAACCGTTAGGAGTCTTAATTTAGCACTCTCGTAATTTCCAACATTTTAAGTTTTTGCAAGAGTGGTATTCGGCATTTTATGAGTACACAAATGATGTGTCTCGGTTGACACTGCGTGTGACAGGTACGATGGTAGGAAATAAGAGGAGTGAAGTAGTATTCCAAGTAGTTAACCAGATCGAGAACTAGAAATTAATTCAATTATATAATTCTGAGAGAAGATAATGCAATCGAAATATCATGAGACAAGTTCCGATTGCTATTTTTTGTTTTTATTTATATTTTATTTTTTCTTCTGCTCAGAATCATTAAAAATTACAAATATCAAATGCTAATATGCAGATAAATATATAGAAATATGTAGAAAATGTATTCATGCCAAAATATTTACAAAATCAAAATAACTCGAATTGCTTTGAAATGCCTCAAAACATATACATTTTGATAATATTAAATGATTTAGTAGGCCAGGAGAAATATGCTAAGCTATATATTTTATATCCTTCACCATAATTATATATTGAAACAATCTAAAGTAACTATATACTGTACTCTACGATATATAATTAATATCGACACCTTTACACTAGTGACGTGGCTGAAAGAACAGCGCGAAATATCTTTGGTCTTAGCTTATCCTTTCATAAGTGGGTGGAAAGGCTTCGTTCCCTAGATGGGTTTTATATTCTGTATATAGAGTATGATTGTCTTTATAATTTTCAATTTATTTTTTCTTTATAATATTATTTATTTTTTCATTTTATGTGCCGTATAGTTTGAGGTTCTTTTTATAAGTATATTTTTTCTTTTTTTTCATTTATTTCTTATTGTACGTGTTTTGTGATTAGATCCATATTATTTATTGGTCTTAATTGGGGCAGATTATAATGCTTGCTAAGTATAAGATCTTTATTTGTATATATACAAAGGGTACTACAAACGTTTTGCAATACAGCTTTATTTATTACATTCTCTCAAAGAAATTTTCACCACGTCAAAACATGTCCTTAAACCAGTTCCACGTTTCATCAGAGACTAAAGTACATTCGTTGTCCCAAGTCATCAGCAGTTCTTCGTTGCTAGAAAAACGTTTCCCTTTCAGCTTCATTTTCACATATGGGAACAGTGCAAAGTCACAGGGAGCAGGGACTGGACTGTAGGGAGGGTGATCAAGAAGTTTCAGTCCATTAGTGGCCAAATATTCGGTGCAGACTCTGGCACTGTAAGCTGGAGCATTTTCATGGTGGAGGTACCAGGTGTCTATTCTTGACTTTGGCCGCAGGTTTTTCATAGACTCGATGACTTAAGGCAGGCACTTCTCAGTGTACCACTAGGCTGTGACTGTCTTCTGATTATCCAAAACAACAGGCGCAATAATTCTGCTTGATCTGAAACATACAGCGATCATTTTTTTCTTCATAGATCGAGATTTCCTAACGGTTACTCGTGTATCCTCATCGTCAAAGACCCAGACTTTGTTTTGAGCCTTGGTTGGCGCGTAATAATAGCACAGCCAAGTTTTGTCACAAGTCACAACACTGTTTACTGATTGTTTCAGCATCTTTTGGCACTAAGTCACTCGATAAGTCATTTGCTCCTCCGTCTGACTTCGGGGCACCCAAAGACAAAAATGTTTCCTTGCCTTTAAATGGTCTTTCAGAATTGAATGAATTGCTAATGCATTAAGGTGTAACATGTCCTCTATCTGTTGATATGCCACTCGCCGATCTTTATCGAGCATTTTCCTTTCTGCCTGCTTTCTCTCTCAGCGTCCTCGAGAGAAAAATTTCCTCTTTCAAATTCTCTGTACCACCTGAATATAGTTGTCCCATGTGGACAATCAATGTTCAAGCTGCATTTCTTCTAAGCATTTGTCTATGCTTAAACCACGCATAAAATTATATTTTAAAATTGCCCTTACTTCACTACGAACTTCACTGTCAAATAGGAACTGATCCCAGAGAGGTGTTACTGGTGGCTACTATGCATGCATGGGCATGTCTGAACACGCTGTAACTTGCAACTTTCTGGGTCTTTCTGATAAGTCATATTGCAAAACCTCTGTAGTACTCTTTGTATATATATATATATATATATATATATATATATATATATATATATATATATATATATATATATTAGTTACGTACGGCCGGTTTAGAAAATAAAAAAAAAAGGAAAAAGGTAACAAGAACAACACGTAATAACGCTTACTATATAACTGATTTATTCCTCTTAGTAATTCTCTTTACATACACTTTGGTTTGTTTACACTGAAGCTTTAGGTATTAACAGTGATATTGTCTTACTCCAGACATTAACTCCCCCCTGCCAGTTTACGACATTCCTCGTAAACTTTGTACCCCTACATAAAGATATATATACAGTAATTATAATGAATGATACAAAATAAAAAAAAAAACACATGATACTTCACAAAAATAATGACATAAGAACCTTACAAGCTATATACATTGGACTTAAACTAGAGAGAAAAAAACAATAACAAAAGAATACAATAGCAGCACTTGTTGCACTTAGCATAATATATAAACATAAAACATCTGATGCTCGAAAGTGAGGACACTCCATACCAAATCAGGGACTTTCTGGGATTTTAAGTTGCTCGATATGCACTGTTCTCCGCTTAATGGGTTCTTTTAAGCTCTCAATAGTGACTACGTTATGTTCCCTGATAACTACTACTTTGAACGGTCCCTCATATCTCCGCAGCTCCTTATTTCTATTAGATGATAACTTCCTATAGACGATAGTCCCAATTTTAAGGTCCCCCATACCCTCCTTGACTTTTAAATTTTCTCGGGCTACCCTCCTTTGTTTCTCCTTTTCTATTTTTCCCCGAACATCCACCCACAATTTTCCCAATTGTAAATGGTTATTCACTATTGCCCCTGTTGCATCTCCTTCCACCGATGTGTCTTCCCAATTCTGACGACGTCCCCGAAGCCCAAAGAGGATTTCGAATGGTGAGAAGCCCGTGGTAGAATGTATTGAGTGGTTGTAGGCCGCAACCGCCTTGTCATCGCCGTTCTCGGCTCCACTTCTTTCTCCACCTGATAGACCCTTAAATGGTCGCTTAACGTGCTATGGAGCCTCTCAATCCCACCTCTGCTCTTGGGATGACCCGGGGTGTTGAAGTGCCATGTTACGCCTAATGTCTTCATTTCCGCTCGTACAACCGCGTTATCAAACTCTCTACCACTATCTGATGATATCCGATCCGGCACGCCATAAAAGTGGAACCACATCCTTAGTGCCCCTAGTACTGCCTCTGATGACCTCTCTTGAATCTGGTATGCCATAGCAATTTTGCTGAAGAGATCTATCATGGTTACCCACTTATTACCTCTCCAGGTGAAGGTGTCAATTTGTAGATCACTAAGTGGTGACTCTGCTGTTGGCGTTCCTCCTGCTTCCCTTTCGGCGGGTGCCTATCATATTTAGTGGCCAGGCATACTTAGCAGCCTCCTATTACCTCCTCTATGGTCTTTCGCATGCCTTTCCAAAAGTACCGTCGTCGTATCGCCTGTAAAGTTTCTTGGATTCCTCGATGATTAGTCTTACCCTGATGGTAAGCTAAAGTCACCTCTTTCTGACGCTCCTCGTCCCTCAGGGTCTCGACCATCAAAGAACAACGAATAAACGTTCTATCTATTCCCAGCCGTTCTGAACGCCACAGTCTCTTAATATTTTCCCAGATCGTAGCGTTCCCCACGTACAAATGATGTACTTTTCCGGGTTTGGAGGATTCTTTCAGTACTTTATAGATTTGATCCTCTGTAGCCCCCGTTTGCGACCAAATTGTGGTGATATGGCATCCACCATAGCTGGTAAATTCCGCTTTCATTAGGCTTGAGGTTCTGGTTTTCCAAATTAACTGCCGACGCTTATCGTTGATAATTTCCTCTATTTCTTCCATCTCCGACCCTCTTTTTTCAATCCTTACTTCGCCTTCTGATGATTGCCTTCCCGACGCTTCTAGAGGTTCCTCTTCATTTGCTGTCCACTCACTCAGAAATTGCCTCATATCTCTTGACGTATGGCCTCTGTCTTCTTCGATTGCATTAACCATAAGCGCACGCGATGGCCAGTCAGCTACAACGTTTTCTTTGCCCGGTTTGTACTTTATGACCATATTATATTGGCTTAAGAACTCTTTCCATCGAGTAATTCTCGCCGAGGACTCCTTCAGTTTTCCTACCCATTATAGCGGCCTATGATCAGTATGTACCCGAAAGGTTCTAACAAAAACGTACGGTATTAAGTGATCGATGGCCCACACGATCCCGAGCAATTCTCTCTCCAATGCGCTATATCGGGTTTCTGCGTCTGTGAGCCTTCTGCTGGCATAAGCTACCGGACGTTCTCCCTTTTCCCCGTCTTGAGATAGCACTGCCCCCAATGCATATTCACTGGCATCGGTTGTGATATCGAATTGCTTCGTGAAGTCCGGAAACGCTAAGCCCGGCTCTGCCTGAAGCCGTTTCATGCATTTCTGGATGTTATCCTCCATTTCCGGCGTCACAACCACCTTCTTCCCTTTCTTTAGAAGGTTATTTAGGGGTACTAGGTACTCCGCCATTTCTGATACGAATCTCCTATAGTAATTTAGCGCCCCCAGTAGTCTTATAACCCCTTGCACATCTCTGGGGACCGACATTCTTTGAAGTGCTTCTACCTTGTTACTATCCGGTTTGACCCCTTCTCTTGATATTATGTGCCCTAAAAACTTTATTCGCTCCTGCCCTAGGATTGATTTTTCTTCTGATAGTTTTAACCCGAATTCTCTAATTCTGTCAAAGACCTTGCGTAGGTGTTCCACATGCTGGGCTTCCGTTTTACTGAATACCAACAGATCATCCATGTACACTTGGCACATTGATTCATCTATACCTCTTAGGAACTCATCCATCAGCCTCTGAAAGGTTATGGGAGCGTTTTTCAGTCCGAACGGCATCCGAGTGAATTCATAATGCCCCCTCTCAAATGTGAAGGCTGTCTTGTGCTGGTCTCGAGGGTGCATCTTTATTTGGTGATATCCAGCTTTCAAATCCAGTGTGCTGAATATTGACGTCCCACTCAGCCTATCTATTATATCCTTAAACCTGGGGATCGGGTACTTTTCATCCACGGTGTTGTCATTCAATTTTCTGTAGTCGACCACGACTCTATACTTTTCTTTATTCTCACTGGGTGCGCATTTCTTTTTCACGGCCCATAAGGAGCTATTATAGGGCGACGTGCTGTCCACTATAATCCCCTGTTTCTTAAGGCTATCCAACTCTTCTCTGATGTGCTGCCTCAGGGCCTGAGGATACCTCCTCTCTTTCACATAAGTAACCCTTTCTTGTTTTAATAAAATTTCGTGGACCGTTCTACCTGTTATTCCGAGTGTCTCGCCCTCTTTGAAGAATATATCTTCATATTCCCCTTTTAAGGCGTATCTCCAGTCCTCTACTCGCCCGATTGCTCCAACCCTTATTTTCCCGTCTTTCGGAAATTCCCACCATCTATACTTCTTCCCCCCTATACGAATGTTCCACCTCCCGTTATTACATTTGATTGATGCTCCGGTCCTACTTAAAAGATCGCACCCGATAATCGCTTGGTATTCCCTCGGCATCTCCTCTACCACATGAACCTTTAAATTATCCCTCCCCTTGACCCACCTTTTGAGTTCCATCAATGCTTCCCCCTCTACTCTACATGGGCCCCCTAGTGTAATCAATTTACAATTACATCCCTTGATCTGGAATGCCCTCTTCTCGTACCACTTCTCTAACGCCCCTTTACACAAAATAGTATTAGAACTCCCCGTATCTACTAGACACTTCACCCCCCAACTCTAATTAAAGGCAAACCGCCTGATCGGATGCCGTTCCTTTACATTATTACTCACCAATATGCGGTTGCCTCTCTGCTGACCTCCTCCTCAGCTGCTGTCCCGTGATCCTCTCTCTTCTGCTGGCCGTTGTCGCCTGGTCCTCGCTCTGCTTCCGCCTCGTGGTTCAGTTGCCTCCTCCTCTGAGTCAGATGTTCCAGCTACATCAGTGGTCTCTGACGCCGAGTCTCTCTCCTCTTTATCGTCCTGCGTCTATTTTGCCATATCTTCTGGGCGTTAACTTCCATTGGTTCACCCCGATTGTCCCTCCGGTACAAATATGGGCATTGCCTGGCTATTTGCCCCTCCGTACCGCACTGAAAATATTTGGTGCGGGGACAATGCGCTACGAGGTGTCCTGCTTTCCCACACCCGTAGCATTTTCTATCTTCTTTCCTGCTATTTCGTGGTCTTGCCCGGCCCGGTCTTCCTTCCGCTCCTTCTTTCCCTTTATACTCGGGTTCTCGTCTCCTGTTGCCGATAGGCGTCGGTCCAGAACGTCTATACGACACTCTGCTCCAACCTGGTTCGTCAATATCCATGCGGGTTTCCTCCTCTCTCGCACTGGTGTCTACCATCTCCTGAGCACACTCGACAAACGTGCGTTCCTTTGGCAGCCCATCTTTCTTCCCGGTCTCTCTCGCCAACTGTACCTTATGGATGGTGGACAGGAACGCCATCCTTGCTTCTGCTTCTGCTACGCTGATTGTTTCTCTTAGCTTTTCCGTGATCCGGTTAAATCTTGCTAAGAGCGCCGCTGCATATTGGCCACTAGATTGCTTCGGTCTTCTGGTTTCTGTGAACATCTGAAAGATGTCCTCTTCAGGAGTCCATCTTTCTCCTCCAAATGCCTTTTTTAACCTTTCTTTCACCACCGGCCATGGAGTTTCTTCGTCCACCTGTATTTGGTTTAATACGCTGCGCCATACTCGACACACCAATGCTGCCTTCAAGGAATCGGCATCTCCAGCGTCTAACAAATTATCGGCCCTCTTCGCCTCTATACGTGTCATTAGGCGGTCACCACCTTTTAAGAAATGGTGTAGCTCACCTATCTCCCCAGAAAATTTTTCCAAGTCCGAGATGGCTTTCCTGAGATCCTGCGAAGTCGCAGTTCTGATCTTCATCCATTCCAGAACATTTGCGTGGGCCGCTGCTAGTGTTCCTTCCGGTAACGGTGGCATAGCTTGGTTTTCCATTGGAAACTTTTTCTTAAGGCGTACTAATGCCTATAAAATTAACTTCCAAAAAAAAAAAATAGGCCTCCACGCTCGCTCCCGGGTTTCGGCACCAGTTACGTACGGCCGGTTTAGAAAATAAAAAAAAGGAAAAAGGTAACAAAAACAACACGTAATAACGCTTACTATATAACTGATTTATTCCTGTTAGTAATTCTCTTTATATGCACTTTGGTTTGTTTACACTGAAGCTTTATTAAGGTATTTACAGTGATATTGTCTTAATTAACTTATATATATATATATATATATATATATATATATATATATATATATATATATATATATATATATACACACTTAGTGTTTAGGTTATTATTTTAACTATAATTCATTATTAACGAATACTTACTAAAATATACTACTTCAACAAAAGAAAATATTTAAATATTAGAGGCAAGGGAAATATTTTAAGGGGCGTTTTATTTATATATTTACTCAATAAAGCACGGTCATAAAACTTATCCTTCAATACTATTTGGAAAAACATTTCCAGGATCCCGAATCCCCATCTATTTCATTAGAGACATATATTAATAAAACATTCTTTTATAAATTTTAATTAATTTCTTTGCAAAAGTTTTAGGTGCTGTGTACTCCAACATACCTTGCATGACACGAAATTTTGTAGTATTGAATTTTCTATATTTTATGAAAATAGGTTGAATACTGATAATAGGCTCACACTGAACTGATTTCTTATGAAGATTGTTTTTATTTCTTGGTTGAAGATAGTTGTTCTTGCTGTAGAGTAGAGGCCACAATTGCTCAAGATGTACCCACGTAGAGAATTTTGTAAGCTTTAAGTCGATTTATGTATGTATATCCAAAATTAAAGTAAAACGAGTGACCTCATTAGATCACTTCTTCACCATCAAATAGTCCATATGTAGTCATCTGTAGTCCCGCTATCCCTCCATCATCCGCAACACCTTCTACGAGTTCTCGTCCTGTTTAGTTAACAGTATTTTATTGAAATAAATTTATTTTAAACATTCTCATTCTTCTAACTCTCTTAATAACTCGGGGTCACCCTTTATCGGTTTCCGATAGATTACATTAAATTTCCATTCTATTGCTTTATTTAATATCCACGTTTCACATACTTAAGTAAGAACTGATCTTATTAAAGCTTTCATTAACTCAGTTATGTCGTGCTACTGAAAATCAACTCATATAGAGGTAATGGTGTACGAGTTTTATATCATCATAGACAAAGATGTCTAAATTTAATTCCTCTCCAAAATTATTATATTATTACCTACTATACAGCGTGTCCCGAATTTAAATGGCATAACTTCAGGAACTTACAGGGGACCGAAAAACTAAGACAAAAAGACCTTTAGAGATTTGCTCGTTTTTGCTTAGTTTTAGAGAAAATCGCAAAAAAAGAAACAAAAAAAGTTTTCATTTTTATACTTATTTATTTACATTTATATTCATGTTATGTTTTTTTAATATAAATATTGCTCAAAATGTTGTACTCTTGCACCAATGCAAGCATTACATCTAGCACTCACTTGATAAATTACAGCTAAACATTGTTCTGATGATATTTGGTGCACTGCATCTATGATTCGGTCTCTTAATTGCTCTCTTGAGTTGATTGACACCGAATAAACATTCTGTTTCAATGTTCCCCATACGAAGAAATCCATGGGTGTCATATCAGGTGATTTGGGTGGCCAAGGTACTACTCCTCCACGTCTAATCCATCGTTGTGGATAATTTATACTCAGCCAAGCTCCAGCAACTCTGCTATAATGAGCTGGACATCCATCGGGTTGGAACCCCATTTCAATCCGCTGCTGTAAGGGAATGTTATCTAAATATTTAGAAAAGTCGTTCTCCAAAAAATGTGTTAATGTGATACCATTCAATCTTCCAGGTAAAAAATATGGTCCCACCAGTAATCCGTTCCCAATTCCAAGCCAAACGTTAATAGCAAATTCATGCTGAAACTTATTCTCTCTAATAGCTCTGGGATTTTCAAGAGCCCATACATGATAATTTCTTTGATTAACAATTCATCCTCTTGTAAAGGTAGCTTCATCGGTCCATATAATTTTTAATGAAAATAAATTATCATCGCGAATTATGTCAAGAAACCAGTTACTAAAATTCAATCTCTTGACATAATCTTGAGGTATTAAATTCTGAACTTTTTGAAGATGGTATGGGTAGCGATTATCACCTATCACAGTTCGCCATATTGCTTGCCGCGATATTGCTAATGCAGCAGATGCTCTTCGGATGCTAGTCTCAGGATTGTTATCGAAGTGGCGTTGAACACAATTTCTTCTCCGATAATCTGCTCTTATTGCTGTCTGGAATTGGTCGCCTTCATTACGTATCAAGAATGACCCAGTCTCTCGTAGTCTATTAAAAGTTAACGAAAAGACTCGTCGATTAGGAACTCTTCTATTTGTAAATCGGTGCGAATACTCCCGCACCGCTTCTAAAGCATTACCGATACAGAAACCATACACAAAAATCATATCAGCGAATTCAACATTAGAATATGTATGCGGCATTGTGGCTGATGCTATTCACACAAAAATATCTGAGTAACTGACTGAAGACTGACGTACTTTGAAAGGTGATAATCGCTACCTGTAACATTTTTGTTTTGTTTCTTTTTTTTTGTTGCGATTTTCTCTAACACTAAGCAAAAACGAGCAAATCTCTAAATGAATTTTTGTCTTATTTTTTCGGTCCCCTATAAGTTCCTGAAGTTCTGCCGTTTAAATTCGGGACACCCTGTATATCAGTATTTAACAACTAAGTGCTATTATTATTTAATAGCATTTTATTATAAATATTATTAGTATATGAATATAATCACGATACTTGAATGATTAGCCTCTTTTTTAAAACATAATAGAGCCATAAGAAAACTAAAGAAAAAATCTGCTTATGCTTTACAAAAAAAATAACCAATGTTAAGCAATAACACGTCTTAATATATAATTGTATAGATTCATGACTGCAGTTAATATTCGGATTGAAACGAATACATTCAATATTAATTGCAAAAATTACCAGATACATCGTAATATTGAATTGCATCATGAAAAGAAATCACACAGGCATAGAAAATAATAAATTAAACTAACCACAAGTCACAACATTGTTTACTAGGTTATGGTTTTAATCGTTAAACAACGCACTTGATATTGCTTTATACGCCTTTCAAGCATATTTTTAGTCTGAAAATAACAATAATCAGCATGATCCGTTTTTGTTCCGAATCGTTGTTAATGTCTTCCTAAAAATGTCTCTAAAAGCCTGAGGTATTTCATTTTTCTTTTTTATAAATAAAAAAATCTTTTATTGGTTAGTGAATGGTTAACATTTCTGATGTAGGGGGTGGAATACTTTGCACGAATCCAATGACCCTGGCTTCAGGTCACGCAAGCAATGGATCGCGATCGGCGTAAGCTGCTTTTACCACCCCCTCCCCCTCCCACCATCCAAGGCAGCTCTTTCCGTGTACTTGATTGCTCTATTTCATTTCCGCGATTTTCCGAAATAAGTCGTAGAGGAGGAGCATCATGCAAAATCACGAGCGAAATAAAGGATAAAATCAGTTTTAGACCATGATTTCCAAGATACAATTTTACACTTTTATATATAATGTAACAAACTAAAAGGTGATTAATAAAATATAAATACCATATGTAATCTATTTTGTATTATTGTTACTATATACATAGATTAATATAAACCACACAAACCTGATAAGTTAAAAGTACTAAATAAAAACTTGTAGCATTATGATTAGTCTCCACCAGGTCTGATTTCCCTATTTGGAGCGCCCACGTTTATAGAGGCAGGCTGTGCCGACTTCAAGTTTTGGAGGATTGATTATTGTATTTTAAATCAATAAAAATAACGTTTTATAGAGGCAGGCTGTGCCGACTAAAAGGGGATTAGAAGAAAAAAAAAAAAAAAAAAAAAAAAAGCTAGATACCAAAACCACCATTTTCAGACATACCTCCCTCCGAAACCCTATCTGCTAGATCAGCCCTGACACAATCCTTCCACCTACTTTTCGAAATGGATACTGCTATGTCCGTCTGCTCTTTCGCGTCCTGGTCTGTATTAATGTGACAGTGAAGAACTATTTGCCTGACAAATGATAAGTATTTTTTAAAAATTATTTAATAACCTGTTCTCCAAAGATAAGTAGTTTGATAAGTAGTGCCGAATAATTATTTTAGTTATGAAACAAAGTTGCTTAAAAAGAATTAATTGGATGTGTGACATTAATAAGAAGTTAGATTAAGATCAGTTAAATAATAATAAATATATATTCAGATATAGGTTTTTTTTTATTTTAATTTTTTTTAAAAGCCTTTTTTATTCATCTACACCTGTCAAATATACATCGACAACTGGCGAAATGTTTGGGTTGATAAACAAACTGTATGAAAGGTGACATTTCAGATATTAAGAAGAACGATATCCAGCGGTAACATTTCCTTGTTACTTAATGCGGTTAATTTACTTAAGGACAGTAAAGAAAGCAGCTTTCTCATCCACCTTTTCAGTATCCTTTTTGTTTTTTTTAAGACATATAGGTGATGTCCATAGCTTCTATTAGATTATTTTACAAGTTTTGATAGAACCGTTCCTAGTGAGTTCGTATACTAACTTTTGGTATATAAAGTTTTGTTGGCAACATACCAAGGAACTTGTGTGATAAGGATAAGAGTTTTCGATTTAAAAGTTTGCAGTATTTTTATGTGTGTCTGTTTTGTATTACCAAAAATTTGAGAAACGTAAGACCAAACTGGTTTTCATAAAGATTTGTAAGTAGAAAATTTTTGTTTAATTTTAAACTTGAATTGTCGTCTGAATAGTGATTAGAGTAGTTTAAGCCATTGGTTTAATGTTTGGCCTTTCTTTTTTTAGTGTGCGGGCCCCACATCATTCTCTAATCAAACGTCAAGCCTAGGGAATTTACTTGGTCAGTCTATGGCAATGAAGTATTGTCAATTTACAGTTCAGATTTTATAGGTGATGTAATGTATGAGAGGCCTGTGTAGAATTTTGATGACTAGTTATGATTGCAGAATCGTTTGCGGAGGTTGCTCCCATTATGTTGGGACTGTTAGGTATGTCATGTGTGTAAATAATGTATAGTATTGGTGCGAATATTGACACCTAGGGTCCAATTGATAAAACTGCTTAACCCAACTTGAAAATTATTTTTATTTCTAAATCTAATTTTATATGTCAACCTTTATTCATTTATTTAAGTCTAGTATCTTGCTTAGTATCAAAACAATCTTTACATAGACTTACCTTAATGATTGACAGATTCTATGGTGTGGGAACGGCTTTGTCGGTGGAAGGCTATGGTCTCCGTTTGGATCAGCTGAAGACATTGAGGGCAGCAGACAGCATACTTGAACAGCACAAACAAATAGATCTCTAATATAAAAATAGCCCTTTTTAAAGCCTCTTACGCACTTTAAAACCTACCAATCTAACCAACCACATCTAACCAGTTTAACCAACGGGTAGTTTTAGGTTGGAAGTTAGCTTAAGATAGTCTTTAGATCAAGTGAGTAAAATAAAAGACTCAATGACAATTCATTTTTATGTTTAAAAATCTGTAAGAAGCCCACAAAAGGACCATAACATGTTTTAATTCATAATGTACTCTCATCAGGAGTAACCTGCAAAATGTAAAGTTATAGCTAAAATGTCAATGTGTTCGACATATTAATGAATCAACATGGAAACTTTTATTTTATTCAAATGATCACTTAAGAATAAACTGTAAATTGGTCTCATTCCATACGAAGCCCACAGTTTTTTAAGTACAAGATGCAAACGTTAAAAAATGTTTTAATTAAGTTATTTGCATAAAACAATCTTATAAGTTAGTCAGTGTACTGTTTCTAAAATCAAGACCTTACTTTAGAAGTCATTAGCTTATTGCTTCAAGGATGATGGGGGATGACGATATTAACGATCTAATCCTACAAATGGGATAAATAAGAACGGCCATTATAATCAGGAAGAAAGATAGGCCGAGACGGCTACAGAATGGATAGGGACAAATTGGTGACATTATTACATCGATAACTAATTTATTACAGTATCGATATGAAAGGACCGCCAGGTATCGAGTTGGGGATGGTTGGGGGAGGGGAGAGGGTGGTAGAAGCTTCGCCAAAATTAATTATCTTCAGCGTTTAGCGGCTTCTTCAGGCATTCCTGGGCTGGCTCACCTGTCGATAGGAGCTGGGCCAGGGGCGTATTAAATAACAGTTTCCTGGAATCTATCTTCTTACATCCATGCTTATATAGGCGTGTTTATCGTCCTTAAATTCATCAAACAAAACTTTATGAAATTCGATTTGATCCTATTACTCAATTGCAATAATTAGGTACTGGTTTTAAATCCAGGCTCTGTTTCGTGTATATGTTTATGAATATCGTAAACATATTTTAGTGGCGGAAATAATATTTATAACTACAGATAAGATTTGTATCTTTATTTTTCTTTTGAAAACTTTTTTTTTTTAATTTATCAATACTATTATATAAAAGGACAAGTCTTTTTCGTTCTTGATCACTACCCTCAAAAACCATTGAACCAATCTGGACAAAGTTTTACTTACATCATCTTAATAGTTATAAGAAGTTTTAGCAATAATAAAATTTACTGATTTTCAATGAAATTATTATTTAAAAACCAATAAATGCGTGATGCGCGGTGAAGTTTAAACATGACCAAAAGGTGGTGAGAGCCATTCTGCAAGAGAGGTTACAATGGTACTTGCTGTGTTATCTTGAGCTTAAAATTGATTCCAAAGCTTTTGTCGATTTTAAACGTCTAAATCCAAGCTCTTCAGGTCCATTATAAATAATCTTTTTAAAGATCTTTAATCTTTTCATCTTCTCAAAGAAGTAACTTTTACCGTCAGCTTAAAAATAAATATTTATTTATTTGTTATTATTATCATGGAGCTCTTATGAATAATCTGATTTTATCTTGTTAAAGAAATAGCTTTTAATTTTACTAAGTTAAACTTAAAAATAAATATTTATTAATATGTTTTGTATTGATGAGATATAGTTGACTGTAAGTATTAGGAGAAGTAGATAGTTGGGGTATGCAGTCAAGAGATACACAGCAATTAAAAAATAAGTTTTTTAATTTTTAATGCCAACGTTTCAACTTGCATTACAAATTAAAAAACTTATTTTTTAATTGCTGTATATCTTTTGACTGCATACCCCAACCTCGTATCTACTTCTCCTAATATGTTTTGTTTATCTATTTATTTTATTTGGAGTAGAATTTTGCAATAAGTTCCAAATAGAAATGGTTAAGAAAAGATATTTAATAATTCATTAATATTGAAGAATGGATATGATAATATTGTAAAATATATGATATATTTTCCTTTCTTAATTTATTACCTATCGATCATTATATTCATAATCAGTAAATCTGTATAGTGCATATAAACATCGCGTGAATGGCATGAGGAAGAGCATAACCCAGTGAGACTTTCACCTTTCTTGATTACTTTTTTTATTTCAGTCAAGAAGATCATACAGCTCGTTTTTTTCAGCATTCTTATAATGTTTACTGGTATTTGTATATGTTGTACTTGTATATGTACAGATGCGTTGCAATGTCCTTCTTTAATTTTGACATGTCAAGGTCAGTTGTAGAGTTTTATTGCTTACACACCAGGAAATATAATAATTCCATAATTAAGTTTTGAAAAGAATTATAATATTTATTTGCATCACATACTACCACTGATAGTCAATTATAAATGATTTGTTTAATACATTCTTGACGGGTTTATTGTAGTGTCCCTTTGCGGGCATCTCGTCACATAAACACATTGATACTCTTTTTGATGAGAATGGTGTGGCTATGTAAGCGGATTAGCAATTTGGGGAGGCTAAAAGAGGTATTGTTCCATGACCTGAGTCATTTATGTATTCTGAACGAAGCGTAGTTGAATGAAGACACCGTACTCGGGAACCAAAGCCAGTAACGAAGCTGTGGACCGAGAGCTGTTTGTTAGCTCCATTCTCTTGTGCCTCTTCTATTCATCGCCCGGCTACAAAGCCTTCCTATTTCCTCTCAGTATCAGAACTCTGTTAGCTTCACGTATTGATCATTCTTTCTCTTCTATTGGAGCAGCTTAAAACTTAACTATATTTTTTTCAAATATTAGAATTAACAATTGATTATTATATATTTACGTTTTAAATTAATTATATTGACAGTTATAAAAAAAAAAAAAATTTACAAAAATGAAATGAAAATTATGAACACTTAAAAATAATGATAAAGATAATATGGTAGACTGTAGAATATATTTTACTAAGAAGATTGTCTTGGATGCAGTCTGGAAGAAGAAAAACATATTCGAAGTAAATGACTTCGAATGGAGAGCCAACGTTTCAACCTGCTTAGCAAGCCATCTTCAGGGATATAAGTAATCCCCCAAAAAACCGAATATGAAGAAGAAGAAAATTTGAGAAAACGTTATTATAAAAACTTTGGAAATACACACATATAAAAAAATAAAATAAATTAAAAAAATGAATATACAACAAACTTCTTCTTTTCCTGATATGGACCGTTTATTTGTATATTAACATGTTCCATGCCTTACAGGCATACTACATGTTTTACAATGTTATTAAAAGTTAACATGATTAGTTTAGCATAACGTACATAACGTAGTAATATAACAAAAATATTTAAACAAAATCACAAAAAAAAAAAAAGAAAAGAAATAACAAAAACAAAACAAAAGCCAACAAGAAACTACCTTCGCTGCCCATCATTTGTCAGTTTGTCAAAGTCGATCTTTCGTATAAACGTGAGTAAGTCAGTCTTAAATTTAGAGAACAAATTTTGTTCTGTCTCTGGTTTGCCATGTTCCATGTTTGCGAATAATATTTTTTACTAAATTAAACCTTTCAAATGCTTTACATTCATAAAGTACATGTCTAAAATTTTGAGTCTATCCGTCTTCATTACATATGTCAGATCGTATAATGTTAAATCGTTTGAGATATTGTTTAGAGTTACCGTGTTCTGGCATTAGTTGTGTTAGTTTGTAGTTGTTACTTTGTATGTGTTTGTAATTGTTGTGTGTAATGTGAGGTATAAATCTGTGTAAGCTTGGTGACTTTGATGAGGTCACCCACAATTGGTCCCACTTTTTAACCATATCAGAACTTATGTCCCGCTTTATATATGATAATGGAACTTTGTTATACGAAGGTAACAAATTACTTTTAGCCGCCTCTTTGGCTAGGTAATTGGCCCTTTCGTTACCCTCAATTCCAAAGTGTGCTTTAACCCATTTTATAGAGACCATTTTCCCTTTGTTCTTAATGGTTATTAAATTTTGTCTGATTAGGTCAGTCAAATAGTCATGTATGGCTGTATTATTAATCTACTCTATTAAAATTTTACTGTCCGTATGTATTATAATATGTGTGTTAGTCTTTTGAGGTTCGTTAATTATGTATTCCGTAACTTTCAAAACAGCAAATTTCTCGGCTTGGTTATTTGAACAGTACGATTCTAGTTTGTACTGATGTTCTATGGTTCTGCCATCTTGAGCTTTAAATAACCATGCACATCCAACGTTCTCGCTGTCCTTACTACCGTCCGTGTAGATTTCTGTTTTGTCGATATTAACTGAATAACATTTGGGTGCAGTCCACCAATTTGATGCAGGGTGTATCCGAAACTTACAGTTTGTGTTTTTTTCTATTTTGTCTAATGTTAGGTCTTTATATACTGTCTTTGTGTTTTTAATGTTAAACAATGTCGTTAATTCGTCAATTTTTAATTGAACTGACAAAATACCCGCCAGTAATGTCGCAGCATCAAATGACAACGTGCGGTATCCTTTGCATATTCTGATTGCAATGATCCTTTGTAGCCTTAGTAGTTTTATAACATTTTTTTTACGAAGTACAGCTGGATGCCATACATGTACAGCATAAAGCATTTTAGGGAGGATAGCTGCTTCATATATTACTTTTAAAACCTCCGATTGAAGGCCCCATGTTGCTCTAGCAGCTATTGACAGTCCGTTAATCATCCGTAGAGTGTCGTTATAAAGGTTGTCTAAGTGCCTGTTCCAATTTAGTTTTCTATCGAAGAGTACACCTAAATACTTCATTGTGTCACATTGGGCTAGTCTAACTGTACTGAGTCGTATGTCTAAGTCTGGTACTCTCCTTTTTCTTGTAAAAATAATGAATTTAGTTTTTTCCAAATTAAAGTTTAGTTTATTACCTCTAGTCCAATGTCCTAGTCTTGATAGTGTCAGATTTGCTATTTCCTGGAGTTCATCAAAGTCTTTTCTTTTTATAAGTAACAGTAAGTCATCTGCATAAGCTATTATCGTTGTATTTTCATGTAAGTCTGTTTCGAAAACTGTATTAATTAATACGTTCATATAATATTGGTGATAATGCTGATCCTTGAGGAGTTCCTAAAGTCAGTTTCTTTTCTATTGAGTGATAGTTTGTCTGAGCAGTAAGTTTTCGGTCAGTGAAATAATTCTGAATAATTGTGTATAAGTTTTTTGGGCAGGCATATTTTTTAAGATTATGTAGAACCGCAGGCCACCAAGCATTGTCAAAAGCTCCAGCAATGTCTAAAGAAACTACTAATAAGTTACTTTTTTGGTGGAGCGTGTTTAACAATATTTATTTAAAACTTTTTTGTACCTTCGTTGTGTAAATAATTATTTTTTTATATTCGATAACAAACAAACACATTTATAATATTTTTGATTAACAATGTTATATAAATAATTAAAAATATACCCACATGACTAAATCTTTAACAAATTCAAACAGTTCAAGAAATGATGAGAAAAATTTTGGATGTTTTATTTCTTTTATATCTTCTTCTTATAACCTCGAATAACGGAACCACTTAATTATTAGTTAGATACATCTAACTAACTGATAACAAACACAAGACATGATTACTGTTTTACCCACAGATTAGTTACACAATAAAACTACTGGTCTCATTTTTATCATTAGCTAATTGTTCGTATTCGTCTGCGTATATCATATAGGTAATAGAGAAAAAAAAGTTTAGTTATTCACAATTGACTATCGGATCTTATTATAACTAATCAAAAATACAATTTTAAATGTCATTTTAGATGCATTTTGAAAATTGTATTGATTTAAATTGTAAAATTTATTATATATTTGTTGCAACACAAACTGTGAAATTGACTTGGTGGTTAACACCAGAAGAATGGATAGTCTGAAGATGGGATGGATGATTCCGAAACATGTCACATAATGGTAATTGTTTAAATAGGACTAAATGCTGTAACAAAGTGAATTAAATAGATTATATATTTGTTGCAATGAAATGTATTTAATTTTTTTTTAGAGGGATGACGGTCTAAATTGCAGATAGGAGGTACTTCTATATTTAATCACTATATTTCTTTCTCTCATAAACTATAGTAAACTAATAGAAAAATTAAGAAATAAAATTAAGATATAGTTCAATCGATTATTGCTCTAAAAACTTCAATGAATATCCGTGATCCTCACAACAAGCCTTCATGATAAGATATATCTCCTTTTCTTCATATAACCTGCTTACATCATGTGACAAAGTATTCATATTTGTTATGACAGTTTTTTTTTTAATATTTTAGGATGATAGTTATGGTGCTAGGCCTGTCCAATGAGGTCATATAAGCGGGGAAACTGCCAACGCCCTTGATTCCAATAGATCAATCAGCCTCTTTAATCAAAGTGACACCAATTACCTGAGTGATTTACTGCTTTTACCTCGAGTTTATTGTACACTTTAATAATTACTAGGCAGTTATAAATGTCCTTGTGCACAAGTGTAGCTTTATCTCAGATTACATATTTTAAACATTATTGAATGCTACTCTTCAAAGTAAAATACTTTCTTTTTAACTACTTTCGGCCATTAACTGGATTTGTTGCTGTCTGTATATCGGTGGACAGTTGACTCTATGACATGAATTTCTTCGGTGGCTCTTAAACGCCTTATACTTTTTTATTCTTTTATTTTATCTTTTGACATTGCACTGAGTTTTAAAAATGTAAATGACTCCATAAAGGCACAAGGATTTAAAGAATTAGTCTTATTATACATTTGCATAAATAGTAGAAACGAAAACATTCTTATAGTTGCTATGTATCAAAGCTATAGCTTTTATTTAACAAGCATAATATTCGCGTATTGCCAAAAGGGTAGCCTCTCACGGGTGGTCCGAGAATCCACATCCTTTGTTGGGTCATACACAAAGGACGATTTCTCTACCTGCTTGTCCCTTACCTTTTAATATTAGGGGAAAACACGATATTTTAGTTTTTTTTAAAATTCAAGGAACTGGGAAGTCAGTGGGCGTGTACTTGGTCCAGGGGGGCGGTGCCTATACTTCAAAAAAGGCCGGAAAAATATTGAGGAGAGCAGTCTGAGTCTGTCTGGTCTGTCTTTTGAGCAGCTCTGTTTCTCCGGAACTGATTCCTTGAGGTCTTCGGAGCTTGACCCAGGAGCTCCCGTCTTACCAAGATGTAGCTGATCGAAATGCAGTCATTTCTAAATGACACCTCACCGACGACTTCCACTTCGACCCACAACATAGCATCGCCCTCAGATTAAGATATGTCTAGGTTAGTTTATTTGTTACCATATAAGTTTTAAACTTAAGAATGATTCTTTTTCCTGTTTGTAAATTTATGTGTCAACCCCTTGTTGGAATATATATCTGTTTTTTTTTATTTAACAATAGTAAAATTCATTTACCATTATTAGATTATTCATTTAATTAATATATTAGATTATTCTTCTTTATAATTAACATATCTCAATTATCTGGCCCCACGATCACCTTTTGGAAAAGAAATTATATAAATTTAATTAATTAATTATTTAAATAATACTTATTTATAATTTGTTAGGTAATTAAGTCCTGACTGGCATCTCTTTATTTAGATTAATGCTGATCCGGACTCACACAGAGACGGACATAGTATAGAATTAATTATAAAAGTTGGAATTCAGGCTTATGTTCATGCAAAATGTTTTTTGTAACAATTTAAGATGTTCTTATAAGCTGTTTTATAAAACCAGCTGTACCGTTTGTGAAATGATTAAATGATAATATTAAAAAGTAATATTATTGGAAAAAAAATGTTCCTCTTGAGCCTATCGACTAAAAGAATAACATGAAAGATATTTTAGGGTTGTCCCTTGACCTAAACTAAAAAATATTGTAATCAAACCTGACTTTTTATTCAAAAGAATATAGCTCCTAAACGGTAGATCCAATATAGCTAGCCACAAAAGTTATGTAACAAAACTATTCTCTATTAAATTTCTGATCGGAAAATTGTCTTTACATTTTCGATCCGAGCACCACCAACTGAGCTAGAACGTTTCAAACTACGCGTAATCTTGACCAACTAGGTCACGGGTAAAATTTGTTCCATGTTAAAATTACGACTTTACTTGTTTAAAGAGAATATATGTATCAATTTAATTTGCACCGTATAACTAACAATATATTGTGGTTATTGCCAATAATCGGTTAAGTGCTTTTTGTGTAAATTTTGGGTTATGGGTATCACCAGAAACCTAATATTTTTTCTATTTTTAATGTCTAATGGACATAATTATGGGAATTTTAGAGATGAATACTAATTTCTGAGGCAATGTGAATAAAAATTGCGTTTTTCCTAAAATACATTTTTGCCCTTAACCGACGATTCAAAATTACCAAAGATATTGCATTAAACAAAACTAGTTATTATCTACCTATTATTTTAAAAAAATGTATATATATATACATATATAGCTGAAAATTGCAATCAATGCAGACTGATATACATTGATCTGTCTCCATTAAATAGATATTAATTTTTCATTTCATTTATATATATGAATTTATATATTGAAGCTCTTGTTAATGAGCTGAATCACGAATTTCAAAAGTTAAAAGTTATAAATTAAAAGATTAAATCATAGATAGAAACTACACATTAATAGCACTAAAAGTCTTACAATTAATGAAAATAATATTTATCGGATTCAAGCCCCAGTGGAAACAAATAATTATAAAAAAAACATATAGTTGATAAATGACAAAATTCAGTTTTATTAAAAACTGATTGAGAGTCATAATTGCTGTTAACAACCAGGACCTTCAAAGAAGTCAACATAATGCAAATAAAGATTTCCAAAATCAATGTGGATGTTTGTCCGTGAAATAAAAGATGCATGAGAGAGGAAATCACGACGGGGAAACCTCGCAAAGAATAGTCTTTCTAATAGTCATATAGATGTAGAAAATATCTCTTAAAATGAGATATGAACATTCAGAATATAATATTGATTTTGTACAGAAATTAGTCTAGTACTATTGCACTGAGTCGGTTTTGGCATAATTTATATTATTTATCAGATAAGACACATTATCTTTCCAGATAATTTATATTTCTCAGCTTTGATTATTGTATTTGATTTCATTTGTTAAATATTCTCTATTTTTGTTTTCGTAACTTATCTTAGATTCTATCCTCAAGATGTAATTTGTTTTTTGTGTGATATTTTAAAATATATAACAATACTTTTATATTGTAATTTGAATTTCGTATAAATTCCTTATTTAATTTTAATTATATTTTCCTTGCTTGCTAGGTAGCCATTAATTGTTCATTGAAATTATTTTTAAGAGGCAAAGGCCCCAGAATAAAATTTATTTTCATTCATTCATTCATTCATTCATTGACTAGGAGTTCATAAATGAAATGTTCCGCTAGATCCGACAAGGTTTCCTTAATAGAAAAGGGGTAAAGAAGAATTCAAATATGTCATGCTACAAGTAAATTTTCTCACCTTCTAGTATTTGTAAATCATTGACACTCACTTGGAAATACAGGAGTCCAATACAGGCTAATAAATATGAAATATTGGATGAAAGTCGTTGAGAAGACCAACAACTGGATCCGCAACACGATTATAAGGTCGACATTGAAACAAAGCCACTGAAAATAACCTTAGAAAAAATAAAATTAGGATATTTTTTTCACTTCCTGAGAATGAAACACAAAAAAATCAAAGTAAGACATATGATTATTTTCAGGCAAGAAGGCAAGGGGAAGGCATTCAGTATGTGAGAACTATACTAAAGCAGAAGCAGAGAAATTGTACAGAAAATGGATACTTGGTCCATGCTCTATAAATAAGCAAGGGTAGATGGGGCTAGAGTATGATGAAGATCAAGGAATAGTCATTTTTTGAGTCAGTTTTGTAATAAATTAGATTTTTTTATCGAATATTAAATGATTTATTGAATTTTTTGTATAATGGAATCAGTAACCGACGTTAAAAAAATACACGAGTTGCCTATTGGTTTCCATTTTCAGTAATTCTGCGAAATCAAAATTTAAAAACTATAATAGAGCAAAAACATTTCATCTTCATATACTTATTTAAAATGTGCAGAATAACAATAATTATAGGTAAGAAAAACTAATGAAGCATAACAAACTCGTTTTAAAATAAATATGTCAAGCTCATAGCAATGTACACAAATACTCAACTAATTTTAGTCCTTCAATTTTCTTTTCCAATAGCTAGCACATCACAATTCATAAAGTTCATATATACCCAAAATTTAAATAAGTTAAGTTGTTAAGTTCCAATTAATAGAAAAATAATTAAAATTAAAACAATCAGTATCGTTGCATAGGGCAGGTCGATAAACAACTAGATTATGTCATCGCCGGGTCAAGGTCGAAAACAGGAAAATATCTTTCCAAAACTTTCCTCCAGGATCGATCAGTTCGGGAAACTTTTTTGGCTCTCAACCAGTGCCAAAGTGGATACCTGTTTTAAATAATAGCTAACACATCAAACGCATTGAAAAACATGTTTACCAGTTTTCTTACCAACAGTTAAGGAATTTCTTAAACATAATCTTTTTTTAATGAGTTTGAGGTGGACTAGCTGCCATACACTTATATTACTAAAACCAATTCAGAAAAATCTCATGATAATCCTTAAATAAAAATAACAACCCAAAACATAAGTAAAGATTTTTTTCTCCGTTTCCTCTACAGACCTTTTTTTCTTAACCTGTTCCACTTCTGCTCATTTTAGGATGCTGCTTTCCAGTTTATTGGATGTAACGTCGTGAAGCATTTTGATGAATTGCTTCGAGCTGAATGCCCTGCCTACTCTTATCTAACCTTTAACACCTACGGTTACGGATAACTTAATTTTCAAACCATTTTATTCTGCTTTAAAGGAAACATTCGTTTACTGTGAATTGGAACTGACTTCATAATGGCATTGGTTTGTATATTTTAAGTGTCATGGTAATTTTGCTATGTTTTAAAATTCATGAAACAGAGAAGAAAGCTATTTGCACTTAAAATGAGCTGGTCTGGCTCAGTTATACTATCTATTGCGTTTATTATATAGCCGAGGTATTTGAATCTTTCTAATTTCGGGAATGTACATAAGTATAAATTAAATAAAATAAATAATAATTAAACATTTAGTAAAATTAAAATATTATGAAATTTTTAGAATAGTAGTAGAGCCCCTAGTGGAATAGACGGTGTCTATGATATTCTGATCATTGAAAATTACTTTAAATGATAAAAACTAAATTTTTATTTTTTATATATTTCTCATTAGTTATAGTATTCTCATTTTTTCCTATCATAAGTGTTAATTATTAATAATTATAATAAACAATATATTAAAATATATATATTAAACATAATAAAATATATAGATTAAAATATATTAAACAATCTAATAAAAGTAAATTCGTAATATTATCCGACAGCCTAAGTGCCTTACAATTATTAAACAACTTCAAAAACATAAATAGTAGCATCATGTTAATAGATATTCTAAAAGTACATAGTTCATGCATACAAAATAACAAACAGGTCGCATTCCTATGGGTTAGGGCTCATATTGGGATTATATGAAATGAAGAGGTCGATAAATTAGCCAAAGATGCTACGATTAGCGGCGAACAGGTAAAAATGTCGGTCCCATTTACAGGTTTTTATTTAGCAAATAAAAGAAGATTGTCATAACACACGGGAGGATCAATATTCACTGTCACCTACAGGGTAGTATTACAAATCCGTATTTCCTAATGTCTCACGCAGGCCATGGTTTTCAAATATCACTTTAAATAAACAGGAAATAAAAACTTATTGTAGATTACGGTCGAATCACGGTTTGTGTAACAGTTATTTGCACCGTATCAGAATTTCGAAATCGGCCGCTTGCCAAAACTGCAATAATCTAGAAACTTTGCACCATATCGTTATGGAATGTAAGACATATACACCTCATAGGAAAAAACTTTTTGAAGACCTTAAGAATAACAACATTGCATACAAAGAAATTATATCACTAAGCGGAAAAGATGAGGTAAGCTACATATTTAACTATTTTAAATCAATAAAAAAATTCATTTAAAACATAATTAAGTATTTTTTTTTCAATTTTTACTAATTAATTAAAAGATTATATATGGCTATATGGAACTATCCAATGCCAATAAATTAAAAAAAAAATTTAATTATGTATAATTAAGGTATTTTATGTGTTTAAAGGTCTAGCTAGATACCCAGAATTCCTGCACAAACTGGACTGCCTTATTTGAAATCCATATACAAAACTAAAACGAAATGTTACTAGACATACATTCATACCTGCAAATTAATAAAAAAAGATTTATTTATATAAAAATAATTATACCTATTAGGAAGCATAGGTTTGAGGTTTAGGGGTGTACTAAACCATTCAATTCATCTCGTATCTAATCCTTACAATACAAAATCTTCCGAAAAATATCTTAAATTCTCCATAATTTTTCACAAATAAACTTATGCATAAAGATCTTGTTCCACATACTGCCGATTTACCCCAAAGCATTTCCCTAGCATTTCATCGAAAATTCCGTAACCACATAAAATTCCCTAGTCTCTTAAATTTCTTTTCAATTTATATTCGTTAATCCTTCGAGACATCTGAAAACAGGATGGCTCCGGTACCTTTAAATACACAGTTGTAAAATTCAATAAGGTTTAAATAAGTTATATTAAAAAAAAAAAACATGCTTTTAAAGCAAACCGAATTAAAAAGTAGAAAATGATTGTTATTTCATTAATATTTTGTATTATGGCAATGATTAATTAATTTGCAACAAAATTAAAGTAAAACTTAGGTTATTAACAAAATAATTCAATTTAAATTAAAAAAGCGTGGGGTGAAACAAACTTTACAGACGGACGGATGGACTGACACCATTAAGACTTTATAATTATTATTGCTAATTATAATTCTTCTCAGAAATATAAGTCGTTAAACAAATAACTTAATCAAATATTTCATTGGTTTCTTCTAATTCTTCCAATAGGCTTTCATTCTTTTAAAATTTTTGTAACATTTATGATCAACTCCCCTACACTTTTTTTACTATAAATTGATTTATTTTGTTAATAACTTAAGTTTTACTTTAATTTAATTCCAAATCAATTAATTATATTTACTTGTCTGGCTTTCTATTGCCATAACACAAAATATTCATTTAATTACAATTATTTTCTACTTTTTACTTCGGTACTATAAAAGCGTATTTTTTTAAGTATAATTTATTTTCTTTTTAGTTTTCAAACGACATCAATAGTATGCATAACCAAGTTTTTTTTTAAGTTACCGGAGAGACATCTGTGGTACCACAATTATCTTCACATATATTCTTCTATTATCATCCATTGGTAAGAATTTTCATCAGTAAAGAACGACATTTACCTACGTACTGAAAGGTATATAACCTAGTACAGTTAATCATTCAAGTAGAGACATTGGAACGACATTGAAATTATTGAACATATGAAACGTATTTCTTTAAGGTCCACTGTTTCTGAGATATTATCAAAAACCCCAAAAATATTGACCTACTCTCCGCCCTCCCCACCGAATGCTCATCCTTCAGGGACAAGGACATTTAGTACATATAGGTAAATATACCAAAATTCCTCGCCCCTTAGGCGTAGCTATTAGGTACTAACTACCTCTAACGAAACCTTGAAGACAAAAATTATCGCACATACATAAATACAGCATGCACTCAACATGTTTATTGACTGGACCATTAATATTTTCTTTTTATTCTAATCATTCTTGTGAGGACATTAGAATAATGTTGTGCAATAATTGTACAGTCGTTGGTCCTTGACAAGTGTGGGAATTTTCAAGTTAATCAGATTGCTGGAATTGGTTACATTTAGGAAAGGTTCCGTTACATACAGGTCAAGTTAACAAAAGTGTATTAATACTAGAACAATAAATAAATAACGCAATAAAGGCTTTAATGATGTATGGAACAAAAAAATCGGCTAAACTTTTCATTCCGAGTTAGTTTTACAGGTAGCTAGGAACATACTGTTTCCAACCCTTTCTTTTCCTACCTCGCTGAAACCCGACGCTATTTCGAGGAAGACATATTACTTACTACATTAAAAGCTAAGTGTGGAGAACAATATGCAGCAGTCAGATCTTTTAATTTTGGGGGTTCAAGGTTCGAAGCTAATTTCTCTGAACTATTTTGGATTTGTTTACATTTTAAACACAGTTTATTCAAAATCATAAACAGTTTTTGGGTTTTCGACATATTTAACAGAAGAAATATGCAAGTTTTTACCTAAAAACTTATCTTGCACAAAATCCAATTATCTGCAACTTTTAGTATATAACGATTTGCGATTAGATTAGATATATTTGTGTTAGCCATTCTAGACTCATAAACGTGACCAAACTAAATGTTTGGGAAAGTTGGCAAAATTCGTTGATCGATAGTGGCTAAATGATTACATACATTTTGCTTAACGGTTGTCTTTCTACACACAATGTAGTAAACTTTAATTTTTATAAATCACATTTTTCGATTGACAGCATTTTTCTATGTTTTTTGGCCAAAATCTGAAGAAAGTTCAAAAATTTTAGGATTTTTCGCCCACCCTCAAACATTTTCTTCTTATCATATTTAGTTTCATTTTTGATACTTCACTTTCAGGACCCATCTGGGCCATTTAAAAACATAAAACCTTATACTTCACCATTAGAAAATAGTTGTGCAATTATTGTATTTCCTTTGGTCCTTGAAACGTGTGCAAATTTTCAAATTTATCAGATTGCTAGAAATCCGTTACATACAGGTCAAGTTAATAAAAGCGTATTGAAAAAATGTAGATGTTTTAATTATTAATATAAGTACACTTTTAGCATTCGTTCTTTATTTCATTTTTACTTACTTTATAAATATCAAATATATATTTTGAAATACTCAATATTTAATTACGTTGCTTAAACTATTATATACTTCTTTATAGTTTTCAATTATTTATTATATAATTCTCTCACATTTTACTTTTGTCAAATCAATATGATATCTATAGGTTATATAATAATATGATATGTACAAATGATAAATAAACTTACTAGGTGCTTTGGAAGAAAAGGTATTACAAAAAAAAAAAAATTAAATATTTTTTGGTAGTAACAACAGTTTCAAATTTAATCTATTTACTTAAAAAAACTTGTCACATATAAACATTTCATTGATACCATCATTCGGAATTCAAATGTACGTGCATATATGAAAAGATAAAAAGTTAATCTACATTTTTAAATAATGGAATTATTCAAAACATTTCGGAATATAGAATATAAGCCAAACAAAGAACATTAAAAATCTTAACCGTACTAGGAAAAAAACTCTTTAACCGGTACATTTAGACCAATGCATAAACATGAGTTTTTTCCTCCAACATTTTCCAGTGCAAATGAAAGCTGTGGTCCTATTTTCCAGCACTGATGCTAATGCGGTCCCTCCAGCAGAAGTTACTGGACAACCTACCTAAGAGGAAGGAAATTAGGTGGTTATTCCAGGCAATTCGTGGAGGGGAGGATTTTAAGGTCGTCTGAAGTCTTTAAAATTGAAACAAAAATATTCTTTTTGGTGTTATTTCAATGTTAGAGTGCACTCTCTTTCCTCTCTTGGCGGAAGGACTTATAAAATCCAAGGTAGGTCAAAAGACATAAGTGGGTTTTGTTTTTATCTAATAATGAAACCCACTATTCTATTTCGATAAAAAAATATAAGAAATTATAGATTGATAAATCTATTGCAACTTCCATTGGAATTATTTTAATATGAAATCAAATTTCGTATCATTAGTTCTATGCAAAAAAAAAAAAAAAGAAAAGAAAATTCAAAACATAAGTACCTCGTTACATAGAGCATATATATATATATATATATATAAATCTTTTTTAAGATCTAAGCCAAGAAATCAAATAAGAACCCACCTAAGAAGGCAAAATAAAAAGAATTTCTGAAAGATGTCTGGACCTAGATTAGACTGAATTAGTGCAGGCTGAAGGTTCAATAGATAAATAGGATATATTTTTTTCTGATTTTTCCCATTCTAGTTAGTTATTTCCGTTCTTTTTAGATTAAATAGTAGAATAGGATTATTAAAAGTATTTATCTGGTCTTTTAAACAAAATTTAGGTTTGGTTTTTAACGATTTTATTATTTATAATGATTCATAAATATTTAATTTTAGACTATTTTCTACTTGATATATTGGTTCTACTCCTAAGTCTCGGTTGAATTTATAGTTAATTTCATTGAAATGGATAGTGAAGTTGAAATACTGATTGTGAGTCTTATTATTGCATACTCTCATAATATTAAAGCATACAATAAGATCAAATTAAAAGAACATATTACTTTCTTTTAATAATTTTTGGATTGTCGATCTCCAGTTTTTCTGGAGATGTTAAAAATAATTATATAAAGTTAACTCTAATTCTATCAATGCTGATGTTTTCTTTAGAACCTGAAAATTCCGACCTGAGTTGCAGTATTATAGTATAGTAGTTTTATTCACAAATGATAGCCCTGCTCGCTAAGCCAAAGATTTTGAATCCTTGTGGGAAATCCTTCTGCACCCTGTTGCCAAGTAGCCGCTATCTAATACCTACCTAATACTCTACAGGATCAAACATAAGTAAATATGGTATATATAGATATATAAAGAATTAAATTATTTACCATTTTTAGCTTATTTTTAGAATTTCAAATATTCATACATCAGGCAGTAGGCAAAATTGATGGAGCCTTGTGTATTATTTATTAAATTCACGCCTCTTCCATAGGCATTATTTCCTATTGAAGGAAAAAAAAAAACTAGAAACAATATAAATATATAAAATACAGGAGTTATATAACCGTATATAATTAACAAATATGGAACAGGATGATTCTACTTACTCTTCTAACAAATGTATACAGACTAACAACTCTTGAGTACAACTGAATTGGGAAAAAAAGTAACGGATGAAGGTTTTGTGAGTTTTCCTGACTTATTTATTATTTAAATGAATAAATGACTCTTACAATGATGTATTATATATATATATATATATATATATATATATATATATATATATATATATATATATATATATAAAGTTAAGGTCCGAAGCAGGCTAGTATTAACCTTAATCCTATCGCCAGACATAACAAATACTGTAAACTAACATAACATAACAAATAAAGGCTGCATCAGAGCAATAAAACTCAGTTATATTCTAACAGTCATATTGTGTAGTTCTTCACCCTTTTATTTCTTTTTTTTTA
The DNA here is from genome assembly GCA_003667255.2 of Euschistus heros. Lineage (NCBI taxonomy): Eukaryota > Metazoa > Arthropoda > Insecta > Hemiptera > Pentatomidae > Euschistus > Euschistus heros. The sequence continues at coordinate 1,548,563 of RCWM02000162.1, read as the reverse complement.
AGTTCTTTTTCTTCAGTCTATTTAACTGGTGCCGAAACCCGGGACGACGGGAGAGAAGACCAAAGGTAGGAAAATTTTTTTCCTTTCTTTTTCCTTTTAGTCAAGAGTGAGTGAAATTTATGGAGAACGTCTTGAAACAGGCCGTACTTCAAATCAACCCTGAACAAGCAATACCACGCGAAACCATGGCAGAAGCACACGCCAACACCCTGGCCTGGCTGTAGGTGAGAGCAGCTACGGCTCAAGATCTCTTGAAGACGGTGTCGGTCAGCGAGCGGTTCACGGTAGAAATAGGCGAATTGAACCACTTTTTGAAAAGTATAGATCGCGTGATGTCAAGGATCGATGTTAAGAGAGCCGAAGCACTCCTGGACGCGCACGATGCGGAATCCCTGAGGGCGGATTTAGTATACCGCATAAGGAGGAGCGTCTTGAACCACATCCAGGCGGATGAAGAGACGCCCTGGGACATCGTCAAAGAGAGGTTGAAGAAGGTGTACGGAGGAGGAAGATGGACGCCGGAAGAGGATCTCTTTCAACTCTTTAGAGAGAGCAGGCATCCTCGGCAGAGCAGCGGGCGTTATGCAGGCGAGCTCCTCATGAAATTCAACAAAGACCGCGAGTGCACCAGAGGTAGAAGCAAGGATGGCTTTTGTTGCAACCATCCTTAAAGTGCAGCTGGCCCGAGAAACGGGAAAGAAGGAGAACTTTCCTCGAGATAAGGGATTCGTGAAGTGCGCCCAAGAATTAATGGATATAGCTGCCCGCGAACAAGAAAGTCGGCCGGAACGGGAGGAGGAAAGGAGCTGGACCGAGGTGGTGCATCGAAGACCTCAAGGCCCACCATGGAGAAGCAGAGAGGCCGAAAGGAGAACTGTTCAGCCGAGGAGAGCCGATCATAGGAAGCCGATGCCAAGAAAACCTAGAAAAGAGAATGTGGTTGCGGATTGGCTTTCGCGCGCGCTGATGATAAATGCCGTTGAGGGAGATGAACCGGGACCGTTGGGGGATATCCGTCAGTTTCTTAGGGAGTGGACACCGGAGGGAGGAGGTGAGGAGGAGACGGGCAGTGGTATGGAGGACCCCCAAGAAGACGAGAGCTCCGCTGATGAGAGGCCCTCAGACATGGAAGAAGTCGATGAGATACTAAATGATAAGAGGGACTAGATCATCTGGAAGACCAGGACTGAGGGTCTCCCAAAGGCGGACTTTTCGAAATATGGGAAGAGTAACGTCGTCACCATTTGGACGGAGCCTGGAATAAGGGAGGAGTCTGTAGTGAGGTTACTGCGCGGGGTAACAAAGGCGCGAAAGACATACCACCTCTATGTAGGGAACACCACTATATGCGACAGAGTTAAGAGGCTGTGGAAGGAGGAGAAGATCGGGGTTGACCGAACTTTTATTAGGTGCCTGAGATCATTAGAGGTGGTGCAGGACGTCGAGCGGCAGAAGGAGGTGACCCTGTCATACCACCAGGGGAACCACCGTGGGACGCAGGAGACTCTCCAAGCATTAAAACGGAGGTATTTTTGGTGGGGCATGAAGCGGACGATCCAAGAGGTCATTGGGTCGTGCGAGGTATGCCTCACTACAAAATACGACCGACACCCCCCCCAGGGTGGGTACAGGAAGAGACACCTACGGTAGCGTTCCCCTTATCGGACCTCCAAGTGGATACATTTAAGTGGCGGGGATACCAGTGGGTTACCATCTACGATGTATTTAGTAAATTGGCCCTAGCTCACGTCCTACAGGCCAAATCGGCGGGGCGATATAGGGGGCGTTAAGAGTCTGATTTAGTACGGGATCCCGGATCGCATCACTTCGGACGGGGGTCTCGAATTCGACAACGCGTTGGTCAGGGCGGAGGCCAAAGAGTTGGATATTAAATGGCACATTAATACTCCAGGGCAGAAGGGGGGATCGAGAGGCTTCATGGGACCCTTAGTGACCACCTACGAATATATCTAGTAGAGAAGGGACTAGAGGCGGACATCGCGATGGAAAAGGCGGTTGCGGCATGTAACAGTTCCATCCGCAGCTCGACGGGATATTCGCCGGTGGAAATTATCTTTGGGCTCCGCGGGCGACGCCGAGACGTCCGCGACACCGTAGTGGGGGAAGAAATGGTAAATTTCATCACCAACCGACACTGGGCGTTTGGTAAGTTGTGGGACAAGACACTTGAGCGCATCGTCAAGGAAAAAATGCAGCGGGTTGAGAGGGAAAACGTCAGGGTACGGGATATAACGGGAAAAATTAAAATCGGAATGGTAGTTTATAGGAAAAAGAGTACCGACCGAGGTAAAGAAATTTGTAGGTATGAAGGGCCATTCCGGGTAATTTGTATTCGAGAACACAATGTGGTGACGCTGGAGAGCGTCAAAGAGCCGCGGAAGCAGAGATGTGTCCACGTCGAACAATTAAAAATTCCAATAGAGGAACAGGTGATACCCTAATCTGAGAGCCGTTCCATTGCCAGCAACGGGGAAGAATTTTGTTTTTGTAATTCTTTTGTAGAAAAATGTTTTTTTTTTAATTTTGAGGAAATATCGTTTGTGGAAATTAATTTTTTTTTTTTTTTTTTTTTTTTTGTTTTGTCTAGTGTAGCGATGTATATAGTGGAAGTAATGTGAAATTGTAAATAAGAAAAAGAGAGTTATTATTTTTTTTTTTAGTATGTGTGTGAGTGTGCGAGTGTTTTATTGTAAAACGGGTTCATTTTATTTTTGGATGAATGTTTAGTTATAAGTTAGGTCTAAGTATTGTTTTATAATGTAAATAAAGTTTTAACTGTTGTAGACAAAGAATTATGAAGTAGAGTTTTCTTTTGTTATTATCGGGTATACATTGTATCATAGATAGTGTACTTAATATGTGTATGGAGTTAGTTGGTAGAACTATGGACGGGATAGGATTAGGATGTGTATGTATCGGTATCTGCTTCGGCCTTTGACCATGTGGGAATTACTCTCTGGACTCTTTAATACCGTATTGGTATTAAGTGCCCAAACTTAGAGTTTATGAAAGATGGTCATAAACTGGAGAGGGGAAGTTAAGGTCCGAAGCAGGCTAGTATTAACCTTAATCCTATCGCCAGACATAACAAATACTGTAAACTGTATATAAAGGCTGCATCAGAGCAATAAAACTCAGTTATATTCTAACAGTCATATTGTGTAGTTCTTCACCCTTTTATTTTTTTTTTTAAGTTCTTTTTCTTCAGTTTATTTAACTTATATATATATATATATATATATATATATATATATATATATATATATATATATATATATATATATATTAATCTGAGTGTATTAAATTGGAATAACGTGTATTGAGATTTAAGACGTCTGATTGCGATTTTTATTTTCTTCAATGGCCATCATTTTTTTTTTAATATTTCGTTTAAAAGCTCTTGGTGTATAATTTTAGTATAATCAAATTTGAAATAATGTTTTGTTTGCCTCTAATAAGTGGTGATAACTGTTTAGTATGGTTTATAAGGTTTTTAGTTATAGACGTGCGGCTATGTTCATGTTGATATATACATCGTTTGAGGTATTATTTCAATCAGGCAAGTGTTTTTTTTTTTTTTTTTTTTTTTTTTTTTTTTTCAATTTTATGTGATAGTTTTTGTATATATGGAATAGTTTATAATAATATATTATTGAAATCGTTCAATAAATAACTTATATTTTCATACTCGACAGTGAAATTATTTGATCTTTTCTACCTAAAAAAGGAATTTTTAGTAATTAAAAAATGTTTTTAAGATTAGTAAAACTACCAAGTTGAAAAGCAACCATAAATTAAACTGTATAATTTTTCACACACCTGTTGGTAAAGTACAGGTAAGCTAGAATGAGTTAATTGCCAGTAAATAATAAATGAGTAGAGTTAATTAGTTGCGGTACTCGAGGCTGCCATGTCGGAATTTACAATCAATTAGCCAGCTCTCTTATCATCCGCTTTTTCTTTTTGTTGTTATAAGAAGAGGCTCAGTGTTGAGCATTTTTTTTTTTTCTTTAAAGTGCTTAAAGCTATTCTGACTTCCTGTTGCTTCCTTAATATGTGTATAGTAGGTATTATGTCACAGCGAAGAGGAAAAAAAACAGTTTAAAAAAACTGATTACTTTTATATGGTTTAACAACTCCCAACATTTTAATTTACAACTTATTAAGGTTTAAATATTATATTTTACTCCAAACCTTTTTACAATTACTTTTGTCTTTTTTTCAAAATACTTTTACAATAAATATTTAAAGATGTTGAAAACACTCTTTTAAAAATATATGAAAGTTACTACCTACTTGTAGATGCATCATTAGGAGAACTATAATTCAACAGCTTGAAATCATCACCTTTCCTCGGTCTTTTGTAGATCCAACTCCACGAAGAAGCCACTACAGTTAAGCGAAGTATTTCCTAGTTTCAAGATAAACTTTTACTACTTTTACTATTATATGCTACTTGATTTTTTTTTCACCCTTACAATTTTACTAACATCTGTCAATTATAATACTGATAATCAGTAATTCTGATAATTTCATTGAACAAGATGTGAGATAAGGGGAGGGCAGAATCCACTGGAACTTCCTTCTTTTTTTTTTTACTAATTCCAAAATTCCTTTCACCAGAGTCTTCTATTGTTTTCTAGTATTTGCGTAGTTGCCATGTCGTTTATGATTGTGTTTTATGGATAGTTTCTTATATAACAGTGTGCTCTTGTGATTTCTGGTGATTTGTGGAATGTTTTTTTCTAAAAAATTAGGAGTTTGTTAATATGAGTCTTTTTAGCTCTTCAGTGTAACTGTAAAGTGTATGGTTTGAGTAGAAGGATACCCTACACTACTTTGGTATCCATTCTTGCAAACAGATGTCTAGATCTAATCAACCTGACATCAAATAAGGTGGAAGCTAGCCTACTGGAACTCAAAGCTTGTGCCCTTGACACCATTCACCAGCGGTACCCTCCTAACGAATGGCTTCACATCTATACATGCTGCTCTTACATCCCTGAGACCAGAGCAGCCGGAGCTGGATGGTACTGCCAACTATTTGAAAACTCAGCCGCGGTTGGAACAAACGCCAGCAACTACGATGGAGGTTAGGGCCGCACACGAAGCATCCAAGGAACTCCTAGCCAACAGCGCGAACCCAGGAAGAGTAGTCTTCCTCGTCGATTCCCAGGCAGCAATAACAGCTCTAAGCAGCAATACCACCACGAACTGCATTGAGACAATTAAGTGTCGCAGGAAAATTGCAGAACTTATTTTGACTGGGTGGTTCGTCTTCCTACAATGGGTACCCAGCCAAGTGGTACACTACATGGTAACGAGTATGCTGACGCTACTCACTTTAAAAAGAGCCAGAAACCTGATAGACGCCACGGTCAGTAGCGTAACTAAAATGACCCTGATGACATCTAGCACTGGCAAAAATGGGAGGAACTTGCCACGGTAGTGCCGATCCCAAGAAACATCGATAGAGCTGAAGCCGTTGCACGATTTCGACTACTAACGTGACTAATCACAGGTCACGACTACTTGCAAGACCACTTGCACCGGATTGGTCTTGCTGACAGTGACCTTTGCCCGTTATTTAACTTCGGATGCATGGACGGAGATCATCTGAGGGTTTGCACTGCTCTCATCTACCCAGAAGAAGACATTATAAATCGATATTGGGAGGCTCGTCGTCAGATGGCTAAACTGCCACAGACGGGCGTTGGATAAATAAATAAATGAGAAGTAAATTAGTATAATTGTTTATTTTGTGTTAAATTGGTAAAGTTTTGAAATAAGTGAATATGGAAATCTTAAAATTTGTTAATGGTTTTAATTATTTCTTGATAGAACAAGATAGTGTACGGTGTCTATCAGCGGACTTTGTGTCGATGAGTAAATGAAATATATAATGGTTTCTCTAAATCTATACGAATGTTTCATGAGATTATGCCAGTCAAGTTATTTAAACAAGTTGTTGAGTATGTGAGGCGTGAGCTAGACTTTTATTTGTTTTTTAAGCTGTTGTGTCGTTTGTAAATATCACTGTTAATATGGTGAAACAACACTCAACCATAGGTAATGTATATGTTGATGTGATATAGAGTTTTAAAGCAAGCGATGAGTCTTGTTCGCCTAACAGAAGACAGCCCTGATGGCGAAAACTCTGTCGAAAAAGAAAGTTTGCAGGACAAGATAGTAAACTGGAGGAATAGAGTCTTAATGAAACTTTCCTGGTACCTGACTCAAACGAAAGCTTGAGCAACATACAGAAATCTTCCTGTTGGATAGAACATGTGATATGGAGTCAGTTACTGAGTGTGATTGGTATACTTGTATTTGAATGTGTTCTAAATTCATATTGATGATTGTATCTTATGAGCAAGTTATTTATTATATCGGTATATCGAATGTTCGGACATTTTGGAGAAGTGAGGAAATCAGCTGATAATTTTATTTGAATGCTTGAATTAAACATTATACAGGGTGTCCAAAAAGAGTATCGGGTATTTGTTACTTCAATAAAACAAAAACAACTTAAAATAAAAAAAAAGTTTATTGTTAATTATTAAAATATAAAGTGGAAAAATATTTGGGAAAGAAGATGCTATCTAAATGGTGCCTGATTGCTGCAGGCACTCTTCTAATCGGGAATGAAGATTGGCGATCACATGCTGACTCATAGCTCTCGATATTGCTGCCATTTTTGATCTGATGTTTTGCTTTAATTGCGTCAGGTTCGTCGGATTATTCTCATAAACCTTACTTTTAAGGTATCCCCATGCAAAATAGTCAAGTGGACTAAGGTCGGGGCTTCTGGGAGGCCAGTTAATGTTAGCCCTACGCGAAATGTCCTTATTAGGGAATAATTCATTAACAGCTTCCATGGTTAGATTTGGTGTACGGCAAGTGGCCCCATCTTGTTGAAACCACGTTCTTGAGTTTTTGGTTGTCCAGAAAGAGTATCGGGTATTTATTACTTCGATAAAACAAAAACTACTTCAACAATTTTGATAACATACTCTTCAGTGATGGAAGTTTGCTTCCATCTGAATGGTTATGTCAATAAGCCGAATTGTCGGCACTAGGCAGAGGAAAATCCGAGACGAAAGCCTGAACGACCCCTGCACAGCCAAAAAGTCGTTGTTTGGACCACTATGTCTGCTAGAGGCATAATCGGTCCTTATTTTCATGAAGATCGACAAGGCCGACCAATGTGAATAGTGACCGTTATTACAATATGCTAAGAACCTTTTTGGATCCTGAGTTACAGGAACTTCAAGGTTTCAACTCAAGAACATGGGTTCAACAAGATGCTGCTATTTGCCATACTCAAATCAAGCAATGGAAGCTGTTAACGATTTTTTCCCTAATAAGGTCATTTCTCGTAGGGGCAACATCAACTGGCCTTCCAGAAGCCCCGACCTTAGTCCACTTGACTATTTTGCATGTGGATACCTTAAAAGTAAGGTCTATGAGAATAATCCGATGAACAAGACGCAATTAAAACAAAACATCAGGTCAGAAATGGCAGCAATATCGAGAGCTATGTGTCATCATGTGATCGCCAATCTTCGTTCCCGATTAGATGAGTGCCAGCAGCAAACAGGCACCATTTGGATGAAGGCATCATCTTTTCCAAATAAATTTCCACTTTATATTGTAATAATTAACAATAACTTCTTTTTTTTTATTTTAAGAAGTTTTTGTTTTATCGAAGTAAGAAATACCCGATACTCTTTTTGAACACCCTGTACTTTAACTATCTCAGTCAGCTGTTCCATGTCCACATCTATCATTTAAATACGCCTAATACAACTATTTCTATAAATTATTAAGTTTCATTAGGTGATTATAGTATATTTAAAATTACAAATTTATTACATGAAAATATTATCGAATAAATAAAAACACTGTTATTAAATAACTGCTTAAAAGCTTCTGTAGTTTTAAAAATGCCGAATATCTAAAGAAACGTAAAGAGGGAAAGAGAGGATAAAATGAAAGAAAGAAAAAAAAAAAAAAAAAAAAAAAAAATGTTCCGGAATTAGAAATTAGGAAAAATTCGTTATTAAAATTTTAAAAGAACGATCTCTTAATGAAACTTAAAGCGATTACCACCTTCGCCGAAAATGACGATGGCAAATAAATGGGGAAAATACGAAGGGAAAACAGCCCCAAAGAGAAAAGCCCGGAAACTGAGATCAGTAGAGTTTGTCTTGCCTGAGCCGATAGAATATTCCATAAGTTTTGGTCAGGTTAAAGACTCCCATGGGTTTTATAATCCCTTTTTCCCTTAATTCCACGGATGTAATCTCTAATTTATAAATAACTACTTTTACATATATTTATTTTATATTATTTTTTTTTATAATAAAAAATGATATATTTAAATTATCTGTGACTTTAGAGAATTGTCTGCCCATAAAAAGCCATTTTAAAAAGATTGCATCAAAAGAATCTTTATAAAATGACACTATTTTTTTTATCACCTTAAAAAAAAAAACTATATTAAAATATTTAAAATAAAAGAGCATCATAAGGATAATAAATATTCCAGATAAAAGCTATTAATTATAAAAAGAAAAACTAAATTTCAATTAGCACAAGAATGATTGTTGTGCTTCTTTTTTTTCCCATTTTACTTGTAGGTTAATTTTAGTCTACCATTCACAAATCACAATAGGCACACACAATATATATATATATATATATATATATATATATAATATATATAAATATATAAACCGTCTAATTTAGGCACACACAAAAGGTCACACGTATATCTTTGAAGCTTCCCACAACGCAAGAGACTATATATATATATATATATATATATATCTGTGTATGATAGAAACTGCCCTTCCTACATTACTGAAGTGCAAAACTGGTATAAATACTGACTTCACTATACCATTATTCGTGAGTACATTAAATGTTTTTCATTATATATTTACTGACATACAACATAATTTTTATGTTCTATTACTCTTTTAAAACATTTATTTTTGGAATGATGATTAAAGGCATTCACAAATCACAATAGGCACACACACAATATATATATATATATATATATATATATATATGGAATGATGATTAAAGGCTGAAGAAGGCTTTGGTATCTAGAAAAACATATGTTATTATTTAGTCTTTGTCTGTTAATTTAAAAGGTTATATTGTAGTATATTTGTTTATTTTATCTATTAATATATATATATATATATATATAGATAGATAGCAAAATTACCCCGAAGGGTACTGTTTTACTGTAGGTACTTTTATACCCGAGAGTATACATTACTTGCAATACAAGAATGTGATGCGTAGCACTGAGCTCCATTTCTCTATGGCTACCCAGGAAGGCATTATTTGATGCTTGTTATGACAAGATTTTTCTAAAAGAGATTCCGTTTTTTTTTTTTTTTTTTTTAGTATTGTTATCATGGTACACATATAACAATATCAGCTATTTTAAAAGTTTTATCAACAGATAAAAATTTAACTATTTTCGTTGCATCATGAGTGTAAATACTGTAAATATGGATAAATATGTTTGTAAATATTTTTATTTTGTTTAATTTTTTTTTTATTTGATTTTTTTTTTTTACTTTATATATTTGTTCACACCTGTCAATTAAAATTTGACAACCAGTGAATGTGTTGTAAGAATGTAAATGCCTTGAAAGGCATGAGGGGGAGCAAAACCCAGCGGCACCTCCGGTCTTTGTTTTTATTTTATTTTCTTATTCACATTTTCAGTTGTTCTAATTATTATATAAAATTTTCATTTTTTTCCTTTAATATAGTCTCATTGTTTCTCTCGATTTGCTTGTAAGAAAGGGATCAATGCCAAATAGGAGCACTATTACGTTTTGCTCTTTGTTGTGGCAGATTGTAATACAGCATAAGTACGAGCTCATATCTTTGTTCTGAGTATTTCCTTGTGCATTTATTACTATTTGAAGAACTCTGTGAAGCAAAAAAAAAAAGCCTGCTCTTACTAAAGGCAAAACTGATCGGGATGCATTTAGAAACTTTTTGAACGACTCTCTCTCAATTCCTTTATCTATCAAGACTGAAAATGAACTTGAAGATTCAGTAGAATATTTCACTCGGAACATACAAGAAGCTGCGTGGTCTTCTTCAGTTCCCACGCATAGAAAGTCAGAAAAACTACCCATTTACCCTCAATGCATAAGGGATTTGATCAGAGCAAAGAGAAGAGCTCGGAACATATGGCAGACTGACAGATTGCCCTCAGACGAACGAACTTTTAATAGAATCAATAACGAACTCAAGCGACAGATACTAAAATTTAAAAGAGCGAATTACGACAACTGTATTAGTAACCTTAAATCTGATGATGGAAGCTTATGGAGGCGCACTAGAAATCTTACCGAGCATCGTGAAGTCCAAGCACCCCTCCGAAGGGATGATGGATCTTGGACCGGAGAAAGATCAGAATTTTTTGCTAAACATCTTTCAACTGTGTTCACACCACATACGAACTGCAATGACATTGAACATTACAATCATATACACAGCACTTTAGAGGTACCCCTTGAACTGACATTACCTCCACCTCCCTTCACACCAACTCAAGTTTCCGAACAAATAAAGAAGTTACCCAAAAGAAAAGCTCCTGGCTATGACCTGATCACTGCTAGAGTACTCCAACAAATGTCTAGGAAAGCTCTAGTGTTTTAAATACTATTTACAACGCAATACTAAGGACTACTAAATTCCCTCTACAGTGGAAATACACACATATTACAATGATTCACCAACCAAACAAAGATAAAAATATCCCCTCATCATACCGACTTAGCTTGCTTCCTGTCTGTGCCAAAATTTTCGTACATTTATTATACAAAAGACTCTCTTATATACTAACAAACCTGAACGTAATACCAGACCATCAATTTGGATATAGAATAAAACATTCTTCATACACTAGTGCACAAATTGTATGCAACTGGAGTATTTCTGGATGTTGCTCAAGCTTTTGACAGAGTCTGGCCCCAAGGGCTTTTCTTTAAACTAAAGACGATACTCCCACCGACCTACTATCTTATTCTACAGTCCTTTCTTTCTAATAGATCTTTCTCTGTCTGTCAAGGCTCAGAGCTTTCTTCTATTAAGTTGGTGTCAGCAGGAGTACAACAAGGCTCAGTGCTTGTTCCACTATTCTACATCATATACACACACGACATTCCAATTAGCTCTGACATTCTTACAGCGACATATGCAGACAACACAGCAATTTTAACAAGAGATAAAAATCCGACTCATGTTTCACTGATTCTACAGCATTACTTATCAAAATTACACGACTGGCTTAATATTTGGAAAGTACAAATAAATTACGACAAATCGCAACACGTTACATTTACACTTCGACTTGAAACATGCCCACCAGTTTTTCTTGACAGCACACCGATTCCTCAGACACTGTACACTATCTTGGTCTTACGTTTGAAGAATGACATGGAGTCCACATATAAAGAAAAAAAGTAAAACGCTTAACCAAAGACAAAGACTTTTATATTCACTCCTCTCCAAACGTTCAGCTCTACAACTTAAACAAAAAATTAACACTTATACATACTTACTGAAACCTATTTGGGCATACGCTTCTCAGATATACGGGACAGCTAAAAAGACATATTAACAAACTCCAAATCTTCCAGGCAAAAACATTCAGAACGATTACTGTTTAATGAAAAATAATGATATCTTCCGATGCGACTCCTCAAAATTCGCACCGGCCTCTAGAAAATGGACTGTATTTAAAAGTATAAAAGCGAGTGCTCGCAGTCTTGGGGAAATCTTAATCAGAAGATACCTGTACCAAATATCACACAAAAAACCACTCACCTGGCTGAAGCGGCCGACGTATTTCCGCGTCCCTTCGGAGGCCTCCAAAAGAATCCGGGCGGACGAATGATTCTCGCAGGCTGAAACACTTGGTCAGGCTATCCTCTTCTTAAATCACCACTCATTAATAGGGGATATTAAGTCTCTTTTTTAACAACACAAAGAAAACACTTTGAGAGAAAAGAAAAAGGACTTTTGGAAAGCTAATCTTAGCCTTGGTCATAAAAATGGGCAGGAAGACCATAAGGCCTTGAACAAAGTTAATGCTTGCGTACAGTGGAGCAGACAGCGACAGAGTGAGGCCTATTCATGTAGGGATTAATGCAGATAAGGGCAGTTACCTAGTAATTTTATAGAGTGCGTGACTATGTACGGTATATTACAGTTTTTCTCCTTTCCCCCCTCACAAAAGCGCCGATTGGCGCGAACAATTACAAAAGCCCCATGGTACGTAAGCAACATAACTTTACATACTGACCTACGCATAGCAACAGTTATAGAACATATACAAACCTACTAAAAACGATTCCACGAAAAATCACATGGACATCCTAATACACTAATAAACAACATGGCCACAACACATATTCCCGACAATACACAGAGAAGACTAAAAAGGAGCAGGATGAGAGACCTCCTTGACTAAAATAAAAAAATAAAATAAAGACTGGAAGTGCCGTTGCGTTCTGCTCCTCCACATACCTTTCAAGCCATTTAAATTCGTACAGCAAATTCACTGGTTGTCAAATTATTATTGACAGGTGTGAATAAATATATAAAGTAAAAAAAAAAAGTTATTAAATATTCGATTCCGAAAAGGCTTTCTTCTCACTAAAACCATCCTCATCTATAATATCTAATGTTGATTGGATCTGAAATGGCAGTTTGAAAAAGTGATTAAGAGGTATGAAGAAGGTACATCAGTAATGACGAGAAATGGATCCACCAAAATATTCATTTCTAAAAAAAAGAAAAAACATTTACGAGGGAGATGCTGTTTTGACAGATATCGCCCTGTCATAAAAGGAGCCAATATTTTATTGAAATATACGGACAGGCGGTGTAGAACCCCTTGGCATAGAAAACATATCGACTGCGGACGAAAGTTTGTTCGGATCGTAGTATACCGTATTTGCAGAGGTATAATATAAAACAAAAACAAACAAAAAGTCATTGTTTTTCGAAACACTGCATGATATATACTAGTGATAAAAAAGGAAAAAAACATGCTTTCATTTTACTCTTGTGTATATTAATGTCTTATGATGTAAATACATTTAAATAAGTAGAAGTAAACATACAGTAATGCATGAGGAGACATAGAATCTAGATATTTATGTTTTGAAATCGGTCCACAAAAAAAAAAAAAAAAAAAAAAAAAAAAAAAAAAAAAAAAAAAAAAAAAAAAAAAAAAAAAAAAAAAAAAAAAAAAAAAAAAAAAAAAAAAAAAAAAAAAAAAAAAAAAAAAAAAAAAAAAAAAAAAAAAAAAAAAGATATAAAGCAGCTACATTTTAATGAATAAAACCTAATAAACAAGAACGCCTTCTCATGATTATCATATTTGGAAGGTATATCATTCTGGCATTTGTAGGTAATAGAAGGTATATATAATTATTGAAAAATACGGGCAGGCGGTGTAGAATCCCTTGGCATAGAAAACATATCGACAGCGGACAAAAGTTTGTTCGGATCGTAGTATACCGTATTTTTAGAGGTATAATATAAAAAAAAAAAAAAAAAAAAAGTCTTTGTTTTTCGAAACACTGAATGATATATACTAGTAATAAAAAAAGAAAAAATAAGGTTTTAAATAAAACATGCAGTTATATTTTGTAGATTTAAACTACGGTTTAATAATTTCAATAATCATAGACAAACAAAAGATCAAATAGACTCTATCATCGGCATTCTTTGGAATTCAGAAATTGTTAGACATGTACCAATGTTCCCTAAATGGTGTTTATTGTATGAATTGTTATGGGTCTTAGCATTCATAAGAACTCCAACTAGAGCTGGAAGGCGTTGTTATCATACAAGTTACATAACTACTAACCTAACCAGGGCGGGAAGGTCCAAGATTCGTTCCGTGGACCGCCACAATATAAATTTCAAACCGTCCAGGTGGGATTCGAACCCCTGACCTAATGTGTCGGATGTGCTAAGACCCTCGCCCATATTTATTAGATTAAAGTAATCATAATGTGGATGTCTTCTCTCCTGAGATGGTTGTCTAATGAGTCCTGAGGTTCTAATTAGTCGATTGCTGCATTTGATAGAAATGCAATCGTATCAATGAAATAACTCTGATAATAATCTTTCAGATCTCTGAACTTAGTTTAATTTAAACTTTAAAAAAAGAAACATTATTCAGTGCATTTTACTTAAAAGAAAGATTAAATTGTAATTTTTATTATTATAACTTGATTATTTTTTATTGAATGAAATTAAGTGTATTATTTCACAAAATATAAATTTCAGATTACTTATTTTTATCATTTTTGATATATGATATTTTCTCTCCAGCAGGCTCAACACAATTTTAATAATGAGTTAGTATGTTAAGAATTTATAAGTTTAGTTTTTTTAAATCTCAAAAGTTATTACATTTTTATTCTTATAGGTTAATAAATACATAAATTAATAAAAAACAAATAGGATTATAAAAATAATATTGAAAATATTATAATATATTCATTAATCCTAAGCTTCAATTCTCCATGGCGTCTGAGAAGATGGCCCCAAGATCTTGTTGAAAATTCTTGGAGTTTTGTCATGTTAATTTAATTATATTCATAATATAGCAGATTTACATGAGGTTTATTATTTTACAGTTGTAAATTTTAATTGATGAATATTTAAATCCACATTCATTTTTACTCCAAATTAAACTATTTGTGCTACTAGTACACAAATTACATTTGAACAGAATCTGGCCTCGGGACCTTCAAACATAAAACTTAAAATGAAGCATTACCAACTGGTTACAAGTTATTGTTTCATTTACTGTCTCTCACGTCACCTATTGTGTTTCTATATAAAGTTGTAAATTTCAATAAATAAATATATTGCAATAACTTCTTTAATGATATTTTTATTTTCCACTATCCATGGCATGTCTAGGGTACACGCTCAATAACCCCCACAAGTAGAAATCAACTTAAAAAATAAAATGTTTTGTCTGAATTATTTGAAATGTGGCTCCACGTCGTGCCAGAAGAAAGTTTATTTTTGCCCCAACCAATAAATTTCTTTTTTGAAAGGACATTAAGTTATTCAATTAGAAAATGTCGGTGGAATGGATACTATTTCATGGACCGCTTTAAAAAGTACAAAGGTGACTGTTACCTTTACGATCCATTTAGCTCACGGGTTTGAGGCCCTGCAAAAATAAAGTAAGAGCCACAAAGCAAGAAACGTATAAAAAAGTTTTTGAAGAACGACAATAATTCAGAACTGGGTTTCTTGGTATCCGGTTGTATGCACGTTCTTATTTCGTACACACAGGTTATTTGCCATTATAGGTAATATAAAACAAAAACAAACAAAAATAAAGTCTTTGTTTTTTGAAACACTGCATGATATATGCTAGTAATAAAAAAGCAAAATACATGCTTTTATTTTACTCCTGTGTATATGAATGTCTTATGATGTAAATACATTTAAATACATTAAGTAGAAGAAAACATACAGTATTGCATGAGGAGACATAGATATTTATGTTTTGAAATCGGTCCGCAAAAAAAAAAAAAAAAAAAAAAAAAAAAAAAAAAACAGCTACATTTGCATTAATAAAAACTAATAAACAAGAACGCCTTCTCATGATTATCATATTTGGAAGGGATATTAACGTTCATATACAGGTAATAAAAAAAGTCTGTGCACACCCATTATTGAAATACTAATTCATGTTTTTTTTTTTAAATCGAGTTGCTCAATTTGGAAAATTTATTGATGGATTTAATTACAATTTAATTGCCAACCTATACATATCAACCAAATTTTTTTTGTTGGCGTAATCACGGAATTACAGTAATTTATCAAGAAAATGTATGCCAAAAAAGTCTGTGTACACTATTCCTATTCAGAAAATATCCAATCAAAACATGTTAATCCCTGGAAAAATTGCTTGCAATGTATTCTTCCCAGCTATGTTTAGTATTATATTATATTCTGTCCTGCATGGAAGTTAGTTAAAAATTATATTTTCTCTCAGTATGGAGATTTCTGTATAATTAAGAAAATTGGCAATAAATTCAAGAAAAGAAGGAAAATATTTGAGGGAAAAATGAAAAAAATAATTTTAAAAAATCACTCAACAGTCCAACAAATCATGACAGATATAAAGAAACTGGAAACTTTCACAGTAGGCCAAGATCTGGACATCCAGAAAAACATCAAAGGGTTCATATAAGAGAAATTTTTAAAATTATTTACAAAGACCACCTAAATCGCAGGTATATTAGAAAATTATTATAACATTATAGTAATAACTCAAACAGTGCAAAATATCATTTTAAAAAAATCAGGATATAACTCGCGGTGTACTAGAAAGAAACCCTTTATAAGTAAAGTGAATAGGGTGAAACGACAAATGAATTTGTTAACTTGCCAAATAGTTTCTGGGAAAATGTATTATTCAGTGATTAATGTAGATCTAACCTTTTTCTATCTGATGGAAAAGTTAAGATGTGGCGGAAACCTAAAACAGCCCTGGTAACTAAAAATGTTTGCCCTACTGTTAAACATGGAGGAGGACAAATTATGGTCTGGGGGTAAATGAGTGCATCTAGGGTGGGAAAACTTAAGGTGATTGATGGAATTATGAATCAATATGTTTATGTTGACATATTAAGACACAACATTAAAACAAATGCGACAAAACTTGTTATTGGGTCAACATTTGTCTTTCAACAAGACAATGATCCGAAACATTGAGCGAGAAAGGTCAAAGAATAGCTCTTCTATAATGCACCAAGGCAATTAAAAATGCCACCACAATCTCCAGACATGAATCCTATCCAGCATTTATGGGACGAAATGAAAAGAAGTCTAAAGAAAAGGAGAATTGAAAATAAAACACAGCTAAAGGAAACTTTATTCGAAGAGTGAGAAAATATTGAGCCTGAGGTAACAAAAAAATTAGTCACTGTAATGAACACCCGCCTAAGGGAAGTAATACAAAACAAGGAAGATCCTACAGACCATTAACCTTAATTTTTGTTTACTTTTACAGCTTAAATAATTAGCTTCTGGAATATGATTCAGGTGTACACAGACTTTTTTGCACATGAAAATAAATGTTTTGTTGTTTATCGTTACACAATTCACTTTTTTTTTATGTTGCAACCTTTTTTATATGTTCATTAATATCAAAACTAAGCAAAATAGCCGTTTTTTTCCCAATTATAGTCCTCTTTTAATAATTATTACACTAAAGTTATATACGAGTAGGGTGTTCACAGACTATTTTTACTACCTCTACATTCCAAAAAGGACAAGAAAGACGGGTTATTACTGGATACTAACCACATCATATCCATTGATAATCCCAAGGCAAGAAACTCATAAGAAATTGATAAGATGTAAACCCAAGAACCTCTATGTACGAGTACTATGTAGATTTTTTTTATTTTTTTTATTTCATGGATATGTATTTTGGCTGGTGGGAGGGCTATAGTTTTCTGCTGTAACATTTTTTTAATTCAAAAATGTAACATTTTGACACACTCAACTCTGGTAGCGTTGCTCTGATCGAAAATTTGACGAAAGATTTCTAGTTATAAATATAATCAAAAACATTTTTTGTTATATAAAATTTTTCGCTTGGACCTACCATTTAGTATAACGGTATATTGAATTATTTTCGCTATATTTATTTGAATGAAAAAAGTCACATTGTAACATATTTTTCATCATCAAATATATAACGTTTTTTCACACTCAAAAATGGAACATTTGGACACGCTGTTGCACAGTTTGTATTGCTCGGAATAAAAAAACGACTACTCTCATGTCTGAAATTTTCGGAAAAGTAGTTTTTGTTATATAAAATTTGTCGCTGAGACCTACCTAGGTTTAGGAGCTATACTGATTTGAATGAATAAAGTCACGTCTAATTCATGATCTATTGTTTTTTCCAGCCAGGGAGAAATTTAAAAGATTTTTGTTTAAATTTATGGTGCAAGAAGGAACAATTACATTATTCCTTATAAAAATACTATTGTAAACGAATGTTTGTATGTATGTTGGTGGGAAACAATGGTTTACATTTGGTTACTGCAGCTCCTCTAGGGAAACAATGTTTTTCAGAAACCTTTGGTAGGCAAATCACTTAAGGTTGCCAGTGGGTGGGGACAATCAATAAATATCTGTAAGATGGTTGTACTCTGTAGAGTCAAACAGAACATTGCCTACTGTATCCGGAAGGTTGGGACACGTAGATAGAAGGAATCCCACAGGAATCATTTCCTAATAATCTCGTCCTATAACAATAATAATTATATTTTATAATTTTTATATTTTACAGAAACTAAGACACTGATAGGTGAATGAACGGTGTTTGATGAACAATATATTATCATGAACGGCTTTATAAGATTTGTTTTTGGAACCTCGAGAAGCTCTCATGTGTCCCATCTTTACACCAAGTTAAATTGGCTTTCCCCTTCCTTCAGTAGAGATTACTTCCTTGGTACATTCCTCTCCCAAGTTATTAAAACCCATCACCCTCCGTTTATTCACAATATGGTATATTTCAAGTCCTCAATCCAATCATTGCATACAAAGGTCCCGTCTCTCCGCTTTCTACACCCCATGCTACAGAACTACTGCTTTCCAACGTTCCTTTCTTGCCTGCTCCGCTATTCTTTGGAATTCCTCTCCCACTTCCATTCGTAATGCATGCTCCTTCGGAACTTTTAAAACATTCCTCTTCCACCACCTTTCCTCCCTCTAAAAAAATTAAAATCCATACTTAAAATTATGTTATGTACATGTAAAGTATAATGTAAACAAGAACAAATAAAATCCCTTCCAACAGGATCACTGTTAGAAGGAAAACGCTTCAAAATATACATATATATTGTTTTTTTTTATATGATTTAGTTTCGATGAACAATTTTTTTTTTTGTAGTAATAGAATAATAGTAAACAGTACTCTTAAACTCTGCTTAATATCTTGTGATGTATTGTTTCAGCGACTGTTCGATCAGCACGAGGGTTGAGCGGATGACTTCGACTGGGGACGTGAGCCGGCCGCTCTGACACAGGGAGGAGACTGTCGACAGCCACCTCATCGTGACGTCCCAGTCTTCGGACCTGTAGCATCCGGGAAAGGAGCCACATCTAAAAATATCCGCTGAAAACAATGCATTTATACCCATACTATATTATATATATATATCATCATATATGTGTATAAGAAAGAAGATTTAAAGATGAGACCTACTATTTTGTTAATATGACTAATTGAAGCCTATGAGTGGTGGAATGGGTATGGCGTAAAAATGTATATATATATAAATTAGGAATTTGTTTACATTCCATATTTTGTTGTCTTCCAGAATATCATTTTTTTTTTTTTTAATAGATATATATCATTTATATGGGTAATTTTTATGCTTGCATATACATACGCAGTTACAAGGAGCTTGGTTTGTTTTTATTCCAATTATTCGCAATGTCAGACATATGTATACTTTAATGCAAGTTCGATTATATTTAACTTTAGTGTTAAAAATCCTAAATATTTATTTTTATTTATTTTATTTTTTTAATGTGTTTGAAATATATTTTCTAATTTCTCAAAACTAAGCTCCTAAGAAGCTGACAGAGGAATACCTCCAGTAAGTGGCCGCCACTTGTGGCTCGAGTGGACGTTAATGGCAGAGGCCTTGGCTTGAGTCCAAAAGTCCTTGCCAGCCAATTACAACCACACGGCTCTGGAGAATACTGAGGTTCCAGTTTGTTCTATGGGGAGGAACATAATTCATATTTAAATTTAGATTAATCTCTATAGTATATTCTCTACAAAATAAGGACTAATTTAGTGCTGAAGTTCCAATCGTGATTATGTCATTATAAAAATCGAAGGAATTTATTTTTCTCTTTGTTCCAACTATTTTTTTTTTTTTTTTTTTTTTTGCATCTTGGCAAATCAAAAGACACTTGCATCTTGGCAAATCAAAATACACTTGAATATATAGCATAAGTTATAACATTACCTTTTATTCTGTTACAAATAAACCTTAAAATTAATAAATAATTAATAAATTATTTGAATGGAACCTCGGTACATCTCCAGTGGCAATTCTGGTATTCATGTGAGCCCTGTTGTTAGTCTCTATCGTACTAAAACTAATTGTATATTTATGTAATATGTCTTTTGAAATATAAATACGTCGATGTCAAGATGTTGGGGGTAGTATCAACCCTCAGCACGGGCCACTAATCCTTTCTGAGAAGGAGCCGAGAGTACGTCATATGTGACGAACATTACTTCAATTAAATGCAAGGCATTTGAATTTTAATGTTATTTCATCGTTTTGTTTTGTTTTTAATTTTATACGATAAATTTGTGATAAACAGGTTTATTTTTATTTATTATAGCGGAGTTACAACTTATTCATCTTCGAAACAGCCATATTCACTCAACAAAATTACTATTTCAGACTAATTTATAAAAATGTCTATTTGATTCTCACTTACGAGATCATTTATTTACGACTGATAATGATTTGATAATTTTTTTATAAATTAACTGGCTTTGCATTAAATGGATAAAAGTGTTTCGGGCTTCACGAAACTTCGCCTCAATTAATTAAATGTTTGCAAAGTGTTTCCTTTATTTTTCTTTTTTTAGAATACGCAAATAATAGTGTAAGTGTGCTTATGCATCATTTTCATTCTAATAACTGACAAGTCGACGTCATCGATTAAGCACACGCATTAGATATATATTTTATACTAGCATATGTATATATATATTATGTATCTTTGACTACATGGTACATTCTGTGTGTGTTATGGTTGGAGGCGACAGATAGGTTAGCGGGTAGAGTGTACTGTGGACATGACAATATTATGTGTTTATATAGAAAATAGTGCACATATTGGTTATTCTAGGATATCCGTTATTCTAGGAAGGAATATTTTAAACAAAAATATTCTATTTTATATAATATATAGATATGTTTGTTCAATACTGAAATTTAACAGTTCCACTTGGAAGTTAAATATATACATATATATGAAACAGTGAAATAATATCTGGCAAAAATTCCAAAGGATAAGTTATAGGTAGTTATAAGCTGGTAATTGTTAACATAAATATGGATAGTTTATACAATTGGCTGAAGTAATAAGTAGATTTATAATAGTCACACCATATACAATATTAATATTATTATACATAATGCGTGCAGAGTGAAATAATGGCATATATGTATTTACATAATAATACGGGTCGAATAGTGCAAATCCTTCAAGTCAATTGGAATGGGAATGTAACAATTAAATGGTGAATCGTCGGCTGGACGATTAATGGCCATAGTTGAGAGTAGCAACGAATAATCTCTAATATATATATATATATATATATATATATATATATATATATATATATATATATATATATATACATAAAATTTCAAAACATATATCACCAGCCCGTGAATTCAAGTCACACTAATTAAATTGTAAAAATATAGCGCTTTTGTCATATTTATATAAATATATATATTATGTTAGAAGATCTCATCATTCATCCAATAAAATTGCTCAATTATATTTCGGAGCAGGCTTTAAAGTATGTTCTGTATATTGGATTGAGGTGTTAAATTAAATATATAGTTGTTTGTTAAGGTAGAGAATATATAAATCTATTTGTATTTTCATTTGTTAAGAGGCAGTTTGTACCATCAAAAGCGCATTGACAATGTTGATAACATGAATGAAATTAAATTATCTCAAGACATCCATGTTATAATGACATTTGTATTAAATATATATTGAAACTATATAACATGGAATATTTAGTTTTTAATGTAGTTAAATTTCGAATTATTTTCGTATTAATAATTTTCGTAATCAGAGGACTGTATCATTTTAAAAACCCGTTCTATATAAAGCTGTACTGATTTTAAGCATTTCTTAGTGGTATGGTACATTGATTTTATTTAAATTATTTGGCTCTTTAAACAGCTCTTAATCTCTGACCTGTTTGAGTAAATTTGACAGAAAAATATGCTTATATTTTACCAAATCCACGTAAAGCGGTTAAGGCTTTAACGAGAGATGGTTTCATGGTTTAATTACACTTTAAATAAAAAAATACTTTTCGTTATCGTCTGTACTTAATCTTTTCTAAATAAGCCATTAAAATCAGTATTTTGAACATTTTTATGTTCTTTAAGTGAACCGTAGCATTTTTTTAATATTTGCTGCTTGATTTGAGATACTATAATTGATTTTTAGAAATTTCTCCTAGGTGGTAGAAACGAATCGGCAAACTTTTAATGTCCCCTTTCGAAATAACTTGAGAGTTGTAGGAAGAGTATTAAACACTATTTAGGCAAAGAAGCGACGAAAAAATTGTAAATCATTTTAATTTACACTCACTACTTGAAACTGTTTATGAGAAAAAGCAGTTGGACCAATTTTATTCTTTAATCAGATTATCGAACTGAACAGTTTTCTGAATATTTGAATAAATATTATGTTGATGGGCAAAATTAAATCTTTTTTTTTTTTATTATTATTCTCTTTTAATGCTGAAGCGTAATTAATAAACATTATACAATGCGTTGATCGTTTAAAGATTAATAACATCATATCGCTCATCAGGTGGAAGAATGACATAACTGCGAAATCGGGTAAAAAAGGTTACCAAGATTAATAAGTCAGAAGTGCTTCCACAATCTTAATTCATCGGTAGAAACATTGACTGAATGTAGTCTGGCTATTCATATATATTAATAATTAATTTATGTCTATAATGTTGGATAAAAGTATTAAATTTCATTTTTTGCAGTTGCGTCTTTGTTCCTATGGAAGACCGATATAGACGTTAAGCTTTATTCGTTGCTAATTAATTGAATTTATAGATCCGTCAACTAGAATCATAGGAAAACTTTTGTTGCATTAAATATTTGAATTAAACTGTTAGTTTATGAGCCATTAAAAAGAAATAAATAAAGAAAGAAAACTGTTATAATTCTCTCAGGTTTCAGTGCTTGTATGGTTAAACTTTATACTTTTTTGAATTGAAAGATATTGTTGTTGCATGGTGTTACAGAAATCAATCATAAATGATAAATAAGTACAATTGACATAGGTCTACAGTTCCTACCCCCATACTATTATCGAAGAGTTAAATTTAATATTGTTACAAAACATTTTAAGATTCTTAACAGACGCATAAGATAAAAACCGGAACATAAAAGCTAAATCAATAAAGTAACATCGTACAGACTATCATTAATATAGATATTTTCTTGTAATAAGATGATACAGTTCTCAGTCCTAATCAATTATCTTACGATACTTACACACAATCATGCGAACTAATTAAACACGATTGAAAAAATATATATATTTATTTATATACTGGCCTATTTTCTTATTACAACGATTTTTTTCAATTGTAAGTCAATTTCCTAGTCTCATAACTGTAGATTTTTTTACAGAAATCAAATTGATATACATATATATCAGGAATTTATTCCGCAATTTATCATATTGTTATTTAATATATTATCAGTAAATAGCGGTAGATTTGTGAATTAGTTTTAAATAGGGAATTGTGATTTTGTTTTAGGGGGGATATTTTGAATTTTGATTTTATCGAAATATCGAAAAATGTTCTTTTGGTGAGGAAAGCCATCCAAGAGGGTGAAAGAAGTTACCAATCGCACCAACTCTAAAGCGGTGCGGAACTGACCACTCAACCGGTACTTGAATAAAGTCGTCTTTGGTCGAAGCCAGTTGATACGATAGAGTAAGTTAGAGCCTGTCTGCTTCATTATTTTGGGCCTTTATCATTTCAATAATAATATTAGTTGTATAGATTATTGGTATTATGTTGTGATAGATTTTACGTGACGCCGCTCACGGGGGCTGGACCTCCGCGAGTGGGTAGTGATGTTACATGGATGTGTATATTGCTTCATCATATTATATATAAGACATACAAACATATAAATATATGAATATACATCAAATATAAGTGATGCGATATAGATGTTAGTAAAATATTTTTAAAAGTTTTTTAAGGTGACTAAAAGCACATTGGTTTTGTTTGTTGGAAAGTGCAATAAACAATGTTAAAATAGTTATATTGTATATAAAATAAAGGATGATATCTGTATATTTGTACTTTTTTCTTTACTGAACCCAGACCTAGTCCTTCAGTTGTTTTCATCTAAAGCCACCAATACAGAGAAAACAATAGAATTGTTTTTAAAGGTTGTAGAGTCTTGTTAGTAGGGCAAGAGACTTGGTATTTCTTCCGAACCATTTTATTGAGGAACAATGTTGGAGTGGCTTGTTTTCAGCTAAAAGAAGGAATCAGCAAATTATTTACAATACCAACTATGTAAATAACAATATATAGAAGTGTATAAAAGAGATTAGAAAATGAAAATATTCTGGGACTCAGAATATAGCGAATAAAGTATAATAATAGTGGAAGTGATGGTTGTATGTGCGAATAGCAGAGGTAAAATAAACAATGTGTGTGTGTGTGTGTGTGTGTGTGTGTGTGTGTGTGTGTGTGTGTGTGTGTGTGTGTGTGTGTGTGTGTGTGTGTGTGTGTGTGTGTGTGTGTGTGTGTAAATATAAAGTAAATCCATAACAAATAATTTGTTCATCTGTATGAATTATGTTCAAGAGTTGAAACAGTAAGGTTATGAATGTGCATAAGATAGAACCATGGCCAATTTCAGGAAAGGAAGTATTCCACAGGGTCGCGTAACGGTCAAGAAAGGAATAATGAAGCGAACCAGTGTTATTAAAATAGATATGAAGGTCAGAAGAAAGATGTTTATCGAAATAGGAGAGAATTGATAATTCAAATTTCAGTAGCTTAAAGATGAAGGAAATGACACGGTCGAGTCTAAATTGATGATTAGTAAAGTCTAAATAATCTTGAAATAGTACAAATACCAGATTGATGGGAAATACATTATTTTTCCATGCCCAATTGCGATGATTTTCTTTTTTTTGTATAAATAACTTATTTTGATAATGGAATATTTGTCAAAAAAATCAATAAATGAAATGAATTAAAAAAAAAACATTATTTATTCGTATTCGATATCATACCGTACTGATAGTGTAAGTTTTTTGTTTTTAATATAACAATACTTAGATATACTGATAAAAAAAAAAAAAAAAAAAATGGGTTGCGTGATCACTATTAAAACAGGATAATAGGTTAGCTAGAGTTCTTACTAATAATTACCTAATGCTTCAATAGTATGATCAATAATGGTTCACTGCAATAACTCCAATAAACAACAGTGTGACAAAAGCATTCCTAATAAATAACTTCTAGGCCTCTTTCTGGCGAATTGAAATGTCAAGTTGGTTCATAAGGAAATCAGGAGCCGAGGAGCATTACTACTCATCATATTCTAAAGTTTTCTCCAGGATTTCATGATAATTATCAATACCCTTAGAGGTATAAGTTATACAAATATAATAGGCATAAGGCTAAGTTGGATCCAGTAACGAAAACATAGACACTTCTATAAGGTATGTACATTTTATTTTTCATTATAATTGATCACTACAAACAGGTTAATAGATACTCTCAAATAATAAAACAGTTACATTCATTTTAAAAATTTATGTTATTTTTAAATATTTTATAAATTACAACATCGTATAATATATAAAGGACAATTATATGCCCTAAACCTATCAAGCCAAAAGAGTTGTAGGATTTGTGAAACTTTTACAATGTTTTATTTAAGCTCTCATTTTATTTTTGTGATAAAATTATCATTATTTATCTAAGATCACCATATAGACAAAAATAATTTAAAAAAAAAATAATAAAAAAATAGGAAATTCTTGTGACAAACATACATAATAATGAACGTAAAACTACGAGTAAATATCTTACTAATGAAATGAATTCCATCATAATAATGATAATAATTCCTAACTTTGTTCTTATTAGTAGCTTCTTCCTTAATAATTTATGGATAGAAAATACGAGACAGCAAAGTATCAAGAAGATCTGGAATAAATGATACAATTGTATCATAACTCCTGCTAATAGGAAATATATATTTCCCCCCCCCCCTTCATAGCCCCTATCTAGAAAGAAAAAGAGTGTAGGTGCTCTTTACATCATTAGGTGAGGATTATAAATTATTATAATTTATACTTTAAAAGTTATAATTCACAACAAGAGTAAAAATTAATAATTGTATTTACTTAACACGAATCGCTTAGTGAATAAGGCTTACAAAAACTTTTTTTCTATTTTGCATGGTCCTGAAAATTTTTAAAAAACGATTGAACAGATCCCCAACCTAGGACTCCACTTGGACAAACGTCTTATTTGGAATACAAATACAAGACTAAAACGACAAGAAACTGCCCGTAGCGACGGGCAGTAACGACGCGCCGCACAGTGGGGCAAAACGGCCCAAAATGGGTAAAAACCTCATACTTTCTAAACGGTTCGCGCTATAAGCATGAAATTTTGTAATTATATATTTCATGAGGTTTTGAATTGAATGAAACCATAATCAGCTTCATCAGATGATCAGAAAGGGTAAAAATCTAAGAACAAAAAGTAAGAAAAAATTAATAAAGTAAATTTGGGGTATATATATGTATATATATATATATATGCTATCTAAGCTGCTGAATAAAATAAAACTATAACCAGAGCAATCTGATCATCAGCATTGAGCCATATTTTCAGTTTAAAAATTTTTAAAAAAAATCAATTAAAAATAATCAAGTTTGTTATTATTATATATATATATATATATATATATATATATATATATATATATATATATATATATATTTTTAGGTGCTAAATTGAATGAAATTTACTATATAGCTCTATTACAGACCCAAGATTCGTTGAATTAGGTTAAAATTCATTATTAGGTTATATTTGGAAATAAATTAAAATGTTTAATATAATTTAAAAAATGTAATAAGTTTTACAATGTAACTTCAGTTGAATTCTATTGAATAGACTGGACAGCTATTTACAATTATCCATCTTATATTGACAAAGATTATATTCACTCGTTATATTACGTACAAAAATAAAAGCTATTAACTATAAAAGTAAAGAAAAAAAAAGATTTCGAATTGTTCCTTTTTTTCTATAACAGTAAATAAGAACCTTCATCATTTAATGGGAGCTTATTATTTCTAAATGCGGACTTAAATTACTTATCACCGGATCAGAAGTCACCATGATGAGATGAAAAACATCTTCATTTGTTGCTGTTTTTCTTGAATGATGATCTCTGTGATGTTTATTATAGCTCACCTTCAGTTTTAAAGCCAAATGTGATTTATATATTAATAAAACACGTTTTTAAAAACATTTTACTTTAAATCTCTGAATTTAGTAAGATATTTAGATTGAAAATGATTGGAGTGGCCATTGATATAAAAGAATAAAATAAATAAATATGATAATCTTCATGAGAGAACTAAGGTATACAATAATAAGAACTCAGTGATACAAATAATAACCCCATAAATTGGTCATCCAAATTCCAAAACTTTTATTTTCAATTGATTTTGATTTTTTATTTGAAGAGCTATTTTTGAAAATTGTTCTTTCTGCTATATTCTGGTACTTAGTCTCTCAAGAAAGTTATTTGTTTTTGTATAGAAAACCAGAAATCATATTATATCTGATCATTTTACAATGAATAAAGAAAAAAAAAAAAAAAAAAAAATATATATATATATATATATATATATATATATATATATATATATATATATATATATAAATAAGACAAACAAAATAAAAACAAATATCCATATATAGTAAGCCAATTTTCACATCCTAGTTATAAAAAAAAAAAAAAAAATTATGCTAAAAATTAGTTTCTGTATAGTGAAAAATAACACATAAATTCATCCCCTGAACAAATATGGCCGAAGCCGGGATTTATATTTATAACACGGTCTCTCAGACACCTTTACTTCAATTTGAACCCCTAAAGAGAGCCTAGTTCGGTGTAGCTTTTTTTGAAAGACCAAGTGAAATGAAGATAATTTAGATTTACGAGACAGCTAATTTTGAAAATTCCTGGAAGTCAAGGTTGGGGCTACATTTACGAAATAAAAATCGTCCATAAACCAGTAAACATCAATAGTGAAGTTCAAAGGGTAATACAAAATGTTTGCTAAAAATTCAGCCTCATAAAAAATTATTTTAACAGAACTTCAAAACCGTGTTATTTTCTCAACTCCAGAAAAGGGCAACTTCAAGGACGTGTACAGATCCTGGTAATGAAATAATCGAAAAATCAGTTCCACAACGTTATGCTACATTTATTTAGGTGTACAAAAATAATGAAAAAAAATAAATAAATAAAATCATAATATTTTAGGGGTTTTTCCACGTTTGCCCCACTGTGCGCCGTAGCAGACTACTTCAACATTTACTAGGCAAACGTTCAAAGCTCCCAACTTTATTTACATGATTATTATTAGACTTATTTGGACTGCGGGGTTAAGCTTTGGGGCTCCACCAAACCATCAATTTCAACTAGTTTTCAATACTTACAATCTAAAATCCTTATAGCCCATTCAATAAAGATTTCGTGTGGCAACTAATTAGGGGAAAACTGAATTTTTGCAGGGTGTTAGTAAATAAAGTACACACTAAAAAAACACAAGATCCCGACCCCACCCCTCTTGCTTCCCCCCACCACTCATTCAGCAACATTCGAAGTACGGAAATCTGGTTATATGCCGACAGCTCGAAACCTTATTATTCTATCGAAGTGTTTCTTTTTTATTTTACTCATAATATTACAAACAAGTTATGTTAAATACACTTTTTATGTAGATAGCTTAGTTTCGCGGTAATACTTAATCATATACAGAAAACTGCCACTACATAAAACAAAAAGTAACTTAAACAAATTATAGATTTTTATCATAACGTTTTGTGAAGAAAAGTGTAAAATAAAACTTATAGATAATATAACTAGCTTTAAAATGATGTGTCTCATAACGCATAACACTTAAACGATGGCTTCATAGAGAGCGCTGAAAGAGTAATGGATACCGGTGCGCCGGTCCTAGGAGGGCCGTACTGAGGTGCACAAACGCATGTACTGCTGTTCATGATCATGAATAGTCATTCAGTTGAAATGCAGCAACAACATAATAACGTTTATTTTTAGGTTATTACTTCCAAAGTGCATTTTGTTTTTGCTATAATAGTTTAAAGTTTGTATCACTGATATAGTACATAACTTAGCATCGAAGATTCAACTACAAAAATCTAAAGATCTGATTGCTGGATATTGTTCACCGCCTTTAGCTCTAAATGTGATAAAAAGTCTTCCTCAAAATATCTTCTGGTTTAGGACAGAAAGGGGATGAAAGTCGTATGTTGTTGGCTGTCTGATCTCGGAACTCGGAAAACGTTACTTTTAGCACACATATACATAGAAAAGTAAAGCAAATTTGCAAGAAATGTCATTTTATTCCTCTCTTTCCCATATCATAATTTTAGAGCTATGGGAGAGGGAAAAATAGAAGATTTTTCACTTGAGGTAATTCGCATTTCTCCGGAATAACACGTTTATTGGTACTCATTTTGCTATAACTCCGAAACAATTTGTCCAATTCAAAATACATAAAAAGTGTATATAATATAGCTTGTTTGTAATATTATAAGGAGTAAAATAAAATTAAAAAACACTCCGATAGCATAATCAGGTTTCGAGCTGTCGGCATATAACCAGAGTTCCGTACTTCGAATGTTGCTGAAGAGGTGGGGGGGGGGGCCAGAGGTGTGGGGGTCGGGACTTTGCGTTTTTTTAGTGTATACTTTATGTATCAACACCCTACAAAAATTTAGCTTTCCCCTAATTACTTGCGATAAAGGCTAATTTCTTGGCTTCATTGACTGGGCTATCAATGCTCCTTACTTTGTCACCAATAAACTTTAACCATAAAGATCTTAATATTCCATATGTTGCTGATTTAGCTGAAACCAGGTACCTATCCCACTCCATTCCCGATAATCCTCCGAGGTGTCTGAAAAGAAGATGGCCTAGAGATGTTCTAGTATAGAATTTTTATTGAAGTGTTACTGATGAGTAGTTTCAAGTTTTGGCAAGTTATTTTGATCGTTATTAACACATTTACTTGATCTATATATTTATACAGTTGTAAATTTCAATAAATTGATAAAAAATAAATTAAAATGTCTTAAGTAAAACTATTGAGTACTAATGGGTTAAATTATTGGAATATCAAACAAGTCTTTCAATGATATTGATTTTAATGAATATCGATGTAATTATTTCATTTTTATTGCTTACTAATTTCACCCCTTCCTATCATATTCTACTAGGTACATAACAATCTGATCGCTGATATGTTAAGGATAAGGAGATGGTTATAGAATTAATGAAAATGTCATATTTTCCAAGAATATTATATAAATGTAGATAGACATGATTGTCAGCTATCTCAATCTGTGTAACGCATGTTGATTAGATCTCAATAACTTTATACCTAAGTTTTATTTTTGCTGTTTCCTTCTTTCTATTAGATTCTACAGGATCTTGATATATCCTAAAATTATAAACACACCTATTGTCAATATCTTCCTTCTTATTACCCCATTTTGACTATAGTGTTTACCCCATTTTACGTCTAAGATCACAAGATTCAGAAGCTCATAAACTGTTGCTCACATTTATATATCCTTATATAATAAGGATTCCCTTTATGACCAATTATCTAGTTACTCCACAAAATTAAAATGGTGAACTCTTTTCTTCTGTCCCCAGAACCTCTTTGATTCAGTAATTTACAATCCTCCATCCAGGAAATCACGTTCCGACAAAATGTCCTTCTGATCTCTACAACCCTTCCATACCCCATCTTCAAACGATCATTCCTTGCTTGAGCATTCCATTTCTGGCGTTCCGCCTCAGCGTTCTACTCTAACGATTTTAAATCCCACCTCTTGATTAACCTATTAAATAACAATCTATTTTTTAATCACTATATTTAATTTATTAAAACATAAATATATCAAATAATTGAAGGGTTTGCTGTAAAAAGGATGTAGCTGAACTTATCAATGGTTCGGAAAAAATATAAAACTAGTTTTAAAATTGAACGAACATATTACAAACAAATAAAAGAGTCAGTCCCATCTTTTGATTTACACGATAACTAACAATCGAAGCTTGGTACTAACAAAACATAAATATATCTTCTTTTTTTCACAAGATTTTACAATTCCAATCTGCGGTAGAATGTAGCTACCTCCTTTATGCAGCAAAGCCTTCAATTCTAATAAAATTGAATTATGAATATAATAACATGGAAATGAATGGTAATAAACTACCTACTGGGAGCACCAGGGATGAAAGTTTGTTTTAACATTACTAGGCTATTTTATCTCCAAACGTCTCTGATGATTACCAGGACCTAAGTTTGTAAATTGAATGAGTGAGGGGTGAGTTATTATGAAGGAATAGGCATCTGGTTCTGATATAAAAACAATACATGAAAAATTATCATAAATATCTAAATGAGTTAATTTGTTAATACATAAAAAAAAAAGAGAATTAAGGATTCCATAAAAGATTCTAAACTTATAAATTATTACTATTACATTACATTACCATTTCAGCTGTAATTTATAGTTTTCTAAAGAAAAATAAATAAAAGAAAAAGAAAAGTATATGTTGCCAGTATTATTATTAATCAGTTCTATATCGATTTAGATACAAAGGCATGCAACAAAAAGTAATGGAAACAGAAGAACTTTTACCAGCTCAACATTTATTAAATTAATTAAATGAACATTTATATTATTACAAACAAAATAGGCATATAATAAGATAAATTATTAAAAAGTCATACTAGAAAACTTCAAAAATAAATAAGTAAATAAAATCTATTATGTAACGACATTAACATTTGATCAGAAAATTTACTTCGTTGTAGCACAATATATAAATTATATAGAACAAGTCCTTTCTTATATTAAGAAGATATCGACTTCTTTTCTCTCGTATTATATGATATAATAGGCAACAAAGAGGGTTCTTGTACCAAGAGGAATTTCTTTTTAAATATCTTCTTTTTTTTTTTTTTTTTTATATTTACATTTTTTTTTTTTTTTACATAAAAGCCCTTGACTTCATCCTGTACTTTGACACCCCTTTTTAACAGAAGGAAAAGAGATCGTAATTTATTACTCTAATAGAGACAAAAATAAAAAAAAATCGATCCAAGTACTCATAACATATTGCGTACTCCTATATCAATAGATCAATCATATATACATAAATAAATAAAGGCTGAGCGAACCCGAAGGTTTGATTCCGACACCACCAAACGTTGACCACAAACCTCTCTCGCGCAGTTCTGCATTGTGAAGCCTTCTAAATTCTCCGGTTTTTTCATCCTTTTTTGGGCCAAATATTCAACGCAGTACTTTGTTTTGGAAAACTTTAAGGTGATGTTCCTCCTTTAACGTAAGCGGCCACGTTTCGCATCCGTAGAGAACTGTTGGTAGTATAACAGTCTTATATATCCTAATTTTTAAATTTCTCGAGAGTAAGCACGAACTGAGTAGTTATGCGACAGAGAAATAACAAGCATTATCGGCTTTTAATCTAGCCCTTATTTCGTCTTGAATTTCATTTTTTCCCCTCAAAGTGTTCAAAATTTATCCCGAAAATATCTACATCGCTAAAATGTACACCGTTTCTACTACTTACCATATATTTCGTTTTATCGGTATTAATTATTAGAACAATGTCGTTACCGGTTTTCATGAGCGTAATTGCGTTTAATTAAATAGTTTCTTCGTTTTCAACTAATTGTAAGTACCAAATCATCAGCATAACCAAGTTATTTATTATTTAGAAATTTATCACCCATCTCCAATCCTTTTCCCGTAAGCATTACCTGCCTAATGACGTGTTCTAGTGCTGTTAAATAAGTTAAATAATACCGACAATCTAATTGATTTGTTTAATAAATTGATTGTTGTTACGATTTGTAATATCACGTATTTTTTTTTTTTTTAATCAATGAAACCTATATTCTGTATTCATAAAACTTTAGTTTGTGAGATTAAGAAAGGAAAAAAAAGGTTTGGGTACACAGTATTGATGTGAGCAGCCTGTGAAGGGAAGGGCTGTTGAACACGTGTTGCCCTGCTCGTTCCGATTCCTTGGAATAAAACGTCCCAGATAGAAGTGGCTTAAGGATTGCCACAATCAGATGACAATCTTAGCGTTTGTTCAAAGTAAATGAAAGTGTGGATAAATAAATAAATATATATATATATATATATATATATATATATATATATATATATATATATATATATATATATATAAATAATAAATACTTCATAATTCACACTTGCATTTACTTAAATAATATCAACAGATATCTGAACAACTGAGACAATCCTGTTGTTTAAAAGAAAGTCAAGTACTGATTGTCTTCAAATTTCTAAAGAAAAGGTTCGAACTTTAGAAATACAAGTCCTAGAGAAAGGGCTGAAAGCAGTAATCATTGGAGACAACCATCATTGCTAGAATATTTTTAAATATTAACAAACCTTAGAGAAACTTTAATAATTCATTACATCTTTATGAATTCTGTCATAAAATTTTTGAAAAAAGAAACATCAAATAATTAAGATAAACAATTATCATTACCTTTTTTATTTATGTATTTTTTAGATTAGGGCATTCGTGGAACTACTAGATATAATGAGAAGAAAAATTCATCATAGCAAAGTCACAACAATCTCCTTACTGATGATATTTATTTGATAAAATAACATTTTCGATATGTTTTAGAATTAACTCACCTTCAGGTTAAAACAATATTTAAAAATATAACACAATATTTCAAGACTTATTAATTTCACTGATTATAAACTAGATCTAGTTTATTATTTATTACTTATCCGCTGATAAGTACTTCATCTAGACAAACGTTTAACTTGGAATCCACATACAAGACTAAAACGACAGAAAACTGCTCTTCGTTTTTGACTTCTTCAACATTTACTAGACAAACGTTCAAAGCTCCCAACTAATTACAAAAGACTTCTTTACACGACTGCGATCTGACCTATTTGGACGAACGGGATTGAACTTTGGGGCTCCACTAAACCATCCATTTAATCTCGTTTCCAATCCTTACAATCCAACATCCTTCGAAAAATCTTCAATGTTCCTTATTATTTTCTTTATTTTGCATGGTCCTGATTTTTTTAAAAATTAAAATGGTTGAACAGATCCTCTATCTAGGACTCCACTTGGACAAACGTCTTACTTGGAATCCACATATAGGACTAAAACGACAAGAAACTGCCCGTCGTTACAAACTATTTCAAAATTTATTAAACAAATGTTTAAAGCACCTCTCTACAAAAGACTCATTTACATGGTAGCTTTCAGACCTATTTAGACGCATGAAGTTGAGCTTTGGGGCTCCAGTAAACCATCTAATTTGTCTTGTATCCAATCGTTGTACACCAAAATCCTTAATGCTCCTTACTTTGTCGCAAACAAACTTATCCATATAGACCTTAATATTCCATATGTTGCTTACTTAGCCCAAACCAGATACCTATTCTTTCACATATCACTCCAAGCATTTTTTACCCAAAGTCTTCAAAAAACTATTAGGATTCTACAAGAGATTGACTTTGGCATGAAAACCTGTCATTATTCTTACGATAATTTAAACAAAAAATTTAGGTAAATCGCGTTAGGCATTGTTTCGACAAAACATAAATAATAAAATAATAAAAAAGCGACCAAAAACCTGTCCTTTTCAAAATGTTTCCTTTAACGAACAAACCTGACAGCTGATTTTCTCTAATAAATAATTACTATCTTCGAAATTAAAGATTCTACCAGCCATCAATGCATTGAACAAAGTAACATTGTATGCAGACTAATAATAATCTTATAAGAATAATTTATAGGGCACATCTTATAAAACATTATTTGCCAACTGAGTAGTCATTCATAGAAATGTTTTATCTCATTCTAACAGAAGTAGTAATTCGTCACATTACTCAGCCCACTCAAACTGAGACTACAATCCAATGAAGGGGAACTTACAAGCCGGAACGACAGCGATAAAAGAGAAGATAAATTACTGAGGAATGAAGCATGGTAGAAATATAGAAATAAAAGATAAATATTACACGGGGAGAATACAAATACACAATATAAAGCCTAGGGGGACTTTATTAGACAGCCCTATTAAGCCCTACAAGCCTCTTGGCAGGGGAACAATTTTTTACTCCATTTATTTCTCGTATAATTTATTGTCCCGCGCCTCAAGGAGGCCATATTGCCACTGCCATTTAAATATGCATTAATATCCTTCCGGTTCTTATGGCTACTGATATTAAATTGGGACTGCTCTTTCACTATTTATCACAAAAATGAGTACTCGCCCTCTTCCGGATTGAGATCGCGTTGCTTTTGGGTTTTGATAACTTACATACATTTGAAATTTGCTACGTTCAATGCAAAAATAAGAATAGTATGTAATACACTCAATTTCCTAATTGTTTTTTGTTTTTTGTCATTTCGTTAATCTAATCGATTTTTTCCCATCTATTTATTTATATAAATGAGAGAAACCAATAATTTTTGCAATAATTTAAAATAAATAGAAAATCGTTGTTTATCTTTTCTACGTTGTTTAGGTCAATATATTCCAATGAT
The DNA here is from genome assembly GCA_003667255.2 of Euschistus heros. Lineage (NCBI taxonomy): Eukaryota > Metazoa > Arthropoda > Insecta > Hemiptera > Pentatomidae > Euschistus > Euschistus heros. The sequence goes on along the minus strand of RCWM02000162.1, from coordinate 1,512,699 downwards.
TAACATTCATCTGTTTGAACTATGTAATTATATAAATACTTTTTTCGACTGTTTCCGTGTCTTTGACTTTCTAATAGCAGATGTTTCAAGCTATTTATGATGTATAAGTAGCTATTTTCACATTTTTCAATAGATTTAATTATTAAACTATTATTATTTAAAAAAATATATTTAAGTATTTTTGACTATTCTCAGTTGGAAAATGGTTTTCAGCTTGGTTATACTTATATAAATATTCTTCGGGCTGAAGGTTGTTAAAATTTGAAATTTTCACACACAACGGGTTATAACTTGTATTTAAGGTGTGACCAATATCTGTTGAGAATAAATGGTTAGTGACTTTTTCAATTATGTTACTTTTGTTGGATAATAATTTTATTGGATTGAAAGAATCATGAAAGTGTTCTGAAATATTGCGGTTAATTATCAATTGTTTGATACCCAGGTATGTTGAAAATCAAGTTAATTGTAATGTGAATCTAAGAGTAATTCGAAATATATAAGTGGTAACCGACTTTTTAGTAATGCCATAATTTTAATAGAAAAAAGATTTGTAATACTTTTCAGCTCGAATATTAGAAAAATCTATTGTTTTTACGTATATTTTATAAGGTCATTACATAAATTTATAAAGTCACATTTTTGTTTGCGATATTCGTTCCGAATGTTTTTAAATGGGAATATCTATTAGGTTAGTATCAAGTAGGATCCTTTAAAAGAAGGAACTAACAAATTAAAAACTATTTTTTTAATATGCCAACATTTTGGGCACATTTTTAAAGCCATCATCAGGGCAGATGGAAAAACCATTGTGTTTATTAGTTAAAAACTGGTTTAAAAAACTGTTTATTGTGTTTATTTGTTAAATAACACTTGTTACCTGTGATATAGCCTTTGTGTTTTTAACATGGTTTTTAACATGAGTTTTTGATAGCATGCTGTATCCTGTATAGTTTATTTTGATTTTTTATTCTGCCCCGATAGTCGTTATTTTCGAGTGCTAAAAGCTTGAGATAGGCTCGCCCTAGAAGAATTTATCTAAACTAAGACTATTTTTATAAAATAAGACTAAAAAAGCTTTTCCAAACATGGTCCAGATAATGATAACAGTTACGTAAAACTTGGCCCATCCACATTAGTTACCCGTCCAAAAATACAAATGAACAACCCCCCCCCCCCCCACCCATGGGGAGCTATCATAGCATCTGGAAATTTTCTTTAAGAGAAAATCTAGTAAATTAAATAAGGTTATTAATGTTTTATGGAAGGCAACTTTTTTCTGGTACTATTGCTTCCAGATGGGATTACTTTTACGTACGTTTTTATGTGATGAAAAATAAAAAAACAATTATTAATGTTTTACAAAAAATAAAAGTATTATGATGCCTGATTTTGTTTTTACTCCATGATGGCCTAATGAACAACGTTTTATTTCGTTTAATAATTGATTGAAAATAAAGTTAGTAGATGTGGAGGAATGCATATTATATACCAAACAATATAAGCACTATAAATCTATGAATACATTTAAATTTATATGTGTTTATATATACTTCGAATAATGGAAATATTTTTGTTTAATTATCCAAAAAAAATAAATTACAATAGCATAAGGAATTTCAGCCGAGATGGGTGAGGGTATTAGAGAATCAAGCTCTGTATCATAGTCGTTGCAACGTAACCGCTTCTAATCCAGCAATAATAAATAGAAATTTAATTTGCGGTGAACCCACTTAATGAATTTCGACCTTTCCACTAAAGCTATGAAATAGGATATTTCATACCGGTCTTCATGCATAGTTGGAGTACATTATGACATTAAATCCTAATAAAAAACCAAAATAAACCAATTGTTGATATTTTTTTCAGTAATAACTTAGCATTTCATAATAATTCTTAATCATAGTAACAGAGAAAAATCTCCTGTAAAAATATATTTTACATATTATACATTTACAAATGTTGGTTTTTATCCTGTATCCATTCTCAATTTTTGTTGGGCCATATATTTTTCTCAGGATTTTCCGCTCCAAAGTATGTAAATTATTTTCTTGTTGAAGTGTGAGGGTCCACGCTTCGCTACCATACATTACCACTGGTCGAAGGACCGTCGAAGGGAGGAGTCCCCCAGAATCCGATAGTCCTTTTTTTTTTTTTTTTTTTTTTTTTTTTTTTTTGTTTCGTAATTGTTTTGTTTTTGGTAAAGACAATAACTAGGTGCACCACTCCATAAGATTGTTTATTTCAAAGGATTGATCCTTGAGTCATCCTACAAAACTTAGTTTAATAGAATAAATATTTCAGGAGGAGATAAATTTGATTGAAAGAATGTATGTAAAAAATGTAATTTGGTATGAATTTATTTGTAGCTGGTTAGTTTAATATAATCGGGCACCTCGACTTCGTTTCCTTATGTAACTGCGTAACGGAAATGCCCTTCAAGAAGTTTTTTTGCGAGTTAAAATATTCGAAATATTGCTTCTAACTTTTTTGTTCCTCTGGTTACGATACTGATTTACTTGGTCTATGCCAATTAATAATGGAATATTTACGAAACCTCTTTGAAATACAACAGTTTTGGCAAAGAAGAATAAAGCAAACCAATTAATTAATACACCGACTAAAACAATAAAAAAGGAATAAAACAAACCGATAAAAAAAAAAAATCATACCGTCCTGTATTCTGAAATGGTTTTTCATTGGAGTGTTTTTCACAGCATGCTAATTAACTAGAAAGAGTGGGTTAGATTAAACATTTCTTTTTAGGTTGTTTTTTTTTTTCAAATATCTTGGAAACCAGTAGGTTTAAAATAACTAAATATATATAGTTATGGAAACCCATTGGTATTAAGGATAATAAACAAATGTACGATATCCCCTCTCCTAGATAACCCTATAAAAGGCCACCTCCACCTGGCCTCGGCGACACTCTGCTGCAGTCATGCGATAGGACGTACAGGTGTTCAACACGAAGTTTTTGTATTAAGTTATAAATTGTGTTTTTTCTTGATATAATGTATGTAATTCAGAATAAAGCCTCTTTTTAAAAACTCAGTCCCGCTAATCTTTTATTTAGCTATATATATATATATATATATATATATATATATATATATATATATATATATATATATATATATATATATACACACACAGAGTGTGCACCTCTTAGTGTAAAACTAAATGAAAAAAGAAGAAAAATGCCGCAGACCTTACCTTTCTATTCCAATCCGTTGCAGATATACGAAAGTTCAAAAACTTATTTGAGGAAACCACGTTTTTTACCATAAAAGCTGTGTTATCACCATTTTTAAAAAAAAAAATTTCAAATTTTGACCACATTTTTGGATTTACCAATTAATTTCCTATAAGAGCAGATAACCTTGTGCATGTAACCTTATATTTTACAAACTGGGGACCTAAAGAACTGCTTGATCTTAACCTTATTTCATGGCCTTTTCCTGAACTTATCTGTACAAAATTTTACTACACCATTTTTATAGTTCAAGGAAGGTTTCCAACAGTAAAGTTTACAATAATAAATAATTAAAAGTGTAATGTTGACTGCCAGAAATGAGGTTTGCAACACTGTCATATACTTTTATGTTAATATATTAAAATCCAGCAAGATGATACCAATAAAATTATTTTTGCCGAATAGAAATGATTACTTAATCAAAATGCCAATCCTTTGCTTTTTGATATTTGGTGCAAAAATATGATTCATGCGCACTGATAATGCAGTCCATTATCCGCAAGAGTTTCTAATTGTATCCGTCTATCTGGATCCCACTCATCAATTTAAGTTAAAAATTGGATGTCCCCAAACATGCTTTAAAGTGTTATCTTCGATTACCTGATCTGTACAATTTTAACCAGTTCAAAAATTACTTCTATGCTTGAAAAAATCACTGAGGAAATGATACTTATCAAATGCGTGATACCAAACTAGAATTTTGTGGATAAACAAATAAAACTTCCATTATTAGTTAAAATTATGGAACCCTTATAATCGACTTAAAAGGCAAGAAAAGTAACAGACGCTTCAGCCAACTGTAAAAACTATTAAATAGGACATCTTACCGTTGAAAACAAACTTCTCATATACAAAACCGTAACTAAAACTAATTGTACCAATAAACTGTGGGGGAAAGCAAACAAGTCGAATATCAAACGCATTTAATCCTTCCAAACCCTATTCCTTCGAACTAATGCTCCATATTATTATGTCTCTAACAAACTCTACATAATGATCTAAATAGTGACGCAGCTGACACTTTATGCGAGGCATTGTGGAGAAACAAGCTTAGTTCGAGGTTCCCAGGAACACTTGTTCATATTGTGTATATAGTATAATTGTAGTTAAGATTTTTTTCCTCCTTTCTTTCTATATTATAGTTGATTTTTACTATTATTATCCTTTTTTTTATATTATCATTCATCAAATTTTATTTTATTTCTTAAATATGGTAAGAGGCTGTTTCTTTCTTTATTTTTTACTTTGTATCTTTATACTATTATTTATTACTTTCATTGTAACTATTGTATGAACGTATTCATTGCCATCCTAATACTCATTGTCCTTGGGTAAGGTAGCTCGTGATATTTATACAATTAAAAAAACAAAATCATTATTGATGTAGCATTAAAAAATGCTTTTTTAAATTTTATTTTTGACTATAAAAACTTTTTAACTAACTTTTTTAGACGGTGGATAACTATATATATATATACACGCACACACACACACACACACACATATAAACTGGCAGAATATTCCACATGCATTTGGTTTTCTCAAAAAATAATAAACTTTTCTATACATATTTATGAAACAAGTCTGGTAAAAATAGATGGACTTCGGACGCTTAGAAAATTGCCCACCGAATTGCATTCATTATTGCACTTTTGATTCACATTTCGTCCGTAGATCAATTCTGTATGAATTATAAAACTCCGAAGAAAGTTTTAGCTGGTTTGATACAACTGGCCTTCCAATTTTAGTTAAGATTCAACAATTCTAGAATTTGTTAGATTGCAGATTTTCAATAAAAGTGGGATTAGAAATCAGAATAGTTTGCAAATCACGCTCAAATGACGCTAAGCTATATGATTATAGCTACTCGGATCATCAAGTAGCACACCTTACAGACATTCCTATGCAGACACAGACAAACAGCGAAGACACAGAGAGCAGACAGGCGAGATGTAAACAGGCAGCGAGGCGGGGCTCGACCTTGAGCGAATTGATCGCCGCGGCCTCCCTCTGTCTTAGCCGGGCCCTGTTCTTCTGTGTCCAATACCCCGCTAGTTCGGCGGCTCTCCCCTCGAGGGTGGTAAAGATGGAGAGGACATACTGTCATAAAAAAGCATTCCCATTTAGTTTATAACTTTACCTGTTTGTACAATAATGATATTTAAAAACTACTCAACGTTACATGGCATTGGTGATTATAGAAGATGCATACATCGAAAAGTGGTTCTTCAGGCAATTTGTTTAGGACTGTCATTATATTTTTATATTCTTAGTTTGTGTAATATCTATACATTCCCCATAAATACAATTAAAAATCATTATGATAAACACAAACAAAAAAAATTAAGTTCCAAAAAAAATGGAATATTTCATTTTTTTTTTTTAAATTATAAATAAAAATTTGAAATGGGGACATCAAATATAAAGTTAAGTAATAATTCTTAATCAAGTATGGATTAAGTGTTAAACAAAATTTAGTCTTCGATAGATATCAGAAAGTCCCAAATCATACTCTTCAGCAGGATATATTTTGCATAGTTCCCAACTCATGTTGTAAACATCCACATTTGCTCTTTGCATTCGAAACTTTGTCCGTTTAGATTTTCATATGATTTTCAATCATCATGTGCCATATTGGTTTAAGTTTTAGAATATTCATTTGCATAATTAGGAATAATATTGTGATGCTTAGATCAGTGAATCTTTTTCTGATTGCATAATTTGATTTTTTGTTTAAATTTGAAACATTTGCAAAATAAGAAAAAAAGAAAAAAAAACTGAAAGGAATCTTAAATTCAACAAGCTCAATGTCACAATACTGTGCAACAGACAAGATTCTGACTAAGGAACCGAAATATATTGCTGCTAATGCCGTCATTTAGCGAAAGAAATAATATATATTTAATTATTAAATTTCGTATACCCATTTTATTACACAAATTAAAAGGAAAGTACATATTATTTTTCAAAAGAAATTTTTAAAAAAAATAACTCCCATTTCTGACAAATTTAAAATTTATAAACTTAAAAGTTGTGAAAATGGTAATTTTGCTTTTTTATATCGACACCAGAATAATAAAACCTTGTTAATTTTATGAGGGAAGTATAAACGATTCCAAAATAAAAACAAAGTTTATTAGAATCAATAGAAAGATATTAAATCGATTAAGAAAATGAAGAAAAACATCTTACCTAAAATAAAGACATAGAATTAATTAAAAGTCCCTTTCTTCTATATATACACAATAACCAAAGGGTATAACTTAAAAATTATAAGTATCATAAACATAATATATAGAGCTTCTTTTGCTGCTTTATCAGCCATATCATTACCTCTTATACCGATATGACTTGGTGACCAGATGAAATAAACCAATTTTCCTTCTTCATATAGTTTCTTGACGAGATCCAGAATGCAGTGTTTTCCTATGTGATCTGAATACATGTTCTTCATGGACCTCAATGTGCTGAGTGAATCCGACACCAGGACAACATATTCAGTGGGCGAGTTTAAGGAATATCGTAGAGCCATGGCGATTGCATTAATTCTAGCAGTATAAATATTACAAAGTTTGTGTAACTTACACTTATGTGCTTTTTGTGGAGTGACAAAGGCAGATGCTGTTGATGTGTCTGATTTGGACCCGTTGTGAATATTAATAAATGTTGAGGTAAGGAGGATATGATATTGTAGAAGTGTTTTCTGTATACTTCAGGTTTTGTATTTCCTTTGGGATATTTTAATAGACTCAGGTTTAATTTTGGTGAAATGTAAGACCAGGGAGGTGTGCCAGTTTTAATTAAGTTTCATTTGAACAGAGGCGTAATACCAGATTTGACACAAATGCTTAGTGTCGGGCTTGTCCTAAAAGCTTCAGTTGCAAGACGTATTCCAGTGTGGTGCACGGAATCGAGTTTAGTTAAATTATTTTTGCGAGCTGATCCATAAATAAAACTCCCATAAGCTATCTTTGAGCCGATCATAGCTATATCAAACCTAAAAATTTGCAGCTATTGACAAAAGGTAAGGTGACATCACCCAGAAAAAGTTCTAGTGGATGAGGTATCTTTTTTCTTCTACTAAAGTGCATACATTTAGTTTTTTTCCGGCGAAAAGAGCAGTCCGGTTGATAGAGACCATTCATTAATCCGATTTAGTGCATCTTGAAGTTTTTCTTTGATGTTAAGTATATTTTTCGATCGGTAAAGAATAGCGAGGTCATCAACAAAAAGCATCACTTTAACACCACGTGGTAAATTTATACCTAGATCATTGATAGCAAGGGCGGACAGAGTTGTACTTATAACACACCCTTGTGGGATTCCACTTACTTGTTCACATTGTTTGGAAAATGATGTTCCAATTCGTACTCGAAAGAATCGACATGAAAGAAATTCTTCAAAAAATATAGGTAAATTACCACTGAAACCCAACGAATAGAGTTTTTCTAAAATGGAGTCTTTGTCTGTTCTATCATAAGCCTTCTGCATATCGAAAAAGATTGTAACTGCCTGTTTGTCATTAATAAATGCATAATGCAATTCGGCTTCCATTTGTACCAGGTGGTCGACCGTCGATCTTCCTTTTCTAAATCCACTTTGAAAGTTTTGGATTATTTGATGTTTTTCTATGATCCACATAAGTCTCTTGTTTACCATCCGTTCCATTATCTTGCATACGCAGCTTGTTAGGAAAATGGGTCGATAACTGGATGGATAACGTTTATCTTTACCGGTTTTCAGGATCGGGACTACTATAGATTGGTGCCAGCTATCTGGAAGTTTACCACTAACCCAAATATAGTTGTAGAAATCTAAAAGCCACTTCAATCTGGTAGGTGTTGTAGCATTGCATAATGTATATTTTCTGGGCCAGGAGAAGATCCTTTAACATCTTGGAGTATTGCTTGTAGTTCCCACAATGTAAATAGTTCGTTATATTCATGTAGTGAAACATTGGAGGAAAAGTCAAATTTTTGACTTTTGCATGATTCATGTGGAGAGCTACCAGGTATGCAAGTTTAAAATGTCGTTTATTTCTTAAAATATATACACAGTAATTTAAAAAAAAGTATAATATATTTTATTCAAAGTACTGACCCTCGCTTTCTACACATTTTGTCCATCTCTCGGGCAATATATGGATACCATTCCAAAAGAATGCTTCATCTTTATTTGAAATCCATTCATCGAGCCATTTTCGTACGTTTTCGAAATTGTTGAAGTGTTGCTCCGCCAATGAGTGTCCCATCGATGAGAAGAGGTGATAATCAGAAGGCGCCAGGTCAGGTGAATACGGCGGGTGGGGTAGGAGTTCCCAACCAAGCGAAGAAATCGTTTCCTTAGTCAATCTGGCTGAATGTGCAGGAGCGTTATCATGCTGAAGAATGACTTTGGCGTGCCTGTGAGCCCATTCTGGGCGTTTTTCGATCAATGCGTGACTCAAATTGATCATTTGTTGTCGGTAGCGCTCGGTATTGACTGTTTCGCCGGGTTTGATCCCACCACACACACAGCATTTTCTTCTTCCCAAAACGATCCGGTCTTGCACTCGATGTGGATGGTTGTCCTGGCGTTACCCATGATTTTTTTCGTTTGGGATTCTGAAAATAAATCCATTTTTCATCGCCAGTTACAACTCGATGCAAAAAAACCCTTTCTTTCGTGGCGTAAAAGCAGCATTTCGCACACAGTTTTTCGTTTTTCCATCTGTCGTTCGTCCAATTCATGTGGAACCCATTTTCCAACCTTTTGAATCTTTCCCATAGCTCTCAGGCGATCGGAAATGGCTTGCCTAGTGACATTCAACTGTTCTGCCATCATTTGTTGGGTTTGGGTATTGTCTTCGTCTAATAAAGATTGCAATTCCCGAAGTCCTCAAACTTTTTTGGTCGATTTTCTCGTTTTTGATCAGTAACATCAAAATCACCACGTTTGAAACTTTGAAACCAACGTTCACATGTCCTGACGGTTGGAGCAACATCGCCATAAGTCTCAACAAGAATTCGATGACATTCAGATGCCTTTTTCTTTTGATTAAATAAGAAAATCATGACATGCCGCAAATGCTCTTTATTTGGCTTAAAATTAGACATTTTTAACACCAAAGAAAGGTATGATACGTCCACGTAAACGACTTAAAAACAACTGACTTTTGTAAACAAATGACTAACAAACAAAATAGCGTTTAGAGATAAGCAAATTATTCAATAGGCTAAGAGCGCATTCTATTGGAATTAAAACGACATTTTAAACTTGCATAACTGGTATGTGTATATAGCTCAGAGTAATATTGGGCAAATGTTCTTCCTACCTTAACTGGATTGTCGCATAGTTTTCCATCGCAGATTAGAGTATATTTATATGGAGAGTCAGTTCCTTTTATCTTTCTGATTTTTTCCCATACGATCTTGCTAGGAGTAGAACTATTTATGGACTCGATGAAGAACTGAATAGTGACGTCTGCTTTTTCTATGATCCATTTGGTAATCTATAGCTGTGATCATTGGTATTTTTAAATTTCAGGCGGATTGGGAAATGGTCACTGCCATATGGTTCTGGTAATACTGCCCAGTCTATATGATCGTATAATGAAGGAGTGCAAAGGGATAGGTCAATTGCCAAAAATATTCTGTAGGTCGAGCTTAAAAAAGTTGGTTCACCAGAATTAAGTAACAGAAGATCAGTCTGTTCTATAAAATTCTCTACCATTTTACCTCTAGTGTTTGAATCATTAGAGCCCCATAGTGTATTGTGTCCATTAAAATCTCCAATGTACAGGACTGGTTTCGGTAGTTGTCTATGAATTTGGAGAAGTTTTTCTATATCTAAAGTGTTGTCCTGTGGGAGATAGAGGTTACAGATTGTGTATGTGGTGGCTAGATGTACTCTGATTGCTACAACTTGAAGAGGAGAATCAATTTCTAAATGTTCTGAATAAACCGCTTCTTTTATTGCTATAGCTAATCCTCTACATGCACGATCTTGATTAGGGCTATAATCATTTCTAAAAATTTTGAAATTTTTAACCGTGAATTGATCTGAAGGTTTTAAATGCGTTTCTTGAATGAAAATGCAAAATGGGTCTTCGTCTTGTATTAATATTTTTAAATCATTGAAATGGCTTTTAACATCGTTGCAATTCCATTGGATCAAAGACATTAGAGATTAGGATAGAGTTTTTGTTGCGGGTCATCTGACAGTATTATTATGTATTTTTGTTGTTCTTCAACATTATATAGAATGCATTTATCCCTATATATATTTACCCTCATGTAAATAAAGAGAACAGTAGTAATCGAAGTCGATAAAATAATAAAAAAAGTTTTTATAAAAAGAGAATACAATTTGTTTAATATTATTGAACAGTGCAAGCTAGGATGATTTAAATGATGTATATATTTATTTTTATTAAATGGGTAGGTGATTTTTATTTGTATATTAACATGTTCCATGCCTTACAGGCATACTACATGTTTTACAATGTTATTAAAAGTTAACATGATTAGTTTAGCATAACGTACATAACGTAGTAATATAACAAAAATATTTAAACAAAATCACAAAAAAAAAAAGAAAAGAAATAACAAAAACAAAACAAAAGCCAACAAGAAACTACCTTCGCTGCCCATCATTTGTCAGTTAGTCAAAGTCGATCTTTCGTATAAATGTGAGTAAGTCAGTCTTAAATTTAGAGAACAAATTTTGTTCTGTCTCTGGCCATGTTCCATGTTTGAGAATAATATTTTTTACTAGATTAAACCTGTGTCTTTCAAATGCTTTACATTCATAAAGTACATGTCTAAAATTTTGAGTCTGTCCGTCTTCATTAAATATGTCAGATCGTATTATGTTAAATCGTTTGAGATATTGTTTAGAGTTTCCGTGTTCTGTCATTAGTTGTGTTAGTTTGCATTTGTTACTTTGTATGTGTTTGTAATTGTTGTGTGTAATGTGAGGTATAAATCTGGGTAAGCTTGGTGACTTTGATGAGGTCACCCACAATTGGTCCCACTTTTTAACCATATCAGAACTTATGTTCCGCTTTATATATGATAATGGAACTTTGTTATACGAAGGTAACAAATTACTTTTAGCCGTCTCTTTGGCTAGGTAATCGGCCCTTTCGTTACCCTCAATTCCAAAGTGTGCTTTAACCCATTTTATAGAGACCATTTTCCCTTTGTTCATAATGGTTATTAAATTTCGTCTGATTAGGTCAGTCAAATAGTCATGTATGGCTGTATTATTAATCGACTCTATTAAAATTTATCTGTCCGTATGTATTATAATATGTGTGTTAGTCTTTTGAGGTTCGTTAATTATGTATTCCGGCACTTTCAAAACAGCAAATTTCTCGGCTTGGTTATTTGAACAGTACGATTCTAGTTTATACTGATGTTCTATGGTTCTGCCATCTTGAGCTTTAAATAACCATGCACATCCAACGTTCTCGCTGTCCTTACTACCGTCCGTATAGATTTCTGTTTTGTCGATATAAACTGAATAACATTTGGGTGTAGTCCACAAATTTGATGCAGGGTGTATAGTTGAAAAACTATCGCCAGCCTCCCGTAGAATCGGTTAAAAACAAATTAATATCCTTCCGCCATGTTAAAACAGTTGAATCGTTAAATATTTTTAAAAAAGTGTCCTTTTTAGGTCCGCCATCTTAAAACCGTTAAATATTTTAAAACAGTATCCTGGAGGACAACAATGGCGGACTTCCTCCATCTTAAAATCGTCGAATATTTTAAAACAGTATCCTGGAGGACAACAATAGCGGAAGTTATCCTTCGGATAACTTAAAAAAACCGTTAAAAACATATTATCCTTAAGGACGAAAACTAATATCTAATTGTGGATTGAGAGAGTGGCCAAAGATATCCTTTGGCCTCGAAAAATCGTCAGATCCTGGCAGATCTGTAAAACAGTGTCCTTATAGCATAACTTAAAAACCGTTAAAACAGCAATTCTTAAGGACGAAAAAGCTAATTCTAATTGTGGATGGAGAGAGTGGCCAAGGATGTACTTCGGCCTCAAAAAATCATCAGATCCTGGCAGATCTGTAAAACAGTGTCCTTATAATAGGATGTAGGTGATGTAATAGCTACTATTAATTATAATATTATTGTGTTTCCTGTAGGGAGCTATCATTATTAAAGAGTAATTAGATTTAGGTATTATTTTTTAGCTTTTCTTTTTTAATATGTTTTTATGGGGTACTTAAGTGAACTCATGTTCTTCGAGTAATTGACCGCTGTCATCAATAGACATCGGCGAATCATCTACTTGAACAGAGGCTATTTCGTTTCTAGGTTCAGTGGGGATTGAAATAGACGAGGTGCTAGGCATTGGTTGAGGGGACCCTGCGTTCCTGGTTTTACTACGAGTCCTAGGCTGGACTGTATTAGTAGGGGGAGCTGGGGTGTGGGTAGGAAGGGGGAAGGGGCAATTGGAGGCGGGATAGAGGAGGTCTTATCTATATTATTATGTTTTGGACTTTCGGCCACTTGATTGATTGTCTTTGTGGATATTTCTCCAAATATAAATATATTATCTACCTGAATTCCTATTTCTTTTTTCTCAATAGGTTTAATATTTTTCCGAATAATTTCTGCGAATGATTTATTTTTGTAACATGGATTTCTCTCTCTAAAAATTTTCTTTGATTCATTTAATGTTATTTTCTGGGAGGTTTGAATAGCTTTTATTTCCTTTTGCAAAATAAAAGCCGGACAATTTCGATCTAATGCATTGTGCTGGCCTTCGCAGTTAATACATTTCGGTGTTAGATGACATCTTATATTTTCGCCATGTTTGTCCTGTCCGCACTGAATACAGACGGGTTGTTTTTTGCAGTGAGCCGTTGGGTGGTTAAAACCAAGACAATTGAAACATCTCAACGGATTCGGTACATAGGGCTGAACGTTTATTTTTTCATACCCTCCTTGAAGTGTTTCTGGTGATTGTGGGGTAGGGAATGTTACAATGTATGAGTTTGTTAGAATTTCGTTACCATTTCTTTTGATTTTTATACGAATGATGTCTTCAATTGTAGGCGATAATTCATTTTTAATTTCTTCTATATCAAGATATTGGAAGTCAAAATATCTTATTACGCCTTTACTGTAGTTAAGGGAGTTATGAGAGGTCACTTCTACTGGAAATCGTCCCCCAAAATCCTTACATCGCATTAAGGTCTCCGACTGTTTACTGTGCAACGTTCGTAGTAGTAGAGAGCCGTCTCTTAGCTTTTTAACATTTTTAACCTCGCCGACCAGGCCCGTTAAAATTTATTAATAAAAAAAGGTGAAACTCTTTTAAAGTTTCCCTTATCTGTTCTTTTAATAATTAAGTAGCTCGGGCTCAAATTTATATTATCAATATTATTTTTTTTGGGGGGGGGGGATTTTATTCGGCTCAGAGGGCATTTTCTTTTAGCCAAAGGGCTAATTGTGGGATTTGGGGGATCCCCCATTTAGAAAGAGAAAGATAGAGAGAGAAAAAAAAATTCTAAAGATACGAGTATAGAAACAACAATAAAAGAAAAAAATATTAACAAAAATATAAAAAACTAATCGAGTCCTGTACGAAGAAAGTTGGGTTTTGCTCTGGTAATCCGTAGTACGTCCTATTTAACTCCACTTCACTATACGTTTGGTATTAATCAACTTAAAGAATTTATAATCTCACTAGAACTTATCACTGTTAGCTATATGAGAAAGCTCTAGCCGTCCCAGGACCTAGCAAAACCTTACTAACGGCAGCAGAACTTGCACACCCACTCAGAGAGAAGATATTCCAAGAGTGGCAAGCATTGTGGGATCACAGACCACCGAGTAAACTCAAGGTTATTAAAAAGGAAATAAAACCATGGAGCAGTTCCTACCGCAATAATCGCAGAGAAGAAGTGATCCTAACACGATTAAGAATCGGCCACTCTAGAACAACACATCTTCACCTTATAACAAAAGAGGCTCCTCCCAATTGTGAAATGTGTGGCAATGTTTTATCTATAAACCATATGTATACTGAATGCCCATACTACCCCAAAAGCTAGCCGAATCTGGAATACCTCGAGACATCTCAAAGGCGCTGAGCAACGACGAAAAAATTATTGAAAAAGTAATAGCCCTACTTTATAGAGAAAAGCTATAATACAAAATATAGATAAATTTCCATCGAGAACAGAAAAGCGTTGATGACCCATAAGTTTTAAGCTCCAAAACTCTCAAATAAATAAATAAAACATAATTATTATTATTATGTTGGCGCAACAACTCGGCGACGAGTCCTGGCCTACTCCACCAGCTTCCTCCAGTCATCTCTGCTCAATTGCCTCATTGTCCATCCTTGCCACGTGGCCGGCCCATCGCAATCTTCCCAGCTTCATTGTCAAAACAATATCTTTTTCATTAAAAATAGGATAAATTTCGTTATTCATCCGTCTTCTCCAGTTCCCGTCGGTATGGACTCCTCCTAAGATCCTTCGAAGAATTTTCCTTTCAAAGACCAAGAGGTCTTGTTCTATTCTTCTACTTGTAGTCCACGTCTCTGATCCAAACAATAGGACGGGGCGGATCAATGTCCTGTATAGGTGGAGCTTGGTCTGTCGCGATAAAAGGCGGGAGGTGAATTTCTTGCGGAGGCCAAAGTAGCACTTGTTCGCCATCAATATTCTTCTCTTCACCTCAGCCGCAGGTGAATTATCTTGAGTAACCAGGGACCCCAAATATGTGAACTGGGCCACTTTCTCAAAGTTAAAGAGGCCGATATTAATTGTCTCCTCAGGTCGAGCAGCTTCTCCTGTTACCATATATTTAGTTTTCTTTTCATTTATCTCCAATCCAACCACTTTGGCGGCCTCTAATAGAGCCAGAAACCCTTCTTTAACTGACTCCAACGATCTCCCCACAATGTCCACATCGTCTGCAAAGGCTAAGAGCTGGACCATTCTATTATAGATTATTCCTCTTGTCTGCAAGCCAGCATCCCTTACCACTTTCTCAAGCGCCAAGTTAAAGAGAAGGCACGCCAGTGCAACTCCTTGGCGAAGTCCTTTTCTTGAGGAGAATTCTTCCGTTCTTTGCCCACCAACCTGCACAGTGCACTTCACATTGGCATGGTCAGCTTTACCAGTTGTATCAGTTTCTCTGGGATGTTAAACTCTTCTAGTGCCTTATATAGTTCTTTCCGGTTAATGCTGTCGTAAGCTGCCTTGAAGTCCACAAAGAGATGATGGGTTTTTATCTGGTGTTCGTTTCCCCTCTCAAGAATTGTTCTGAGGGAGAAGATTTGGTCTGTGGTGGATCTTCCTTGCCGAAATCCACACTGGTAGGGACCAAGCTCCTTCTCTGAGTAGGGTAGTAGCCGCTGGAAAAGTATATTGGATAGAATTTTATATCCACATGAGAGAAGAGAGATTCCTCTATAGTTTTGACATTGGAGTTTATCTCTTTCTTAAAAACAGGGCAAATAACTGCCTTTTTCCAGTCCTCCGGCAGAACCTCTTCCTCCCAGATGCTCAAGATAAGATCATGAAGTCTCTTTTTCAGCCGTTCACCTCCACTCTTAAAGAGTTCGGCTGGCAGTTCATCAACTCCAGGTGCCTTGTTATTCTTGAGTCTGTCAATGGCATCCGTTATCTCCTCATCATCAGACGGTTCCAGGTTAACATCCCGGTTATTGACTGAACAGTCTTCTCTAATTTCTGATTCACGGTAAACCGAGTCGAGAAGCCCTTCAAAGTGTCTTTTCCATAGCAACAGAACGTCCTTCTTGCAGGCAACGATTTTCCCATCTATGTCTTTGCAAGTATCCGGTACAGTTGATCGGTATTTTCTTCTTCTATTGACACTTCTGAAAAAGTCCCTCGATTCTTTGCCCTTCCATAGTTCTTCTGTCTTCTCCAGTTCCTCTCTCTCTTTCTGCCTCTTCTTCCTTTGGTGGAGTTGTTTTTCCTCTCACATCTTCTTTTTATATTCTTCAACAGCCATCCGAGTCCCTTTCTTCAGCATTTTCTTATACGCTATATTCTTCACATTAGTGGCAGCGTCACATTCTTCGTCGAACCATGAGGACCTCATCTCCTTTTCTCTTGATCCCAACACATTGTTCGCTGTCTTCCGCATCGCAGTTACACAGCTTGACCACAGGAGTTCAATGTTTGTCACATCCACATCTTCAGCGCAGATGTTCTCATCCAACTTCTCCATGTACAGTTGCTTGATATCTTGTGCCTGGAGCTTCCTAAGGTTGTAGTGCCGAGGCTTTATTGCTGGACCTCCTGACTCTTTAAAGGAGATCTTAGGAGTGATATGGGCTATACACAGGAAGTGGTCCGAATCCACGTTGGCACTTCGGTACGTTCTCACATTTTTAAGACTGGATTTGTGCCTTTTGTCGACTAGGATGTGATCTATTTGGTTAACGTGTAGCCTGTCTGGTGTGGTCCAGGTGCCTTTATGGATGTCTTTGTGCGCGAAGAGGGTACTTCCAATAATCATGTCTCTGGAGGCAGCAAAGTTAATGAGCCTTGTACCATTGCCATTAGATTCTTCATGTAGGCTATTTTTTCCGATGGTTGGGTTGTATATCTCTTCCTTTCCTATTTTAGCATTATAGTCCCCAACGACTATTTTCATGTCGTATTTTGGGCACTGATCAAAAATTCGTTCCAGCTGCTCATAGAAGGAGTCCTTGTCCTCCTCACTTGAAGCTTCCGTCGGGGCATGGACACTTATGATGCTATAACTATAAAACCTTCCACGAATCCTTAGCACACAGATGCGTGGATTGACAGGCTTGAAGCCAATCACCAATTGTCTGAAGCGCCCCCTAACCACAAATCCCACGCCATATTCATGGAGGGTATCGCTGCAGCTATAGTAAATGGTGTGTCGTCTCTTTTCGAGTATGTCCTGGCCGGTCCATCTAATTTCCTGGATGGCAGCAATGTCTAATTTGAAGTGGTCAATCTGGTCAAGGAGCAGTTTCAGTGCTCCGGGTCGGTATAATGAAAGAACGTTCCAGTATCCTATGTTAGAAGTCCTATAGGGGTTGCCGGGTCGTTTCCGTTTATGACAATCAAGATCCGAGGCTGATTTTGGTTTCTGCGAAATATGTTTTTCGGGTAGGGGGGCTTCTAACCCTCACTCCGTACCCTAGTATACTGGTGGGGCTGCCACCTTGGTGCCTGTATACCTGCACCCCCATCTGGGGCAGCTACCTAGGGAAGGTGGCCCTAGGGTGTGTACTGTATGTGGCCTTAGTGTGTAGTGTACTGTAGTTAGTGTATTGTGTGTGTGTGTGTGTGTGTGTGTGTGTGTGTGTTAGAGTACTGTTCCCCCAACCTAGAGGGCCAGTGGCTATCTGCGGCCCTATGGCCGGGCGATGGGGCCGCAAGTTCCCTGCGCCAGTAAATAAAACATAATATTTAAATATATATATCAGTTTTTTTCCATTAAAAATGTACATTTCATTTATGTAATAGCATGGATTACTTACAAATTTAAGATTTGTGTCCATTATCAGACCTACGAATATAATAAACTGAATACTATTACGATACGTCTTATAATAAGATAACCTCGAAGACCTTCTGCAATAGAACTTTTATTAAAGTGCCAACAATGTTATTGTCATGTTACAGTATTCATTTTCCCACACATTTACTAGATGTATATCGTCTTTTTGGAGACTAAGTGCACAAACACACTAAGTGCAATTTTTTTGACAAAAAGTCACTGTGTGTTGATATTATCATTTCCCATAAGTATAAAAAGTCACCAAGCGAAAATGACTGCTATATACAGTCAAAATCGTTTATAACAACCTTCAATGGACCAGTAAATATAGGTCGTTATAACCGATGGTCGTAATAAGCAATGATTTTTCTCCCCCTTATAATTCAGTAAATGGATTAAAAGAAAACTCAAAATTGTATTTAAATCAGTTTTATTAATGGTTTTATAAGTATTACTATTTAAATTTAGTGAGCATGTACATAATTATTGATAATTTACAAAGATTTATGTATGAATGTGAAAAAAGTCATAAATATTTTATTGTTTTGAATATTTTTTATAGTATTCATTGTCAATTACCTCTTCCAGTGTATTAATGGCCTTAGAAGCTTTTTCTATTAAGTCTGTTGGAAAAATAAACTCTAATTGTCGAAATACCGTTTGCCACTTGTCCCAAGGTGAAGGTGTAGAGTCGTCTCTTCTTGGGATTCTGATCCCATTTAATTACTTTCTTGAACCGAAAGAAAATTGAAAAAAAACAAAAAAAAAAACAATAATGATAAGAAACACAAATTTAAAAGAAATCTAAGGAATAACTGTGCCAGGATAATTATCTTACCTTTGTACTTAAATCTCTTGTCAGTTATAAGTTTTAAAAAAAAGGCCAGTTTCATCAGCATTGAATATCACACTATCTGCATAGTTTTTCCGATTTTCGGGCCAAACTGTTTTCAACCAACCTTCTTTGTCAGATGCAGAAGCTGCTCTTGATTCGCCGCTAATTTTCCCAAAACGATGCCTTTTTGTGAATCGTTGAATCCATGACGCGTCAGGGAGGAAATCCAATTTCAACAACTTTGCAAACTCTCTAGCTTTTTCAACTAAAATTGGACCATTAATCAGGACGTTTTTGTCTCTTTGAAATTTGAACCACTTAAAAATTGCTTCATTCAATTATTTTGATTTAGATGACCTCAGCTTTTTGGGTTTAAGATTGTCTTTCTCAAAGGTGGTTTTAATTTGTTGACGGTTCTTCCAGATTGTAGATACGGTAGCATGGGGTAAGCCACATTCAGAACTCACTTTCGCGTTTGATTTACCGGCTTCTAAGCGCCAAACGATATTCGTCTTTTCTTCAATTGTTAAACACCTTCGTTTAGTTTTAGACATTTTTACATCCGAACACAAGTAAAGTTCACAAAACACTGAGGTACATTGTGTAACACCATCCCCTCTTTAGGCTAATTCTTTCTAGAAAAAATAAATTTTACGGAGGGGAATGAAGTTACTTGAAGACATTCTTTAAAGTACTCGGAATGCCGATGTTACTTAGAAAGTAGATTTCCCGTCGCTATAACCAATATCCAACACCCAAATTTTGTTTATTTTTCTGTCGTTTTAGCCAATTTGGTCGTTATAACGCCGTTGTTATAAGCAATGTGTTTTGAATGGGGATTTATAGGATACCAATCTTCCTTTCAAAATGTCGTCGATATAACCGGTTTGTCGCTATAACCGCTGTCGTAATATACGATTTCGACTGTATTCACATTAGAGGATAAGAAAATTCACTGTATAACTATCTAAGAAATTTTTAAGGAGTATGTTCCCGTTTTATTGCTCTCCTGAAAAAAATTGATTTTGTTACATAATGACCTTTACCCCCAAGCAGACGATATTTTCTATACAGTTACAAATACCAATAAAAATATGGATGAAAAAATTGTACATGCTAAATTTATATTGATTTTTTATCAAAAATTAGTCACTCAAAATATCTTTTTTTTTTTTTTTTTGTAACTACGTAGCCACACTATCTTAACTGATGGCTAAAGACTAGAGAAAGGCGATATATTCAATCAAGGCTTTCAATTTTTTCCATTTAGCCTCTTTTCTTTAGTTTGCTTGTTAGTTTTAAAAATAAATAACTTTTCGAAACTCGTTGTGTGTAACACAGTTTTGAAAAGATATTCTTGGGAAAATCGTTAAACCCATATAGAATCCATAATTTTTTTTTTTTATATTTCTTTCATTCAAATTATCCCATTTATAGGGTATAATGTGTATTTTTATGGTAAACATTATTTATTTAGTGGCTGGTAGATATCTACAAGACAAGTTTATGTATAAATATAAACGTAATTTACCAGTTCTGAAAAACACGGCTGTACTATAATTTTAATATTTAATAAAACCTACCAGGAGGGTTTGATTAAACGTAACTTAATATCAGTGATATTTCGACGCTATTTTCGACAAAACGTAAATCTGGCCCATCCAGCTACAAAGTTATATCAAGACGAGATGTAATATTCTTTTACGACATCTCTTTTACTGTTTAGTAATACACTTTTTTTTTACGGTCGACACTGAACTGACCACGTCCCGTACATTTTATTATCAAATAAGCCCCCTTCAGAAAATGAATCGTAACCCAAATAATCAATACAATATCGAACGGAAAATATATGTAAGAAATTATGAACTTAGTACAATTTAAACAAATATGTAATCAAAGCAAAGCTCCATTAATGATATGTTTTTATGATTTCACGACTGTATTTCCAAGTTTTTAAAAACAGAAATAAATAAATCATATGTTCATTGATATAAACCGTGTGCAAAACTGTATGTCCCGCCACACACATGGTACACCTGAGAGGTACGCCTGAACAGTTGGCCTGTTCAGGTGTGCCTTATACCTGAGGAGCACACACACTCTTCATGTATACCCAGTCAAGTTTGTCAGTTCACCATGGATTCTCCAGAAGATGATCTGCTCTTTCTCTCCTCATTTTGTTAACTGTCTTTTTTTTTTTTTTTTATTTATTTATTTTTTTTTTTATTTGTTCAATACCGAATGAAAGAATCGATTAACAACACGAAAATTGAAAAATCTCGCAACGAAATAATGAAGTTGTTGGTAATTTCATTGAAATTTATAAAAATGAACCTTGCTTGTGGAAAGTGAAGTATCTTATATGCGCATGAAAGCATCGAGATTCCTCGATAATTATTACATGTATACCTATCACCCTTTTTGTGAATAGGACATATTATTGACATGTTCCAGTCAGTGGGCATCACTTTATTTGTCCATATCATGAGAAGGTCTTGAAGTGCTTTTTTGAGTCCACTTCCACCATTTTTTAAGAGTTCCGCTGGCAGTGCATCGGCTCCAGGGGCTTTATTGTTTCTCAGCTTGCAGATAGCATCTTCAATCTCATCCTCATCAGGGGGCTCGAGATCTGATCCTTTCAGCAGACTTATCCTGTTTTCTTCTTCGTCGTCCTGAGCTCAAGTTTTCACCTCCTCACTAGCGACTCCTCCATAGTTGAGAAGATTACGGAAATAGTTTCTCCACTCTGTAAGGACTTTATACTTGTCAGTAACCAAGTTACCCTCTTTATCCCTGCATGAGTTTAGCTTGTCCGAGTAGGGTTTCCTTTGTTTGTTAATATTTGGAAGAAATACCTAGTTTCCTCGCTACAGCGCAGCAATTCCATCTTCTCCATCTCCTCCCTCTCCTTCCGTCTCTTCTTCTTACGATGTACCCGTTTCTCATCCTTTCTTCTCTGTCTGTACTCTTCGACTGTTCTTCTAATGCTTTTTCTAATCATGGCCTCATATTAGAGATTCTTCCTTTCCGTGGCTGTACTAAACTATTCATCAAACCACGCCGACCTAGGTTCCTTCTACTGTGGTCCCAAGATTTCTTCAGCTGCTTCCATTATTGCCTTATGACACCCTGACCAATACCTCTCAATGTCCTGGTCTTCATTATAGGTTCTTTGGTATATCTTTGTATCAAGTTCCTCAGCATAGGTACGCTGAGTCTCCGTATTTTTCAGTTTTTCCAAATTAAAACTTTTGGGTTTCTCTGCAGCTTTAAAGTTCCTGACTGAACATATCTTAGCAGTTATGTGCGCTATGCTAAGAAAATGGTCCAAGTCCCCGTTAGCCCCTCTGAATGCCATCACATTCCGCAGGTTGCTCCTATGCCGTCTTCCTACCAGAATGTGGTCAATCTGGTTTACCACAGACCGGTCGGGTGATGTCCAAGTTCCCTTATGAATATTCTTATGTGGGTAGCAGGTGCTTCCCACTACTAAGATTCTGGATGCTGCAAAGTTAATGAGCCTTTGTCCATTGTCGTTGGTTGAATCATGAAGACTGTGTTTTCCTATTAATTGCTGGTATATATCTTCTTTTCCCAACTTGGCATTAAAATCTCCAGCAATCACTTTCATATCATACTTCGGACATGCATCCAGAGTCTTTTCCAGAAGTTCATAAAAGGCATCTTTATCTTCTTCATCAGATACCTCTGTTGGGGCATGTACACTTAGTAGGGTGTAGTTGTAGTACTTTCCACGTACCATTATCACACATATTCTTGGGCTTATTGGTTTAAAGCCTATTATCATCTGCCTGTACTCTCCCCTCACTATGAACCCAGTACCAAATTCATATCGGTTTTCATGACAGCTGTAGTATATGGAGTGACGTCGTTTTCAAGAATTCCCTGTCCAGTCCATCTGACCTCTTGTATAGCACCTATGTCAATCTTATATTTATCTAATTATTCTAAGAGCAGTTTTAGTGCTCCGGGTCTATAAAGGGACAATACGTTCCAATACCCAAAGTTAAGAGTCCTATGGGGGGGGGTGCCGAGTCAATTCCTTAAAAGACTGATCTTATCCGAGGCTACTTTGGGTTTCATGATAATAGAAGTTTCGGGTAGTGGGGCTATCCACCCTCTCTCCCCTACCCTACCCTACCCTAGTCTGCTGATGGGGCTGCCATCTCAATGCATGCAGACCTGCATCCCCGTCCTAGGATGTAGAATGTAGGATGAGTATTGTATGTATCCTTGTGTGCGGTATGCCTAGATTGTGTACTTTATGAATGTTAGAGTACTGTTCTCCCAACCAGGAGGGCCAGTAGCTGACTGCGGTACAATGACCGGGCGATGGGGTCGCCACTTCCCTACGCCTAATTAATAACCTAGTCAATTTTATTATTTGCTTGAATTCAGGAAAGGCGATAAGATCTACATCACACTTTAGACACTGATGAATAAAATTAACTGAATTAAATAAATCTATAAATCCAAACCTGATTTTTTGCATTTTTTGAAACACTAATTTTATATTAGTATGTAATTTTTATTCAACCTAAATTGTTTGATTTTCCTAATGGCATACAACGTTAACGCATACAACGTTTTCAGATATCCCTCTATCTAATAATCATTTTTTTCAATTTTTTAAACTTTTATTCTTGTACCATTTTTAGTGATATTTCTATAAACAAATCCTTTTTAAAGTATGTGTCCACTTATGATTTAATCCAAAAGTATGCTTGAATATAAAATTTTAAAATTAAAATAGAAAAATGACTAAATTATATTATTAATCGACACAGAAGTTTTTATTGATAAATCACGTCTATACAATGTGTAAAAATAATTATGCACTATTATTTTACTTAAATCAAATTTATAAATTGTACATTATTAGAAATTATAATAGCGATTGACTTCTTATAACAAAGTTCACATTTTCCCATTTGAAAATTCTTATCTTCTTCTGTTTATAATGCTGTGGTTAGCACACATTCATGCTTTATTTATAAATTAAATTAGAATAAAATTACGATTCCAAAATTTATAATATCAAAATAAAAACAATAAGAAAAAAAAAAAAAAGGTACACATTCTCACTCAAGATTAGCCTCTCCCCCTCCCAGGCAATTTCTTTCCCGCCCTTGGAAGGTTTAAGGAATGCTCCAGGAGATACTTCTCGCTACGTCACTGTTTCTTGGATTCCATTTATTTAATGCACTTGTCTTAAATTGTCTCAATATTGATCAATTTTAAATCTACTTAGCTTCTGAGATCTCTCGAAGTTCTTTACAATTTATAAAAGTGAAATCTAAAGACCTTTTATATTATTGTGATTGAGTTCGTTTCAAGTTTCAGTGCTAAATAAGCTACTTCTTCGCCAAATTTATTGCAGGAAATCTTTTGCGAGGGGAATTGCACTAAATATCAACCATATTTCTAAGTCGGTGTTCTATATCTGACACAAAATATTAATAATCCCTTTCACCAAACATTCTTATGCCACGGGCTTTCTATGGCTAAATGAGCGCTCAAAAAGTATGTTACTACAAAATATTTGGAACTCTCATATTACAGTTATATGTCTGAAAGATTTCCTTATTTTACTCTCCACAAATACACAGAATACTTCTGGTAATATTTGGAATTTAGTGCTTACATCGTTCAAATTCTTATATTTCCTATAATTTTTTGATGTAAACTTAATGCTTCAACTGGTAACGTAGAATGCATACTTTTCTCTTGCAAGAAAATCCACAGTTAAAATTTCGCTCATAGTCAGGTTTTCCTTCTTCCTATCATTAAGTTGTACAAAGAATAAAAACTGAAAACTAACTAAGTGGTTTAGCGAGTGAAAAGAGAATCCAAAAAAGTAGAATACCAACTGTCAAAGATATTTCGTTTGATTAGACAGAGGTACACTCAGGATTCGATTAACTGAATCTTGATCAACCAAGTTTTCGATCAACCGAGCCTTATATTTTTTCGTTACATTTCATTAGTTTATTATTTTTATAAATTTGTTTTTCACAAAACATTCGATTGCCGAACAATATATTTGGCAACCCTTGTAGGTGGATTACTACCGGCAGGCTGGATGGGGAGGCCGGTCTGCTAAGAAACGAATCGTCATTAACAATTTGTCATGAAGAAAGGTTTGCTAGGTCAGAGAAGGCATTTCAACATCTCGAAGGCAGAATTGATGCAGCAACGTTGGACTCAACAGTTTTTAGACAACTGAGAGACAGTGTAGTGGCAGAAATGAATTAAAAAAACTAGAACGTAACAAGTCGATACTTAAACAAAAGAAAATTACTATCAATTTTTTTAAGGTCATAAACTTTTTGATTTACAAATGTATGTAGTAATGTTCCTTATGTATAGTATTTATAGTAAAATAATACTTATTATTGCATATTAAGTATCATTTTGTTATTAAATATATATATATATATATATATTACTTGAATCGCCCTACGCTATTTTTTCTTGTGGATTTCTCTTACTTTTTTAGGGCTCAATTAACCGAGGATTTGTTTATCCGAGCCTCTCTCGGTCGCAACTCCGTCGATTAATCGGGACCTTAAGGTATTCGTCAGTGAATCTGATATTATTGAGAAAAATTAAATTTATCTATTATCTTTTTCCTTAATTGCAACAATATGCTAATTTTTACAAGCGGAATAAATATTAAAAAGTAAAGAAAACATGGGTGCTTTGAAAAACGAAACTCAGGTATTAGTTATATTAGAGAGAATTATACATTTTATTTTTAACATGTGCAATAAAATATTCATGGTTTCCCTTGTCATTTGTTTTGAAATCAATCAATAAAACGAACTGAGTTCTTAACAAACAGAAAGAAAATTAGATATTCAATAACAAATATATCATTTTACTAGCCCGGCTTCTATACTTATATTTTGGCATAAACATAACTTTGGTAAATAAAACGTTTTCTCATCATATAAATTTTATTAAATAATTAAACTCTAAGGTCAGATACAACGACCTAGAATGAGAACTGCCTCATAAATAATTCAATATCAAAGAGTTTTTATTAAATCCAATTCATCTTTTGTTCACAAATAAAGTTATATTTCACTGTTTTACTCCTAAAGTTCCCGTCCCATCTGAATCTCCCTTTTGTTCGTCTTTGGGAGTTTTCTCCTTGAACTTTTGAGCCGAGTCCTGTTTGCAAGAAGGGTCAGAACAGTTGGCGGATTATTCAAATGACTTTCGACAGAGCTCTAGAGCCAATTCACGTCCATCTTTCGCAATCTCATTTCATTACCTCTCCCTTCGGTTTATCTCCTTTAAATTGAAACTCACAACAAAAAGTATATATTTAAATGATAAATTATTTTTAGGGATCAGTCAGGTATTAAATGTAATAAAGGAATATTGAGATTCTAATCCATTCTTTTATTCATCTTCTATTGTCATGTTCATTTTTAATATATTATACTGCATGCTTAATTATAAATTTTAGAATTATAATATTTGAAAAAAAAAAAATATATATATATATATATATATATATATATATATATATATATATATATATATATATATATATATATATATATATAAAACAGGGAGGAGGTGCTGGATATTACATTAGTTAGGCCATCACTTAGTAACTATGTTAGGAACTGGCATGTATCAACTGAGACCTCAATGTCTGACCATAGGCACATTAGGTTTGATTTAGGGGTCGTGGGGGATATCAGCCAGAGGGTAAGAAACCCAAAGAGAACGGATTGGGAGTCATTCAGGGAATGTCTAGCTGTAAAGATGGGAGACATTGAGAATATGATCATGAGACAACCATTAACAGTAAGGGCTTTAGAGGAGTCCTCAGTAATGGTCAACTGTGCGATCCATGAAGCCTACGAGGAAAGTTGCCCATTGAGGGCAACAGGTAATAAGGGGGACGTGTCTTGTTGGAACGCGAAGTTAGATAGGCTCAGGAAGGAAACCAGGAGACTCTTCAACAGGATGAAGAAAACGGGGAAAAGGGAAGAGTACTCCAGGGCCCTAACAGAATATAACAAGGAAATAAGGAAGGCAAAGAGAGCCACTTGGAGAGACTTCTGTGAGGGGATAACAAGCACACCCGTGGCTGCTAGACTCCAGAAGGTCCTTGCTATGGACCATAGTAATGGGCTTGGTAATCTGAGGAAGCCCAATAATATGTACACTAACACCAGAGAGGAGACTCTTGAGTTTCTACTGGATACGCATTTTCCAGGAAGCGTAGTGATAGACCCAGATGGGGATGTGGAGGGGGTCTACAGGGAAGGACGGCCACCCGTTGGTAGACACAGAGAGGAGGCTTCCGCATTTTTACTAGTAGTAAGGTGGAATGGGCTATTATGTCCTTCCAGCCTTATAAGTCACCTGGAGGAGATGAAGTAATACCGGCCCATTTGAAAGAGGGCAAGGAAATTCTTCTCAAGAGTCTAGTGATACTCTTTAGGGCCAGCTATGTGCTGAGATATATTCCCCATCTGTGGAGGAAGGTTGACGTGGTGTTTATATTGAAAGGGGGTAAGAGACCTCCTGAGGATCCTAAATCCTATAGACCTATTAGCTTATCTTCAGTGATACTGAAAACGATGGAGAAGATAATAGACGAACATGTAAAGGGTAAACTGTTAACTGAGCATCCCTTGCACCCTAATCAAGTCGCCTACCAAGTGGGCAAGTCAACAATAACAGCCCTTCACCATCTAGTTGGAAAACTGGAGAATGCACTATCTCATAAGGAGATAGCACTATGTGCCTTTGTGGATATAGAAGGGGCGTTTTGATAATACCTCACACATCACCATTAGGGATGCGCTAGAGCACTTAGGGGCTAAAAGAGCTCTAGTAGAATGGATACACAGTATGCTTGTGTCAAGACAAATCACAGCGAAATTGGGGAGCACAAGAAGAACGATAATAACTAGGAAGGCTGTCCTCAAGGAGGTGTGCTCTCCCCTCTGCTGTGGTTGATAGTAATAGACAGCCTAATTAAACTGCTCACTGAAGCTGGTTTTGAAGTCATAGGATACGCAGATGATCTGGTAATAATAATCAGGGGGAAGTTCATCCGTACCCTATTAGAAAGGTTGAGAGTAGCCTTTGATATGTTATGGGACTGGTGTATTGCTCATGGGTTATCAGTTAATCCGGGCAAGACTACTGTGGTCCCATTTACAAAGAAGACAAATAAACCAGGTTAGGAGGACAGGAGGTTGTGGCAGCAGATAAGGTGAAATTCCTGGGATTAACTCTTGATAGGAAATTGACCTGGAAGGATCACCTGGAGGTTATAAGAGCGAAAGCAATCAGCTCTTTGTGGACATGCAGCAGATTGTGTGGTAAGAAATGGGGAATTAGGCCTCAAATGGTTTACTGGATATACACTGCAATAGTGAGGCCAATGATAGCATATGGTGCTCTGGTGTGGTGGACTAAATGCCAAGAGGTTACGGCTGGAAAGCGGCTCAATGGGGTGCAAAGGCTAGCATGCTTGGCAATAACAGGTGCCATCAGGACCTGTCCTACTGCAGCAATGGAGGTATTACTGGGGCTTGCCCCCATAGGCCTCCATGTAAAAATGGAAGCTCTTAAGAGTGCTATAAACATTAATAACACATATGGTTATAAGATAGGAGACTTCACAGGAATTCCGGGGAACTGATCTACGCAGGCTGGCCGACAGAACTCCCCGGGAATCCAACATCACAAAAAACTTCACAGTGGTTTTTCCCAGCAGGGAATGCTGGGCTACCAAGGTATTAGATTTTGAAAGGGGATCACATGTATGGTATACCGACGGCTCAAGGAAGGATGGGAGAGCCGGGATGGGCATATATGGGCCCAAGTGTAAAATGGCAGTACCTCTGGGTACGTATCCATCAGTGTTCCAAACAGAGGTGCAAGCGATAGGGTTTGCTGCAAACAGAAGCCTCGACAAAAAACCTAAGGGCCAAAGGTTTTACATACTATCGGATAGTCAAGCGGCTCTGAAGGCTGTCCTCTCACCCAATGTTAGCTCCAAGCTGGTAACAGATTGTAAAAACTCCCTAAATCGGTTGGGAGAGGGAAACAAGGTCACCCTCATATGGGTCCCGGGACACGAAGGAGTAGAAGGAAATGAGGTAGCAGATGAGCTGGCGAGGAGGGGTTCTGAGACTCCGTTCCTTGGCCCTGAGCCATCCTGTTATGTACCTCAGTGTGAAATTAAGAGAATGATCGGGCGTTGGCTCGAGGAAGGCTGGACAGCACTCTGGGCTGGTAGTCCGGGGATGAGGCAGTCCAAGCTTTTCACCCACCCGAAGGACAGAAGGTACAGATATCTTTTAAGATTGTCAAGAAAAGAGTTAAACAATGTAACCTGCATGCTTACAGGGCACGGGCCCCTGAAATACCATCTCAAGAGAATGGGCCTAGTAGAGGACACTGAGTGCAGACTATGTCTGGAAGGGGAAGAGTCAGCAGAACACTTGCTGTGCAACTGCGAGGCTCTTGCATACTACAGACTAAGATTCTTTGGGGACTCTGTGGTACAACCAAAAACAATATGTGAAGCGGATGCTAAGAACATTTTGGGTTTCATAAGGGAAATTAAGTTTCTCTGGGAGGACTGAAGGTGCTAGGATGTCACAAAAGATCACTGAGTGGTCGCAGTGACTGAAGTGCAGTGGTGCACGATGGGCCCTGTGTTAAGGATAATAATAATAAAAAAAAAAAATATATATATATATATAGAGATAAATTATTGCAAAGTCCGAAGGGGTTTTTAAAAAGGATTTATTATGAAGTAACACAATTTACAATCAAGGATATCAATTATAACTAATTCTAATGAACAACTAACATAGTAACTGCGTGGGAGCAGACTGAGAGAGAGGATGGTGAGGAGAGGGGGGATTATATAGAACAAGCAAAGTACATGCATCAGCTTCTAGGAAAAGGCTTGCACCTGCACCTTAACTATATATATATATATATATATATATATATATATATATATATATATATATATATATATATATATATATATAGTTATGTGCACCTCAATGGTATTAAGGATAATAAACAAAGTATGATATCCTCTCTCCCAAAAAACCCTATAAAAGGCCACCTTCACCTGGCCTCAAGAGACATTCTGCCGCCGTACGTTGAGACGTACAGATGTTATAATCGAAGTTTTATATTAAGTTATAAATTGTGTACTATCGCAAATATATTAAAAATTAAGCTAAAATTACCAGGCCGATATCAAATTCATTAAAAACTAAAATATATGGCACGAAGGAAATTAAGGAAGCATGTCAAACCCTAGCAGAAATGATGAGTAACACACCAATTTTAAAATACCCAGATTAGGAACGGCCATTTATACTAACTACAGATGCCGGTAATAAAGCCATTGGAGCCGTGCTCTCACAAAAAGATGAAAATGAAATAGAACACCCAGTAGCATTCGCGTCCCGAGTATTACAAAATGCAGAATTAAATTATAGTTCAATAGAAAAAGAATTACTAGCGGTAGAATGGGCAACCCAGCACTTTAAGCCATATTTATACGGTACAAAATTTCTTTTATGCACAGATCATAAACCTTTAACATGGATTTTCTCAAAGAAAAATGGTAACACGCGTATAATGAAGTGGATATGGAAATTACAGGAATTTGAATTCGACGTTAAACATATTCAGGGAAAAACTAATTACGTGGCCGATGCACTTTCCAGGGGAAGCGACGAATTGAATCATACTAGCGATGAGGAGGAAATAGATATCGAACAATTATTAAATCAGGAAATAGCGGACGAAAATAATTCCGAATACGAAGCGATAATAGAGGACCTAGAAGTACCGTCGGAAGAACGAATTTGTGAACCGGAAAAATGCATAAATATAGAAAAAATCAAATAGTTATAAAAAGTAATTTTATACAAAAATTAATTTCACTAAACCATTTGGAAAACGGAGATAAGAACTAATCGTTTATGGAAAATCGGACATTGCCCCGTTATTACAACAAATTCTCGAACCAAATAAAACATACAGAATAATATGCGAATCTCCCAATGAAATAACGGAAACTTTGTATGAAGAATATTTTAAAACCATTCAACAAATCGTAGAAACACAGTATCCATCGGTTAAATTAAAAAAATACAAACAGATAGTAAATGACGTTGAAAACCCAAATGAACAAATAGAAATAATAGATAACTATCATTTAGGCAAGACTAAACATAGGGGTATAAATGAAACGTTTGAAAAGCTTAAAAAAGAATATTATTTTCCGGGTATGCAAAATAAGATAGCAGAATATATTAATAAATGTGAAACTTGTAAAGATACAAAATATGACCGTAAACCTATAAAAACTAAATTTCAGATTACACCTACACCAGAAAGACGGTTCCAGGAATTGATGATTGATATTTTTAATTTTAACAATGCAATAATTTTCACAGCAGTCGGCACATTTTCGAAACATTTATTTGCCCAAACGTTACAATCGAAAAACGCAATTAATATCTGTAATGCACTAACCAACTACATGACATATTTTATCACACTGTTACAAATATCTTTAGACCAAGGGACTGAGATGAAGAATAAGTTAGTTAGACAATTTTGTGAAGAAAATAATATTATCTTACATTGCACGTCAGCCAGTCATTCAAATTCGCTAGGATTATTAAACAGGGTTCACTCTACTTTGAATGAGTTATTAAGAATAATAGGGAAAGAAAGAGATAAATGTTCAATGCAACAAAAATTAAGATTAGCAGTAATAGCCTACAATAATACTTTAAACAATCAACTAAAACTAACACCCAACGAAATTACCTTCGGAACCTCTAGATTAGAATCAGACAAAAATATTGACCTGACTGAACAGTACGTATTAAAATATCATGAAGATCAACAGCTACTACATGAATTAATTAGAACTAAAATTAATGATGAAGTTGCATGGGCGAAGAAAAGTCGGCAGGCCAAATGTGAGATGGGAGGATTCAGTGACACTGGACGCACGGACTCAGCTGGGAGTCCGAAACTGGAGAGCTGCTGCAGCTGACAGGACTAACTGGCGAAAGCTTTTGGAGGAGGCCCAGTCTCGGTGACGGGATGTAGAGCCACCGATGTATGTATGTATGTAAAATAAATGATGAAAAAGAAACAAGAACAGAAGAAGAAAAATTAAATAGAAATAGAGAAGACCCCTTAGCGATTCAAAAACAATAAGGAGACATAGAATATTTAAAAAATACTCAAGCAAAAATAAAAAGTAGGGACAAGTTTAAAAAATTAAATATACTAGTAAAAGATAAAAGACCAATTAAAACACATATTGACAATATTAAAAGGCCCACAGGGAAAAAAAAAAGAAAAAAGAAACAATATATTTCAGACGACGATAGTGAATCTCTTCGCGTTAATATTTCGGATGCCTCGGATAATTATGACTCGAATGACTCAGATAATGGTTCTGATTAAAAATATTTAATTTTATTCTAACAATGTTAAAATGTTTCAAAAATCTTTTATTTTAATAAAACGTAATAAATGTAATGGTATTAGAGAAAGATGTTTATGTTATATTGAAAGAATTATCTTTATTAAACTGACAATGCTGTAGTTTATTTAAATACAGTCGGACTTTTGTATTTTGCTGTAAAATATTATGTTCAATGTTAATAATGTAAAAGATCATTCAAATTATTATTTTATTTCACAGTAATATTCTGTTTGATTTATCTTGTAATTAATATTTTGTATTCACTATAATAAATATTGGGGTAGTACTATTTTATCTTGAAATATTATTTTGATTGATCGTTGAGAAAAGTATGTATTTTATTTTGAAATTATTATTAATTGTAATTAAAAGAGCATTTGAGTTATTACTTTGATTTAAAATATTATTGTTTTAATTGTGTAATTTTGAATTTAGAAGTATTATTTGCTTATTATTTAAGTATTATTTATTATTTATAGAAGCTTATTTAAGTATTATTTATTATTTAAAGAAGAAACTAATTCAAAGACTCTTATTTTGCTTGTTTAAAAAATGTATTGTTTAGTACTAAGAAATATCTTGTTATCTTTTTGTACTTTTAATTACAATATATTTAATTAGCATGTAAGTAACCTATTGTATTTTTGTAAATAGTTTAAGCTTATTGTTAATATTTAGAAATGGACAAGGTCTAATCCTTTTGTTTATTGGAAATTGACAATTATATAAAATCCTATTCTGGTGTTAGACATACAAAGTTTAATCTTTTTATTTATGTGAAACTATAAATAGTATGAATCCTAACGAGAGATTAGGAAGTATTCAAAGTCTAATCCTTTTGTTTATAGAAAAGTTGATATTGTATAAAATCTTATTCCAGTACAGAGTTTAATCTTTTTATTTTTCAAATGTATAAATCCTAACTTATTAAACAGAAAACTCAAAGTCTAATCCTTTTGTTTTTATAAAAGTCACTAGAGTATAAAGAGACGTAAAAGGTCTAATCCCTTTGTATAACCTTAGAATATAAGGTCCAATCCCTTTTGTTCATAGAATGTTATGACTTAGTGTAAAAGGTATTAAGAAATGTATAAGGTTCAAACCTTTTATTTATTGAATTGCATAGAATCCATCTTATTTATACTAAGATATTTGTTCCATCGGAGACCTCGGAACTCAGGGGGGGAGGGGGGGAGGAGTTATGTGCACCTCAATGGTATTAAGGATAATAAACAAAGTATGATATCCCCTCTCCCAAAAAACCCTATAAAAGGCCACCTCCATCTGGTCTCAAGAGTCATTCTGCCGTCGTACGTTGAGACGTACAGATGTTATACTCGAACTTTTGTATTAAGTTATAGATTGTGCTTGTATCTTGATCAATGTATGCAATTCACAATAAAACCTCTTTTTAAAAACTCCAAACCACGATCGTTTTATTTAGCTATATATAAATGATTTATGTGAATTTATTGATACATTTAATTGACATTGAATGTGTTTATATTTTATTATTAAACGACTTTGTTTTGAAAGATATATAAATATCCTTATTTACATAACAGCAATTAGACCAATTTAGAAAAATGGAGTTGAGATTCGGTGCTCCACTAAACAAACATTACATACAAAAGAAAAAACAAAGATCAACAATTTAAAAAAAAAAATAGAAGAAAGAAAGAAAAGAA
Organism: Euschistus heros; assembly: GCA_003667255.2. Lineage (NCBI taxonomy): Eukaryota > Metazoa > Arthropoda > Insecta > Hemiptera > Pentatomidae > Euschistus > Euschistus heros. Next base: position 1,478,843 of record RCWM02000162.1, on the reverse strand, counting down.
AATATTATTACATAAACGTTGATAAAAAAAATAGTGGATACATTTAAAATAGGAAAATAAATAAACAAAATATTCTCAACAAACTTTAGAGTAAAACATCGAAATAAATAATATAAAAGTAGATACAATATGTATAAATAATTATTCAGCTAACTTATCTCTATTGATGTATCTGAATTTGTGCCAAATTAAACAAAATCATTCTCATTTTTGAGGAATTAATTAATGATCATTGGTTTTAACACCCTTTTAATTTATTATTAATTTTAGCTAGCACTGCAATATAAATAGCAATTAAAAAAAAAAAAGTGTTCCTTATTGAATCACACAATCTTATTTTATAAAATGATACTTATCTTCTCTGAACCATTTAATTAAATGTTTGTCTTTACATAGTTTATTTTATATTAGGTAATAAAATACCGCCGGCAGAGTGCACCATACCTCAATACTCATCATAAAGAAGGAAAACCTCTGACGACATAGAACTTCCAGGAGAAAAAGAATAGATCTTCAAATGCCGAAAGGCAAAACAAGACCTATATTATTTAATATTGTTTATTTGTTTGAATTTCAGTGAAGTCAGAGGTTCGAAAAAAAACACTAAACTGTTTTTTTTGTTGTTTTTTTCTTTTAATAATCAGGATTTATAATAAAATTATTCAGAATAATATAGCAATTAGGCAACAAGTGTTCCTGCAATTTATTCCAAACAGACGTAAACGCCTAAGGGAAAGGAGAGAATACATAATACACATTTGTGATTCATAATGTAATAAATTTAAGGGGAAATATCACCAACTATGAGAGTGCTGAGATTAAATAGAAAGAACAATAGAGGAAGGCAGTACGTTTTCATATTTTCGTAATTTAATGTCCTAGGAAAATCTTGTAGGGAAGAAGTAACAAAGGAAAAAAAAATTCTGAAGTCATTCACAATTTATCCAGTTCTTCATATGTTCGTTTACTTCTGTTTAAACAGTTAAACATATTTTATTAGGATACTAATTTAAGCTATTTATTTATGAGGTTATACAAAGCAATTTTGAAAGTTATATCATACTTAATACATATTTATTAAATACAAAAAAAAAAAAAATATTAGATAACAATTATATTTCATTTTTTTAAAAATATAACTATTACTTTTTTTAAAAAAACTATTTATTGATATTTACAATTGTATACATTATATACAAGTAAATTTGTGGAAAATTATTACAATGGTATTGCCAATAACATCTAAATAACTACCTAACTAGTAGCACTTCAATAATAGTTCGACATTAGAAGGTCTCTTCACCATATCTTTTCAGACGCCTCTAAGGATTATTGGGAATTGAGTGTGAGGTGAGTTGAGAGACGAATAGATTCGAGAGGGTATGGAGTTTACTATAAAAAGATGGATTTGGGTCAAATCAGCAACATATGAAATATTAAGATCTACATGGATAAGTTTGTTTGTGACATGATAAAGAGCATTCAGGATTTTACGAAGAATTTTTATCGTTAGGATTGGATAAGAAAAGAATTGGAAGGTTTAATCGAGCCCCAAAGCGCGACTCCGTATCTCCAAATGGGTAAAATTATCGTAATTTAAATAAGTCGTTTGTAATTTATTGGGAGTTTTGAACGCTTGTCTAGTAAATGTTAGAGTAAACGGAAATGACGAGCAGTTTATTTTCTTTTAAGTCTAGGATATCAAACAAAATATTATAAGCTAAAAATTTTTTTTTTTTCTTTGTGTGTAAGATATGTTTTTTGTTTTTTTAATAAATAATAATAATACAAAAAAATACAATTTTTACTTTTTCGTTTATATGAAGTTGATACGTAGGTAAAAATATGTAACAGATAATATATTAGTACAGTTACTGTACAATCAAAGAAGATATATTATCCAGATTACCTACATTTCAGTTTTGATAAGTTTTTCATCAGATGTGTTTCAAAATATATCTCCAATTTAAGCAACTAATATCAGGACTCCATACAACCAGCATTGAACTCTATAATATTTCTCCAGGGCTTTCCTAAGGATTATATTCCAGGTATGGAAGGAGCAGATATTGCCTGGAAGGGTTCCTCCCATGTTGACCTATGTATTTTTAATGTTCTACGAGATCTGGGACAGCAATATACTGGATATGAATACAAAATCCGGATATGATGTATTTTTTGGGTAAAATGAAAATTGCATCCAATAATTTGTACTTTTAATTTTAACAAATTATTAAGTCAGTCGGATGTTAAATTACTAATAAGCCCTCTCCTTAAAAGAAGAAATTAATAAAACCATTTTTGTTTTTTTTAATTTAACTACTTTGACCGCAAAAATTATATTTTGTCTGTATAAGAATATATCTTTAATGTATATTTGATTTATAGCCATATAACGAATATTCACAATTAACAATTATTATATTTGATTTATACCTAATTGTAAGATGAGTAATGTCCCTATCACATAAGCAATAGTCAGTAATATGTTTTATTTGTAAATCGTGTACCGATCTCAAATTTAGATTTATAATCTTGAATTTAAATATAATACCCTTCATAGATAGTAATATTGTAGTATTAACAAATGGGAATAGATACACACAACTATTGAAAGGGGTTTAATTTATAAAATGTCAAATATATTAGATAACAATAGGTAGGGCCTATAGTGTCACAGATCCAAAATTCATATTAGTGGTTCTAAATCGTTAAACACCTCTCAACCTTCTTTCCATTTTCTTCCATCATCTAAGCCTTCGAGCGCACCATCTATCCAGGGTGAATGCTTATTATGTTATACTTTTCAAATAATACAGAGTTTGTATTCCGTCAAAAGACTTTGAAAACTTCCTTTCCGTTCTTTACCGAACTGATCTTTAAGCAATGTATCAACAAATTTATGATTTAATAAATCTGAAATATTAATACATCAGCGAACATCTATTAGATGTATGTAATGTTTTGCTAATCTCCTTTTCTTCTATTACATTTCAAAGAAAACACTTACTTTAAACTACAATATTAAAATTTTTAAAAAATAATTAGATTAAAAAAGAAAAATACGTGATATTACAGATCGTAACAACAATCAATCTATTGAACAAATCAATTAGATCGTCGGCTATCCTTAAGCCACTATATATATATATATATATATATATATATATATATATATATATATATATATATATAGAGAGAGAGAGAGAGAGAGAGAGAGAGAGAGAGAGAGAGAGAGAGAGATTATTACTTGGTACCATTCCACAATAGCGCTACACTGACCAGTTTGATCGTTACGCTTCACTTCGAGTTTACATTTATCGATAGTACATACCTATAACCTCACATGTAAACAATCACTTCAACAGTTTCAACTTGGATTGTGTTATATTGATAGTTAGTCTTCTTAAATGTAAATAGGTGAAACAGAAGTTAACAAAATGAGTTTCATAAAGGATTTAGTGTTTTGTAAATTCATGTTTTCTTATTTCCTCTTCTCTAATGTGTAAAAGTGTTACAAGAAGATTAATTTCTACATATATTTGGTGTTTTATACATTTATATTTGTTGTATCAATTTAAGTGAGAAAATTTCAGTATACATATTTTGTGAATGGATTCTTTGTCGTCCATATTACTTAATGCCCTAAACTAAAATACATATCGATCCAAAAATAAATGAGAAAGTATATCACAGGTTTCATTTTTTCTTACTTACACCTCCCTTGAGAAAACATAGCAGAAATTAACATCATAACTTTCAACAAGGATTGTGTGTTATATATGTTTATAATTTGTTATTCACACTTCCCTTACGTCAGAAAGTTTATCAGGAACTAACATTACTGGTGGTTTAACATAACATTAATTCTGATTTAATATAATATTAATTCAACAATGATTTAGTATCTTATATTTTGATATTTTCTTATTTCCACTTTATTATTTCTCATTTTAATATTAGAAGGTAAAGAGTAGTTAGTACTACTTTGAACGGGGATTTAGAGTTTCTCAGTAAATGAAGGAGAATAACCTTTCCCCACGTAAGTAGGGAAAAGTAGTGACTAAAACACCGAAATAAATCAGAACAAGGTTAGGATCAATAAAAGGTATTCTGGGAGCCCGTAGGGGCTGGAGACGTGCTTGTGGAACAGTACCCAATACTTTTATTATTTTTATGAAGGCAACTATTAATATCTAACTAACTAAAGAAAGTATAATAAATTATAACCAAATAAATAAATAGATCCCGAGAGAGATTAAGAGACAGACTGATTTGAATCTCCATAACATGGAAACAACTGACTTTATTGAGCAGATGCCAATTTCGTCACTGACGAAAACATTTGTAAAATTTTATTGTTATTTAATTATAAATGTTTCCTTATACGATTGCGCAAGAGTAGGACATTTTTTGATGCAGAGCTTAATTTTCTCTTTCCATCTTGGATTGATCCTTTTATAATCTGGGAAGGAAGCATTTCATGCGGCATATCACAGGATCTCTCATGCATAGGAACTGACACGCACGGTCCTGTTGGGTTGGAAAAATCGTCCCCTTCATCGTCATCTCGAATAAAAAAAAAAAAAATGTAATAATAATAATAATAAACTATGTTCTTACTAACCATTTTAAAGAAACAAATAAAAGATCTAGATACTTAAAAAAAGTTGAAAATTTGAAATATCAACAATGTACACGATACTGCTTCAGCAAATTATCAATATATATTGACGTAAAAATGCTTTTGAATCAACAATTTTTGCTTAATTAATTTTAGGAGATAGAAATGAAAAGTACTTTTTTCTAGATGGAAAATAATTAAACAATCGACAAATTATTCCTTTTACATACAAAAGTGTTCTTTTGTGTACAATTGGTAAATCGGTTTTTTAAAATTTGCTTTAAATCAAAGCAATTTTTTGTGTACTTAGAGCCCGTTACCGAAGCTAAGCTTTAATCAAACCTCATACCTTTTCTCATTACATGCCACAGCACCAACATATTAGTGGAGAACAAAGACTATTGCTTACTGATAATTTGTTTTGTTTTTTAGTTTTTGTTTATTTCGAAATTTAAGTAATATTTTTCAGTTGCAGTTTTGCAACCATAAACAGTATGGTATAAATAAAGTATAGAAAGATCTTTTTTTAAAAATTAAGATTAATAATTAAAAAATTAATAAATTATAAATTATAAAAAGTGATAGCTGAAAATGAAAAACTAGTTATATTTTAAAGAAATAGCTGGGACTAACTAATTAGATGAAAATGTTCACATTCGTTCTTGAAAATATTTTCTTATATCAGACATCGCTCCCACAATATAAATAATTATCTGTCTATTCGTAGCATTCATAACAACAAATCGACCAATAAGCAATAAATTGTAAATCATGAATAAAATTCTTTTATGAATGATAATAACACGCCGAATAAAGGTTAGCAAGTTGACATTTGAGTCCAGAATGGCATTTTCGTGACATTCGCAGCCTGTGGTGTATAATCCCGGGTTTTCCTATTAATTCTCTGACATTTACAAGGCAAAAAAATAGTTAAATATAAAACAAGAATTAAATAATAGTGTCAGTTATGTTTTTCTTTTCATATGTTTAATTATAACTATTTGAAATCCTGTTAAAAAATAAAATACTTAGTGAAAGAAAAAATAAATAAGAGAAGTTATATACAAATATTTCAATTCAAATTGTCAAGAATAATAACTGACTCATCTCCCTATGATGTTAACAAAATCTCAAATACAAACCACATTGATCAGAGCAACAAACGGTTTAACCAAAAATCAAATAAAAGCATAAACGGATATATACAAAAAAATGATACAAACGACATTATTGATGCATACGGTCAAGGTCAAAAATGAGTTGGATAAGGAATCTAACAATAAGGAAGCCTAACAATTCAACCCTAATTCTGACAAGGAAAAACTACAGTTCCCTTAAACTTTGGTCAAAATACATGAAGTCATTAGCTGGATGGGGACATTTGTACAGGAAACAGTTGTACTTTTTAGAAGGCCCTTCTCATCAAGTTGGCAGCCCTGCAGGGTGGGAGAAACGCAATGAGATCAGCTGTTCACCGATATTGGTGAATATCGTTAACAGGTGATCACGATGAATTGAGGCTATGAGAGCAAAAGTGGCCTAACCCACAAAATATAAAACAATCTAATTTAGTAATTTTTTGCAACTATAACGCCATCTGGTGGTGTTAATGTGTTTGAAAAATTGGTTCTCATTGCACCACCATGTGAACCAATTTTTCAAGCACATTAACACCTTGTTGATGGCGTTATAGTTGCCAAAAATTACTAAATCAGATTTTTTTATATTTTGTGGGTTAGGCCACTTTTGCTCTCATAGCCTCAATTCGTTTTCGTCTTTTGAACAAGGTTGGTTTGGCGAGTCAGATATTTTTAAAATTTTTGTTAGTTATTCGATGACTTTTATGGCTGTAATCTGTTAATCCGTAAAGTTAGAGTTATTTTCTATAGAAACAACTAAAAAACAGAGGACAATCTCTCTTAACTTCTATAATCGAAGAAATGGAAAAGGAAAATTTTGTTCTCCAGTGAAATAAAATATCAATTTTTCTGTTTTCCCAGAATAAAGGGTAACTCAGCAGGAGATCATTGAGAATCTACCACTGAACGCTTCCTCCCTCTTGCCAACCCATGTCATCTTTATATCCTATTTCAGCCAATTTTCTGATTGACATGATAAACTTTTAAGCAAAAACAAAACATTAGAAATTACATACAAATAAATATAGATTGTGAAGCTAAAATAATATAATTAAATTTAAAAAGTAGAAAGATCTTCTTTTTAAACATATTTATCATGATTTTTAATGGTGTTTCAAGAAAAAAACTATAAAATTCTAGAGAAATGTTATTGTATGTAAGTTATCTAATCATTATACAACTCTTGTGTATAAGGATAATTAGTGAAACTGTACAAAAAAGAAGCTATCCCAACGGTAGTTTAAAAAGTTTAAATACCATATGTAATATGCCGTATGTAGATATACTATAACAGTTAAGTTGGCCACAAAATAAAGGAACGTCATTTGAAGATTGCACAATGTTACTTCGTGGCAGAAACATCAATAACTATATTTCCTCCTCTGAATTCATTATGTGCTCAAAAACAGCGTGTTAAGTGTTTTATGACAAAGAGGTAACTTAACAATGCGTGTTCTAACTTCCTTTTATTGTGATAAAGTTCAGACAAAATAAACAAAAATAATTTTTAGAAAAAAAACCAAACCGACTTCAAGGTTAAGCCTACATATATATGTAGAACTAAAAAGTAAAAAATAATATTTTAGTTGCTTTGAAACAGAGAGAATTAAATGACAATCAACAAAATTATCGATACTTATATACCTATTCACAATTTATGATCAGTTATTTTTGGAGTCGGTGCCATCCAAGGAGGGCAGCTAAATCCTACCTTTCCAACAAACTTTCGAATGGCACGAGACAGCGATGTGGCGGTGATGAAATAGTGGGGAATCTTTGCAATTAACATTTTTTTTTTTTTTTTTTTTTTTCGAATTCTGTTTGTTTTGGTTGCTGTTTTTCTGAGGGTGCCTAAAAGTAGAATTATCGCCTTCCACCAGTAGCGATTTTTTCTTTATTCTTTAGGACTAAACCGGAATTCGGAATTCACTAGCAACAAACGCCCAACTTCTTTCTCCTTTCTCCACTTTGCAAATCAATTTTAACTTTTCGTTAATTAAAAGAATTTTTAATAGCCACTGTATAACCGCTCGAGTGAATAACTAATAATTAGTGACTGGTGTAACTATGAACTGAAAAGATAAACAATGACGGGAAACAGGAAAACAAATTACACATGCAATTCTTTTAATTTGAGTTCGCGTTATAGAGGCGATGACTTCTAATTGTTCGTTTCATAGAGGTGGTCCTAGAAGTTCTCTCTTTTGAACCCATTTTTCAGTTTTTACTAATTTACACAATTTTTCACGTTTTTTGTCTGAAATCGTCTCATTGAGGTGAAATTTAAGTTTAATGTACTTCCGACCGTAGATTTTTTCGACTTATTTAAGAATTCAGCTTATCGAAGTACGACACATCGAGAGTTTACTGTATATGTGAATTATTTTTGTTGATAATTTAGATTTAGTACCATGGAGATTCTGGATTATCATAATTATAAATATGTATGTTTAAAATGGAAGGTTATATAACAGTGATTTTTATACACTGTTTTTTTGATTTTTCTTAGAAAGTACTGAGTTGATTTCAAAATATTTTTTATGGGACCACCTCTGAAGTAGACCCTACCGATATAAAAAAGAATCATCAAAATTGATTTAGAATTGACGGAGTAATCGCGTAACATACACACAAAAAAAATACAGATGAGTTGAGAACCTCCTCTTTTTTGAAGTCGGTTGAAAATAATGACTTACACGATTTCTTGATACCGTTAAAAAACAATACTTTTTAAAGTTTCAGAAGCACTATATAGCAACAAAACAACACTCTTAGTTCTCTTTTCTCACACTAGAAGGCTAATGACGGTTACATTTTTAGTACTCAGTGTTGTCACTCGTACGCGTGCTGATGTTACCGCTACAGGATTCCCCTCCAATATGATGGAGTCACAAAACCGTACATTAGGTTTGACCGAGCGTCCGGAACCTTCCTGGGTCGGTTGTTTATCCATTGACACCGATGAGTCTTCGGCTGGCAGGAATGCTGGCTTCAGGTGATCCAGAGAGATATTGAATCCACGGCCATGTGGCTGAATCGGGAAGTATTTATCATGCCATTGGAAAACCTTGAAACGACCTGCGTACGGTGGTATCAATGGGCATATAATATTGTCTTCCCTGACAAAAACATGCGTGCACTTTCTAAGCTCATCATGCACGAAGGTTTTCCTGTTCGAAGTTCGCGCTTCTGCCGGTCTTAACTTTGCCATATGATCCTTGAGTACTTGGAGCGCTGCGTGAGGATCATTTTTCTTAGGGTGCGCCTCAAGCAATTCTCCCGGTAGTCTGATGGGGCATCCATACATTGCTTCAGCTATACTCGAGGACGTGTCGCCCCGCAGGTTAGCTCGCAGTCTAAGAAGTACTGTTGGCAATACATTTGTCCAGTTGGCACTGTTCATTTGGGCTGTGATTGCATTCTTGAGAGATCTGTGCCATCGATCAATGCATCCATTCGATTGCGGGTGGTATGCAGTTGTTCGATTTTGGCGAATGCCCAAAAGTAAAGTAAGATGATGAAAAAGTTGGGATTCATACAGGCGACCTTGGTCTGTTGTTATCGTCGTTGGAACTCCAAATCGGCAGATCCAATGACTGTAAAATGCGGCAGTAACGGTTTCTACAGTTATATCCTTTAGAGGTACGGCTTCGGTCCATCTGGTATGCCAATCAATCATCGTGAGGCAATATCTGAATCCTTCGGATGGTGGCAGAGGACCAATCAGATCTAAATGAATGTGCTGGAATCGAGCAGCTGGTTGGAATTCTCCGAGTGGCGCAACTGTATGGCGGTGGACTTTCGCCTTTTGACAAGCGATACAACACCTAGCCCATTCAGTTACATCTTTATTTAAACAAGGCCAGAAAAATGTTTGTGCTACCATTTTCTGTGTTGTGCCTATACCAGGATGACTCAAATTGTGAATTTGTAGAAATGCATTTTGCCTAAATTCAGCGGGAAGATAAGGTCTTGCCTTGCTAGTTGACATTTTGCATAGGAGAGACTTATCAGTTCCTGGGATTTCGACGAGTTTGAGTTTTATATTGTCTTGATGTTTGAGTTTGGTGATGTCCGGATCGTTCTTTTGGGCAATGGATAAGGTGACAAAACAACACTCTTAGTTCACTTTTCTCACATTAGAAAGCTAATGACGGTTATCTTTTTAGTACTCAGTGTTGCCACTGGTACGCGTGCCGATGTTACCGCTACAAGCGCAATACATAAACTTCTTTAAACTCTATATTAAAAAAAAGGATTGATTTTGTTTTTTTGTTTTTTTATAGTGTTGATTTTATGTAAATCATTAATTAATGACAATTTAATTGGAAATCTGTTAGGATGGTAATATGGAAACTCAAACCAATAGTGTATTTAAATGTTCCTATAATTTATATCAAGGCTCTCCAGCTATTACTTCACCCCTAGGTCAGGAGTAGAGTTGTATTTAACTAGAAAGTACAGATAAGCAATAAAATCATAAACTGATCGAACGAGGTTTACTAAATCAGTTATCAGTGATTAGGGAAAAAAGGTTGAAATTCATGGAAAAGTGTGTATGTACTGCCACTAATAGCACACCTCATGACCGTATGTTCACACACCCTGAACGATCTTCTAGCGGCACATCCCTTCCTGCATGGCTTATACAGCCAGGACCTGTTCTTCTACGAAAATTTCAAAGGAGAAGCAAGTTCGATCCTTTTGTGGAAGAAGTTGACCTCCTTGAAGCAAATCCTGACTATGCTCGCGTCAAACTGTCAGATGGTCGAGAAACAACAGTCTCTACGAGGCATTTGGTTCCTCCTAGTAACCAAACTGAAGAAACCATCGAAATAGACAACGCTCCATTTCTCCTCCCTGACGAACCTCATCCTCCACTAGACCAAGATGAGCCCGGAGTATCTGCGGAACCAACAATGGAAGCTTCACCCTTTTCTGAAGTATCTCTTCCAAACGCTCCAAGAACCTTAGAAGAAGTGAGCGAACACGTATTCCCCCACGATACTTGGAGGATTATATCTAAATTTATGGGCGGAAGAATGTGGTGACTATATCATTCAATTAGTAATTACTATATGTTATTATTGACGATATTAATTATGGGAAGGTTATATTTAATAGTGTACAATGAGTGTTCTATGTTAAACCAGTGCTATATTTAGTTGAATAAAGCCTATTTCTTTAAAGGTTGACTAGTTTATTACAAAGTGCAGTACTTAGAATTCGTGATCTACTTTCCTATAAGTGTGATTACGCCATCGCTTTTATATAGCGCTATCAGAAAGAGGTGGAACTTTTTCCACTGAATTATTATCTTCATCATCACTCTTTTCTCTCATCATAGTTGCTTCTTTCGACTGAATCATAAAAAAATCCAAGAGTTTTTGGATCGAATCATCGCTGTGACCTGATTCCAGGGAAGAATGGTTTTTCCGCTTCTGCAAAAAGGGTACAAATGGAAACAACTAAATCAAATTTCGATTACCTCTCTTAATTTCTTATTTTTATATTAGGGTATTACAATATGCCACATTTGTAACAATCCGTATAAGAGATAAATCTAGATTCTGAGCAAATAAAGAAGAAAAACCATTGCGAAAAACAACACCATCAAATGTGACTGAGGACAAGAAATGTATTTGACAATTCCTACATTTCCAAGGGGATATGCAAAAGTTAAATGGTGGTACTGTACTGCCGGTACACAGTGACTAGTATATCGATGCATAAATAATCACAAATACAGAGTAACAATGCAAGCACTCAATAAAAGTACCATAAGATTTTGAAGTTCAAATTCTTCTTTAATTAGTATAATTTAATCTTTTGAGGGTTTGACAAGAAAACATCATGAGAAAAGTGAAGAACTCATGTTAAAATGAAAAATTATAATGTTGGATATGCAGATGATGAAGCCCTTGGAAGCCTTTTGATTAAAAAAAAAACTGCATGGATAATTATAATATCTGGGAAAACAAACTTTTTAAAATAGCACAGATTAAACAATATGAAAAGAATAACAATATGAAACAATTTACCCAGAGTTGGTCTTCTCGAAAATCTGAAAACTGAAAATTTAAAAGAAGATATATAGGAATAACTTTGCCTACCTCGTTGGCTAATCAAGGTTATATTACCTCCTCTGTTAATTAGGAAAAGTTGAATGATGTATTGTTAGATACGTTGAATCTAGGAAAGCAGTTATTGTAATGTTATTTTCGTTTATTTTTGTAGTAAATAAAGAACCATTTGTACCAATTATGTGTTTCCCCTCACATTTCTTACAACACATGTTTTTAAATAAAATGAATAGATTCTACAAAAATGATTTACTGAAATAAAAATATTAATATTAACATGTATTTGTAAATAAAAAAATGTTTTAAGTTTTCTAAATTGAATAAACAATTTTTTCTGGATCCTGTAAAGAAAATTATTAAGTTTCATATTTGAAAAAGCTATTAAAACGTTAAAAAGGTAAGTTGTAAGAAATCAGATTTTATTTGTTACCACAAATGCTCAAAGAATAATAATAGTTAAGAAGTAAGGTTGTATGAATTATTAGAGAAAGGTTGCACATAAGATTGGTTATGACCTGCTTCAATTTGGTTTTAAATTGAAAATTATAAAATTTATATTCATAATGCTAACCTAATGTTAGCTGAGTTCATGTATTTTAATGATTAAATTTTAGAAACCTTTAAATTGTTAATAGCTTTTATGATTTCTATATTATTTTCTGTTCATGGCAACAATCTGATCGAACACATTTCCCATGAAAAATATTCAGCCGAGAGGAAAAGCTGATTCCCACATGGTCAATCTGGGGTTGACAAAAACTATTGATCCCACTAGCTTGACTTATTCCCTTTCCCCTTTTACTATTCCCATTTTTCGGACTGATATCATCTTTCTGAATATTGAAACAATTATTATAAATATGTACTCTAATAAATCAAAATATATGAGGTGTGAAATTAAATTTATAAAAATGGCATAATATCTTGCTTTAAAATATTTTCTATTTGATTTGGTGACATTCAGTCTATGTTATGTTATATTCAGGTCTTAAGGATGTAGCACATACTATGAAATAACAGGTTATTTAATATGGCATATTCTATAGTGTTACTTTGTTCTGTATTTCTTCTACTGGTGCTACAGAATATCGCCTGCTACCACAGGACTCCACAAAACGGATGCCCACCAGTTATATGTCCTCTTCCATCAAGCTCTTGGTCAGCTCTCTGCTCTAGTAGCAAAGATCTTTCCTTTATATACCCTTTTGATTTGTCTTTCTTCATTCATTCTGTTGACATGGCCAAACCATTTCACCCTGCTTATTCTTATAAAATTTGATAGACAGATCATTGTAGATGTCCTATACCTCTTTATTCTTTCTACTTTGCCACACTTCATTATCAAGCATTCCTTGCAGCACCCTTCTCTCAAGCCTGTGACAGGTAACCTTGTTCAATACGCAGCATTCACCGCCATATCTAACAACCAGTCTGATCAGTGTTTTGTATATCCTTATCTTATTTTGGTGCGAGATTAGGTTACATCTAATTCGGTGTCAAAAAGCATATTATGTCCTGTTTCCTCCCAAAATCCTTCTTTATTTCTAGTGTAATAACATTTTTGAGTCAATGTTGAAAATGAGACATATTTATCTGACTATTTTTTAGTCTAATGGCACAAAAACAAGACAATACCTATCCTTTGGCTTTCTTAATTAACTGAAAGCTCCTTTGATCTGTAAACCCTTTTTGAACCAGCAGGAAGAAATTAATTATGTGTAATATTGGGTTCTTTTATTTTCTGGAGAATTTTTTTTAATAAAAAAATATAATTTATTCTTTCTTCCTTCTTATTGGTTGCTGACTTTCTCATTGAGAATTTTTTTAGGTAAATGATCGTAAGAGTTTCACAACCATAAAATGACAAAATAAATGCTGATCATAGAATTCTGTATTTATGTTTTATGTAACATAAAACTCTACTACTTCAGAATTTAAATTTAGATTGAAAGAGATATTACTAAATTTAATTGTAAGATCGATGTATCTCTAATGAATTTTCTACATTTCTTATGCTCTATTTTTTTATGGTGTTTATTGCACTATCAGGAAAAACTATTAATGCTGATCTGACCCTAACTTTTATTTTAGTTATTTAGTTCTTCAATGATTTTTTCAGGTGCTTTAATTAATTATTTTTACCTACAATACACTAGAGTTGGACAAAATTTAATCATAGATATTTGACAACTAATTTCCTGGAATCAATCACCTAATTTATTAATAATTAAATCTTTCTGTGATTTCTTAGTGAGCTAATGATTATTTGGAAATATATTTAATCATTATTGAATTAGGTGATTGATTCCAGGAAATTAGTTGTCAAGCCATGATTATTTGAAAAAAAAAATGAAATGAAATGAAAAATAATCTTTATTCTGGGACACCTTGTCCCGTAAAAATAATATGAAATACAATCAAAAGGTGTTATTGTCTGGCTGCATACATATCAGACAGCAACTTATATAGAATATAAATCATATTCATATAAATATATAAGATGTAATTTTAAATTTAAGGACTGATCTTCGGGTTTATATGAAAAAAAAACAAACATTCTTACACTAATATATTATTACATAATTTTGGAAGATTGATAATACACACTCACTGGCGCAACCAAGGGGGGAGCTTGGGGTCTGAAGCCCCCCCCCCAGACGACCGAAACGATTAAGTTTTTTTAGTCGATAACTATGATTTTCATTTATATAGTCTCGAACACCACCCATTTCTTGTTTTAGTTTAACTAAAACATAAATAAGTAATAAGTTTTGAGCCTTCAGGTAAACGACCGAGGGGTAGACTGATATATATATATATAAACCCACCCCCCACCCTGAGATAGTAATCCTGGTTGCGCCACTGTACACACGCTTTATTGCAAATCTTGATGTACTTTTTGAGTGAATCTTCAGTTAAATCACTTTCTCGAGTTCTAATAGTGAGGTAGGTCTCAACAGTAAGAAATTATTTTTGTATCCTTTTTTCAATCATTCTCATATTTTTTTCTGATATTTATAGTTTATAGGTCCTCTTTAACAAGGGAACTATTAAAATCATTTTTTAATGAAAAACTGGATATCAAGAGTCTCTATTCTTATAGTTTGCTAAAATCCATAAACAAACAGAAACAAAAATGACAGGACTAATTTTAGCAAAATTATATTACAGAAATATTTTATTGCATTATGCCTCCAACAAAATTCAATTCAACAAGGCTCTTAATCAATTCTGTTTAATTATTGAAATGTTTTTATTCCTATAAATAGGAAAATGTTTCAGTAATATCCATTTGATCAAACCAACCTAATAAAAATATGTAGTGCCGTAAAATGGGGTCACATTAGTACAGTGGGGTGAAATTGGTACACAATTGTTTCTGCGGTGATTTCCTTCTGGCAGGTTGTTGTGTCGACTTTTACCAAATGAGAGCCCATGAAACGACTCATTCATGCGCTCTCATTTGTTAAAAGTCGACACAACAACCTTCCAGAAGGAAATCACAACAGAAATAATTGTGTACCAATTTCACCCCACCCTACTAATGTGACCCCATTTTACGGTAATCTATTGGACAATAGCTGTCAAAATAAAGAAAAATATCCCATAAAACTTTGGAAAATAAATTAATAAATTTATTTGATTTAGAAAATGCCAATTTTAAAAGCCCGCCCTTACGAAGGATCTCCTGCTTTCAACCAAGCATGGGCTCATATGACAAGGGGTATGCACGTAGAGATGTTGTCCAAGCCACCTGCTCGAAGATTAGCGCCTTGGCCTGATCCAAATTATTGGGTAAAAATACCCCATTATTTTTCTATTTATACTATTTAACCCTAAGTGTAATGGTTAAACATCATTTATCACTTTTTTCCCCCTATAACACTATTTTTTCTTAATTAATTTTACCATTAATGGATTCTTTAAATAAATTTTGACAATTGTTATTGGAATACAGTTATTTAAGATTTGTACTGATCACCATTATCAGACACACTTTGCAATTATTATGATTAATATATATTGCAATAACTATGATTAATATATACCCTCAAGGATTACTGGTCACCAAAAAATTTCTATATTATGTAGTATCCAGAATATTAGATAGAATATAGGTATATATATATATATATATATGGAAATCTCTGATTTTCATACTTCTTTCATTATTTAGGAATATGTTGTATAGGCTATTCCAGATCCAGAACATATTTCATTCTTCAAGCACCTTGTATTTATTTCTGAGTTAAGTTAAATATTTTTCACAAGCGTGTGCTTCTAGTCCTTTCACAAGGTGAACATGCATTTTATGTTGTGTCTAAAGTTGGCATCAAAATACCTATAATGATAGCTTCATTTATTTACTTGTGAGATAAACTCTAATTTCGCAAAGTGAAGGTAAGTCTCAGCGATTATTCTGACGTCAGCATTCTAAATGTTTTCAGATAAATTTGAATCCTTTTTAAGTCTATTACCAAAGTCTGTGATTCTTAATTCATAGTATTTTTTAATACACTAACAAGGGGAGGACACACTCAGTCTCTCACGGATCTTGTTGGCAATTTGGATGTTCCTGGTCAAAAAATATTAGACACATATTTTGCCGTTCCAACCAATAGGCCCTAGAAGCCGAGAAAAAAATTAAAATAGCATCAAACTAATTTATTCTTTATCTTGGGTTTAAAAAATGATATCGACATGATTCTTGCACCAAGATTTTTACTTTTGAATGCGGATTTAAGGAAAAATACAGTCTCTCCATAGATTTTGGTTTAGATTAATTAAATTCTAAAAAAATTATTAGTCTTTCAAATAAACTACCTCTATAGATTTTTTGACACAAAAATTGACATCAGATTCTAATTCAGCACCCTCAAAAACATTAAAAACCGCTTACTCAACAAAATCAAAAAATATCATTTAAAGTTGATACGTTAAACCGTCTAAGCGTAATTAATGTTTTTAACAATTTAAATAAAAGTTGCCAACCACTTACTTGGTCAGGCAAATTTTGAAGCTTAAAATTTTTTATTTTTCTATTTGGATGAAATTTCGTATTTAAGGGTTCTTTTGAATGCTGAATTCAAATCCGATGTCGGTTCTTGTAAAAAAAATATATTGAACGTACTTAACTTGAAAAATTTTAGCTTTTACACTGTAAAATGTGTTAGAAAATTTTTTAAGCCCTTGAATTCCATTTCAGCACCCTCAAAACTCAGGAAATGTATGTACATATATATATATATATATATATATATATATATATATATATATATATATATATATATATATATATATATATATATATATATAAAACAAACCAATTAAACAAATATATACATATATATTAATATACTAATTAGGAGAAATGTATGTGTATATATAAATACCAATTAAACATATATAATATGTGTCGTCTAGTTGCAAAACCGGCCATCTCCAAAAAACAAAATTTTTCAGGAGAGCTGATTTTCTGTTACATCACGCCAAAACGATGTAGGAATAAAATCTCTTCGGTTTTTAGTGGCATAAGGGTAGTGTGTTTGAAAGCACTTTTTGAAATGGAAGGGACAAGTGGAGGGGGTGAGTTACTCAATTTTTTATTTCGGATTTGGCCACTTTTGAAACTCATTTTGGAGTTGGCCGGTTTTGCAATGAATTAGAACTTAAAAATCACTAAATTTAATGAAAATATTGGGTTTTTTGGGATGCAAATGAACAAAACTTTCTTCAATAAGTAAATGTTATTTGAAAAAATTAAACTCTAAAATGTTGTGGTGTAACTCAAACATCTAGACGGAAAAACTGGCGAGAATTGTTTTTAAAGTAATAAGTTCCGAAAATGGACGGAGAGAAATGGAAATCAGAAGTTGAAAAAGCCAGGGGCCGCTATATGTTGTCTGTTGTGCTAAAAAAAAGAAGAAGAAGAAGAATTTCCGAAAAACCTAATTTAGAAAAATATAAAAATTCAGAAACTTATACTCCTGCGGTATTATCGTCTTTAACAGGCTTACACATTTCTTCCTGATATTTTTCTTCATCCCTCATCTACTTCTCTGTTTCCTCCTTCTTGAGCAGCTGATGCTACGACGTTTCAGTAAAAAATCAAACGATCTGTAGAAAACCTCCCCTTTAATTAGCACCTTATTATTTTGTTTGGTTCTGAAAAGTCTCTTTGTTGGGGTAACTTTGAAGTGCCATAGTGGAGGGGGTTTGAGGAGGGCATTACTGGGACTCTTCCAATCAAGATTTGTGTAGTCTCTTCCTGGCTTGAGCACAGTTCCACTTTCCGAGAGAATGCCGTAAAGCTCTGAAGGCTGAACGAGAGTCTCGATTTTCTTGAACTTCTTCTCAATTTGGGTAAAAACCCGATCTGGAGGGGTTTTTTTCTTCTCCATGTTGCATGGTCTCTTTGTCTTTTTCTTGCTAAATTAGCTGGAACTTCTTCTACAAACTTCTCCATAAAGATCGAATGAAAACTGCACGAAACGATGAAGGCATAAACTTTAACTACAGGAAAAGTAGGAGTAGGCTTATAGTTGCCTGAAAAGAGGCCTCTTGATCTGGAACAAAACCGCGATCTAGCGGATGTGGAGAAGGCCGGTTTTGAAACTCACTCACGGAAGGATTTGGCCGGTTTTGCAGCACACTGTGTTTTTCAAACGCAGGTTTAACAAGGATTTTACGGGTTTTCGCGAGGTTTCTTGTTTCCAATAGATGGAAAATGTATCTTAGGACTCAGAAAACAGAAAAAACGTATTTCTCAAAATTGAGGAGTTGGCCGGTTTTGCAACTAGACGACACATATAATATATAATACTAATTAGGACAGAAAATAATTTATTACACTTTAATATTTACATAATATACAAACAGAACCACATATAAGATTTCATTGTTATGTATTTGCAATTTTTGTTTTATTTTGCAGTTGAACATGTTAAAATATGATTTTGATAGTTGACATACAAACATTATAGCAATAACTGCCTCACTTCTGTTGCTGACAGGATTTTGTTGAATATAATGAAAATGAAATTCTAAGGTAATAAAGCTTCAGTTATTAGAACAACCAAGTAAACAAGGATTACAAAACGGATTAGAGATGTGTTCTGAGTTTGAAGAATAAAATAAAAATTGTAAATAATCAAATCTTATATGTGGTTCTGTCTGTATATTATGTAAATATTAAGTTGTAATAAATTATTATTACAATAAATAATTTATAATTATAATTACTTTAACAATAATTAATGTAAAAAATTATTTCTCCTAATTAGTATATATATATTCGAGAAATCCTTTATTATCCGTGCTTCCTCGTTATGGAATTCATTGCCCATCACAATTCGAAAAATATCCACTCTTACTTCCTTTAAACATCATTTATTCCTTTACCTCCTGGATCTTCAATCTTCCGAGCTAATGTAAAACGTGAACATTTATGTAATATACATTATAATAGTATACATAAGATGTATCATTTTACAAGATGTCACAGTTATCTTGTAACATATAATTTAATTCTTTATCAATTTTTATTATTATCTATTGTTATTATTTAGCATACGTTTCCTGAGTTTTGAGGGTGCTGAAATGGAATTCTAGGGCTAAAAAAATTTTCTACCACATTTTACAGAGTAAAAGCTAAAATTTTTCAAGTGAAGTACATTCAATATATTTTTTTGACAACAACCGACATCGGATTTGAATTCAGCATTCAAAAGAACCCTTAAATACGATATTTCATCCAAATAGAAAAATAAAAAATTTTAAGCTTCAAAATTTGCGACCAAGTGGTAGGCAACTTTTATTTAAATTGATGAAAACATTAATTACGCTTAGACGGTTTAACGTATCAACTTTATTTTTTTACACAAAATATAGGGATTCAATACGCATGAAATGTATTTGGTTTCATCATCCTATCTGGTTTCAAATTCAAGTTAAAAATCAAAATGGTTTTCGGATTTTCCAATTTTTTTAATAGGTTTTTGTTCATCGAATTTTACATTTATATAATCAAAAGAAAGCTGAAACTGCCCTCTTTCCAGCAATACCAACCAGTGAATTGTGTGACAAAGTAATGGCGATTTAAAGATATGCAACCAATAATCGGTTTAAAAATTTCATTTTCCTCGTAGAGGGTGAAAAAAATGATATTTTTTGGTTTTGTTGAGTAAACGTTTTTTAATGTTTTTGAGGGTTCTAAATTAGAATCTGATGTCAATTTTTGTGTCAAAAAATCTATAGAGGTAGTTTGCTTGAAAAACTAATCATTTTTTTAGAATTTTATTAACCTAAACCAAAATCTATGGAGCGACTGTATTTTTCCTGAAATCCGCAATCAAAACTAAAAATCTTGGTGCAAGAATCATGTCGATATCATTTTTAAACTTGAGATAAAAAATAAATTAGTTTGATGCTATTTTATTTTTTTTCTCGGCTCCTTGGGCCCATTGGAGGGAACAGCAAAATAGGTGACTAATATTTTTTGACCAGGAAACTCCAAAATATTTCCAATAAGATCCCTGAGAGACTGAGTGTGTCCTCCCTTTGTAAGTATATTACTCCATTCATCAAATATTGTTTGCCTAAATCACGACTTAAGTTTTCCCTTAAAAATAAATATTAAATTTTAATCTTTTAAGAACAAGATCAAAATTTATCAAAATAATTCAAATAGTAAACAGTAGCTCTTAATATAATAGAATGTAATGTGAAGTACAAAAAGGTTATGCAAGATTATCAGACTATGGAGTTGAAATAGTATTGTTGTGGACTTGAAATAGGTTCTAGAAAAATACTATTTTGTCTTAATTGCTCCTTCTTAACAGCCTTTTAGAAAAGATTCCTTTAGCCTATGAATTAAAAGTTTTTAGCCCACTATGTATTTTAAAGTTCAAAGTCAACTTTTGCATCAAAGTCACCTCTAGTCGCTACAGTACTCTGATTATATTTCTGAAATCTAAAAGATAACTGTGCAATTAAAAGAAAACTTTTTTTCTCCTTATTTGGAGAATTATTTTTCTTCCCTATTAAATATCCTGGGGATGACAAAATAAGTTTGGCTGTTTTATTTTGTTAATTGTTACTGGGCATTAAAGCTGAATATTTAACTAAGTGAACTAGCTTGATATAATTTTTTTATAACACATATTAATAAATGAATATAGGAGTAGTTGGCACTGGGTTCTGGTCATCATACCATGCATTTTCATCCTTCATCAAATTCATTGATTGTCAGAATTGTAACTGACTGGAGTGAGCGAATAAAGATTGAAAGCTACAAAAACAAAAATAAAAGTTTTATATTAAAACTATTTTCTAATTTAATTTTTAGGTTAACATCCCAGCCTAATTCCTAGTTCATCAGGTTCTACAAAAATGTTTTTATATTATTATAAGTATGAATAAACACTGGTTTTTCAAAATTGATTATATATAAATCAAGATTTATTAAATAATTGTTAGCTGTGATGTTCTAATTGCAGAAGCTGCTTAGAATGGATGATTAATACAAATTCAAAATTCAATCAACAGTTACAATTGCAGTTGTAAGGTAGGAGACTATGTAATACATAATTGGAAAATAATCAACTATTTCTCCTTCATGAAACAATGTATAAAAATTTAGGCAACATTTCTCGCCCATTGCCACTTTATTAGGCCCTGAAAATTATAATATTTATAAATATTAAAATGGAAATAGGTTTATAGTTAAAAATAATTTTATTTCTTATAAGAGGCTAATATTTTTGAATTGGAGAGTGTCTGGCTTTTTTGAACTAATTTATAAAATAAAAGAAATATAATAAATTTCAGTCAGTAAAACATTCACCTATCTTTTTTTTTCATCTATGTGTATTATTGTTTATCTAATCATTTTGGTTGGACATTATGTCATTTGTATGCTTTAGTTATTTTGTTTAATACTATTTGTTACAAAAGTCCTAGTGCATGAGCACAACCCTTGATTCTAACTCTCATAATTAATCCTTTATGAATGTTTTTTCCCTGCTATTTATATCAGTGTTTCCTAATCCTTTAACTCCTTGAGGCTTGAGTTGGCTTTATGGGGACATTATCATTTTTAAAATGCTCATGCAATATAAGGAGAAAAACATTCTTAGCATAAAGGCAGCAGTTGTAGAAATTTGTGATATAGAAAGAAGATCACTTATCCATCAAAATACTGCCACTCTTTGGCTACTTAGAATTGATTTGGGAAAAAAGTGATTTTATTTTTGGAGGCACTTCAAAGGGGTTTTACATTTTGAGCTTGTTTCTGATGGTCCTGGAGTGAACTCAAATCTTTACTGTGTATAGCTAGTTAGAGTTTATATAGTTTTGAGTGCAAAGTACTCTACTTTGTTCAACTGAAACCAAGTCATTTTGCAATACAATACCTCTGCACATCCTTGTTTGACCAAGAAAAAAATCAGTGGAACTGCAAGGAGTAAACATTTTGCCTCATCCTGTATATAGCCCAAATATTGCACCATCAGATTATGGTTGGTTATCAATAACTCATTGATCGCATCTTTGATAATTATGAGAATATAAAAATTGGATGTGAAGAGTTCTCTCCTAAAAAAACAACAATAAGTAATGTTACCAGATCCAACCCAATTACTCGCAGAAAGATGGTTGAAAGTAGTTGAGAACATTGGACTTTACTTTAAAGAACAGTATCAAATAGCACTAGCCTGTGATGACATTTTCAGATTTGTTTTCACTTACTTAACTTCTAAGGATTGATTCATGTGTGTCTTGGTGCCGAATGTTTGTATTTGAAGGGGCTGGGAATTTGCTACAAATGTATATTCAATGCCTATTGATAAGGCTTTCACACATTGTATTATCAAACCTAATTTGATGTGTAAATGTAGAAGGAGAACCATTGTCAGCTCTATGAGAGGTTTTTGGAGAATACTTTTTACAATGATTTTCCCTGTCCCCGCTCATATATTCATACTAGCCCAGAAAATTTAGGGGTTGTTAAGCCACTAATAGTGAGCTGAAAATTTGAGGGTCAGCTTTTTATGACACGTAAAACAAAACCTGAAAAGTCTCACAATTTCTCACATGAGGTTCTATCAAAAATTGCTGATTAAAGATGGACGCCAAGCACTTTTTTTGGTCAAGCAGCAAAACAGTTCCTATGGTAGCAGCAAATGGTCCTATAACAAAAAAAAAGAAAAGACCTAGTTTTCGAAATATAGTCATAAAAACAGAAAATGTGCCAGCATGTCAGGAAAAATGGAGAAAAAAAACATGTTCCTGGCATAGTTTTTCCCCAGAAACTTCAGATTCGTGTTCAGCGACTCGTAAAAACATAATGGGTAAAAAAAAAATCAAAACTGTATCAGTTTTCTTGTAATCAACTTTCCCATGAAATATACCAAGTCTATAAGTTGCGGTAGGTCGCACTTCGCGAAAACATGTTTGTTGGTACTCTTTTGGCTACAACTTCGAAACAATTTGTCTGATCCGAATTTATGTATGTAAGTTATATATGCACATTTACATGATATTGCAAAGGGATCCATCAACAGAACTTGAAAAATATGAAACAACCGAAAAAAAATGGAGA
Organism: Euschistus heros; assembly: GCA_003667255.2. Taxonomy (NCBI): domain Eukaryota; kingdom Metazoa; phylum Arthropoda; class Insecta; order Hemiptera; family Pentatomidae; genus Euschistus; species Euschistus heros. Next base: position 1,455,398 of record RCWM02000162.1, on the reverse strand, counting down.
CCTATGCAATGTTCAAAATATGTAATCTGAAATAAAGCTGTTCTTCTGGATAGAGAATTTTTGTAATAAACTATTATATTTAAATACCTATTTATATGTATATTATTGATGCTATATGAAATATCTCATAATTATATATGTGTGCGTGTGAATGTTAAGTTATTAATCTATCTGCATTATTTGAATGTTTTTCAGAATTATTAATTTTATTAATTTCAAATTGGTGTGTACTTCTATTTTGCCTAAAATATAAACTATTTTTATTTTGTTTGATAGGAATTTTCTTTAAATTAGTAACTATTGGATATTTGCAGCAACCTTTTCCAATACCAATATCTCCTGCAACTCTAAACTACAATACTAGTAAAAGATTAAAAATCCTAAGCCGTGTGCCGAGAGGAAAATACACCCCAAAGTATAAGATGCTGTAAGTTCTAAAAATTGTAAAAAATTTCAAAAATAATACTATAAGAATTTTATCATAGTACCATAGATTAAATTTTTCTGATCACATATATTTAAAAAAAAAGTTAACTTCTTGTCTCACAGCAAACTAAAAAAAATTTCTATTTTAGATACATCCATGGAAAGGAAGAAGAGCTCATAGCTACCGTCACTCGATATGACGAGAACACTAGTTAAAGCAACTGATTATCCCAAAGTACTCTAGTCTATAATTTAATATCACTACACACCATAGGGTTTTGGATTCAGATGCTGAAACTTATCCAAAGATTTGAAGTTTGAAATGATAATCTAGTCATGAATTCTTAAGCTATAAGTTTGGCTTTTGTCTTTGTGTGTGTAAAATAGGGTATGTTTAAAAAATGACCGTTTTGGAGAAAACATTAGAATATATACAATTAATATTCAAAATACAACCCATTTTTGGTACAATGCCATTTACCGTCTTTCAGCTATTTGCTTGATTCTATTCTGGTACCTGTCATTGAGATGGCTATAAAAAATTCCAAAACTGATTTTTCGACTTTTTGAAATGTATCAATTTTTTCCCTTTCAAGAAGAGTGCCATGAATTGAAACAAATCAAATTATGATGCAGCAGGTTTTGGACTGTGTGGTTTTAAAAGCAAGCAATTAAAGCTAATCTCCAACCATTAAATGACTTGTTGGGGCGTAAGCTGATGCTAGATCAGCCTGCTACTTCTTTTTATCTTACCCATGGCATCTTTATGGCTACTTATACAGTATCTTAGACGATCCACACTCCTTGATAAGTTTACGAGTTCTTATGGATGAATTTGATCCTAAATCTTGCTGAAGAATCTCATCAATATCGAGTGACGGTAGCACTGAGCTCTTCCTTTCCATGAATGTATCTAAATTAGACATTTTTTTAAACCAACTCCGACCGGTCTGTTCAAGGACACTTTTAACCTACTTCAGTTATGTTTATTTCACAAGCCAAGATTTTTTCCAATAATGCCTTAAAATAAAAAGAATTTCGCAAGACATATCACTGTGTAGATAAAAAACTTCACTCATCTACAGTCGTGTATGGATGTAAGTATGCATTTAAAAGTTATTATAATTTTCCACTTATTCACCACTGACCAGCATACTACGTGGTTCTTAAACGCTTGCTTTGATTTTGTTAGTAAGAATATAAATAGTAGTTAGAATATTAAAAAACTATATTGAATTCCATTGTTTCAGTTAATGAAACAATTTTTTATGGTAAGCCGGCTCCACACATTGGTGTTATGTCATAACACGCAACACGAAACAGACATGCTCGTCAAAGATTGGCGAATGTGTGGATGAGCACTCGGCTCGTGTTATGTGTTATGTATTGTTTCAGATCCTGTTATAGCCACATAGCCAGCTCCACACATTCGAGTTATGTCATAACACGCAACACGAAACAGACATGCTCGTTGAAGATTCCGAATGTGTGGATGGGCACTCGGCTCGTGTTATGTGTTATCAAGTTGTTTCTGTTCGTGTTATGGGTGTATCGCTATAGGAGGTGGTTTTTTAACACACATTAAAGAAAATATGTTTCCCCGTAACTCAAGCCGAAACAGAAACAATCGCTTATTCACAAATTCGCTTAGCAACAGCAAATAATCGTGAAGCCCAGTTAATCTTTATTATCATTAATAACTGTTTTATAATGAAAACTATTAAATTTGATAATAAATAACGTCAAGTAAGCATGTAGCGATTTAAAAAATATATAATTTAAATCGATAACTAATTTCATACATTTTGAATTGAACTGGACCATATTAGGTTTTTTTTTTTTTTTTGTACGTTTGCCTTTGTAATGAGAAACTGCGTTGTTGACAGAGTTTTTTTCGTCTATTCAATTAGTCAAGAAGAGATTTTCGTAGCTTATCTTCACTTTTGCTCTTAGTTCAGTGTGGAAGTAGATTGATCATGGCGTAAATAAAGCTTACGCAAACTTTATTAACACACGAGACAATGTGATAAATAAATAATAAGAGCTGACTTTCAGGAGATTAAGTAGCCTTGCATTTAAAAAATGGTATTTGAGAGACTAAAGAGTCCTGAAATAATGGCAAAATAAAATATAACAGGAGACTGAAGGATAAAAATCTATTTCTCCTAAACGGAAAAACAATACATCATAGCCCAGTCGATTTATACATGAAAGGATACCAGCCTAAAATACATGTTTTTAAATACAGCAATAGATACTTATATATGTTTTTAAATTGAAAATATAATTGAAACAGGTAGATTCCTGCCAATTCTCTCACTCACTTTTAAAATCAGCAGTGCAATTTTTTTCCTCAAATCCGATTTTGTAATCTTTTCCTTCTTCTAAAAAAAAGTTGGTCTACAGGTACAGTTTAGATATCAAATTAAAGTTAGTTAAATGTCCTTTAAATTTTTTCCTGAAGACATTTTTGTGAAACCAGTACTTTTGTCAGAATGTGGCCGAGAACTTGACTCAACGAAAAAACTTCAAATATTGTGAAAAATCACTATTTTTTGGAGAACTGTATTTCCGCAACCAATTTATCTACATAGCTGCGGGTAGAATTAAATTGCCACATATTTAGTACCCTTTAATATTGTAAATGCTATGTCAAGCAAATTTACATATTTTAGAGATATAAATGAAAAACAAAAGTATAGCTAAAATTCCGCGGTTTATCGAGTACTACGAAAATCCCACCTGGTTTTGAGGTTTGAAAACTTGGAATTTAACTATCCTTATGGGTCCTAACAACATATTAAAAAATGGTAGGTACATGCGCTTTTGCGAACTTGGCTTTTGTTTTTTTTTAAATCGACGGGGCAAATGTTAGAAGATATATTGTTATAACATAACAAAAAACTGTTTTATCGTTGTTTCGTGTTATGTGTTAAGCCATAACAGAGAACTGTATCGTTGTTGTTTCGTGTGACGATAATGACATAACACGAAACAGATTCGGTGAGCATTGGGCGGAACAGTTTCGTGTAGCGTGTTATGACATAACACGAATGAGTGGAGCCGGCTTTACCATAAGTAATAAAACACATAATATTTATTGAGAAGTTAATTTTAACTTTAAAATGGTTAAGCCAAACTAAGAGCTTTTTACTAAATTTTATTTTTTACATTCGTTTGTAATTTTTTTCATTCGCCCCGGAACGCGAGATCTGACCTGCGGCGAGTTCTCCACACTACGAGGGTTGCCGGGATATTTCCCCCACTTTACTTTATTTTGAATTTTACTTCTACATGAAGAAGGTAAAGTATTGAAAAATGATGGATTGCTGGGTGAAGGAAAACCTCACCAAAGATTAAAGAAATTCAACATATCTGAATCAACAAGGGTTTATTAAATGAAATAGGCACTATGAAATGGGGTAAAGTTTAGTGACTATGAGGAAATGCGAGTTCTCAAATAGCTTATAGTTGTTTGTATTGTTCATGAAAAAACTGACGAGATTGTTTTGATATAAAGAAATATTTGAAGATGTATATACGTACGCCAGCGTTTAAATTTAGATAGATTTAAAATGTTTGTTCAGGTGTCCGTTTAGCTATATCAACCTAGACGTCTGGATTCTCGATCAGTCGTACAATGAAGAAGGCCCTGCTCCTTGCTCTCTGCTGCTGCCTGCTCATCCAGGCCAACGGTGAACCCATCTTGGGTGTCCTTCGTGGCGTGGGAAGGGTCGTCCGAGGTTTAGGGGAAGGAGTCAATTGTATTCTCGGAGGATGTGACTGGGAATACTACGACGAGGCGCCCCGGAGGGTGTACACTCAACAACAGCAGCAGCCCGCCCAGCCAGCCCAGGCAGGAGGGAATACAGTGATAAATGTCCATGCATCCCAAACAACAAAACAATAATGTACTAGTAATACATATTTTTTCATTTGACAAGAAAGAAACCCTTATATTTTATTTTTTTCACAACCAGTCCAAAAATGTTTTTAGATAATGCTGCAGTGTATTATGGTTACAAGATTAAGAAATTATATAATTAATTATAATAGACGTAAAGCTGGAAGGTAGGAGGCATCATGTGATGTAATTATTTCTATTATAAATACTAAAAGCCTCTCAAGTAGAGAGTTGGGAGCTGCACCTTCGGGACAGCCTATTAGGGATGATGTCGATACGTGCTTAGTATTTAGTCCGCAACACGCGTCCTTCTAAGTTTTTGAACCAAGAAATAAATATTCGAACAAAGAAAGGCACACCAGAAGGTATGCACCTTTACATGAACTGGAAGAAAAAGTGCAGTTGAATTTCAAAGAGGTGAAGGTACAGATGTTGAAGTAAGAGAATCTTTTTGATGGACGAGCCCGAAGCCGTAGGAAACTGTAGAAGTTGCCTGAAAAATATCTGGTAGTGATGATATCCACAAGGCCGACTAAGACCCAAACACTGTATAAATAAGTGCCCTTTCATGTAATCAGAATGTAATAAATAGGTATTGTGCTTTCTGTGCTGTCCCTATAACAGATTAACTGCAGTCATTCTTAAATCAATTATGGGGACTCGATGGCCGAGCGAGTTGGGACGATGCACACTGGAGCCTTAAATATGGCGCTCGCGCTCAAAACTCCAAAAGGTGTTTATTTTCGTTTTTAAAATTTATTTTAAATGATAAACTAAAATATTAATTTAAAATTTAATTGAGTTAAAAAAGGCATACTTTTTATTAATTATAAGTTTTAATTTAATAAAATGCATTACTTTTAATAATGTACTTATATTATATATTTCATGTAAAACTTTCTTTGATAGAATTATCGTAATGATAAACAAAATTTGTAGAACTACATATTGACCGATTAAATAAATACATAAAAGTAATAAAATTTACATAATACCTATAATGAATTAAAAATGATGAAATATAGTAACCACACATATTTCGCACTATATCTACAGATAAAACAATAAAATATAAACAATAAGCATTTAACATATTTTAAATATCCATCATATTTTCAGGATTATAGTTATTGAATAACTGTATAATGATATGTTTACATAATGACCTTAAATAAGTTATTTAATATTTACATAAATTTGTAGAATCATTTCAAATTTTAATATTGAATCAATATAAGGTTTACCTGATCCCCTAAAAACGTTTATTGTGGCTCTAATCAGAATTATTCGAATCCGTAATATAAAGCTAGGTGTAATGTGACATGTAATGATGTATAAGATTGATAGTCCAAGTCTATTGGTAACATGTCACAAACTTCAGGATCGAATTATTTCGTTTTTTATGTTGGCATTTTTCTGAGGTTAGTTATCAATTGAACGAAGATATTAACGGCGTCTTTAATGTTATGTATTCTAGAAGTCTTCCTATTAAATTGTTCCCTATCAGCCTTTAAACCATTGTTGCGGACCTTTCTGTTATCATTATTTCGGACTAAATTCAAAATTTTCAATATCTTAATTTTGCGTAAGGGAATTGCACTTTTGCCTTCACAAAAGCTTCTATTATCATATCACAATGGCAGTTTTGCAATTCCCTTGCGTAAAATTGAATTAATGAAATTTAAGATTTAAGAACTTAAATTTTGAACTTCATCTAAATATTTTTTTAATTAATATTTGATATTATATACTTTTACTTGAACACCACATATTGTGACTTGAAATCTAAAAGTTTGAAAGAAAAAAAAATTAGCGTATGGAAATGCGTTGTACTTAACAATTCTGCCGTAACATTAAATGGATTAAAATATAGAAAGTAAACAAACCGGAGCGCATATTGTTTACTGGTTGATTTGCCATATTACCTAGATTATTTTAGTCACAAACAATAGTCAATTTACCGAAAAATAAAAAATAGGTTTTGAGCAAAGTTTCTGAGGAGATGCCCCCAGTGTGCGATGGTCTTAGCGCGCTCGGTACGGAAGGTACCAATAAATCGATAAAGTTTTAGATCAATAGGTGGGAGCTATTGATACATAGTCATGAGGGACATACTTAATATTGATGTAGTATTTAATAAAACCCACAGCTATCTATAACATAGCAGCACCTTAGATTAGAAAAGCTCTTACCTTTTGTTCTTTAATTTGTAAATTCATGACGTTCAATGAACACAGCATCCTATCTATTGACTTATAAACATCATGCTGACTGTGAATACAGGTGCTGAAAGTGCTACAACTGAATGCTATATGATAAAAAAAAAAGACTTTTACAAGATTATGACTACATAATTACCATAATAGGATATAATAATTTTATAGCAATATCACAACAAATGCCTGAAATAATCAAGTAAAAATAAATCCTTAAAAAAACGAAAATAAAAAATTGTTACCGAAGGAAAAATAGGAGCACTTTTAGGAAAAATAAGCAGCTTCTATAATTTCATAAAAAATATTCTGACATAAAAAAAAATAATAATATTTAATCATCGTGAAAAATTATAGTTTTCACCAAAAAATTATTAAAAATGTTCTCCGGAAAAATATTAATATCTAAATAAACTCCATAATGTTTATGCTATATCCAGATTTTTTAAAAATAAAATTAACCAATAGATAATAGGATTAATCAATGAATACGATTCTTATTATTACACTATTCTTTCCAGGCCACCTCCTGAACACCAGGTAGAACCTAGCAACTTAACATTCGTGCCTGGGCCACGGCTACTAGAACTGGCTCAGCCGAGGGTAATTGGGGTACCCCCAAAGTATGTCACTCGTTTTATTGATTTTATTAGATATACACACCATTACCAACTGTCTTCTATTAATTGGTAGTGTTAAATGTTAGATCAATTTAGTTTAAGAAATGAAAAGATAATTCTTCAGGATGATAGAATTTATTCCAAGATGTGTGAATCATGTGAAGTGCAATTTCAAAGAAGATGGAGACAGACCACTCTAACTCTGAGTAGTTCAACATTTTTATTTAATTTACAAATAATAAATAATTTTTTTTTAAATTTAAATAATTAAAAAAAAAAAGAAGAAATAATCTCTTATTTCATTCATCCTTTGATGATGAGGACTGAATCTTGTATTTATTTATTTCTAAATAAGGTGTAATACAATGGAGGGATAGACTGTTAAAACATCACACTTTTTTAAAAAACGTCCCCATTAAAGCTTATTGACTTTCAATTTCATAGTTGTTCTTTTGAGTGCCTCAGGATCTACTAAGAGCTTGACTCCCATAAAGTGTGGTTTAGTAAACCCCTAAACCCCGCTATGTTCAGCTTGTTGATTTCGTCTTTGTTCGTGTCACATTTCCTTTTTCTGTAGCTTTTTATTGCAATTATTTTCTAAGAAACTTTTCCTTGATTATCTGCACTTCCAAAAACCCATTGTTTTTTTTTCATTTCTTTCAAGTTCTCAATGTAATTCTAAAATCAAATCTAAATCTAATACCCTAAATCAGTCTAATATCAACATCATTAGGTCAATAAGAATGATCGACATTCTTGGGCTTGTGGTTAATGATCTCAAAAATGACTATAGCAACTTTCAGCAGAGGTAGGAAAATCAGATGATTCTGACCAGTGTGAGTGTCGCAATTGAAAATTAGCCTCTTGATATTAAAATTTTATTTTATACGCTTCACAATACATGACCATAATTTATGGATTCGAACCGAGGTCGTTTACAGCTTTTATGTTACGTCTGTAATCGGCATTGCATAGAAAATGGCAACGCCTTCAGATTAAAAAAATAATAAGCAAATTTTGTTTTTTGCGAAGTTTGGCAATTCCAAACATCAATTTCATTTTTCCGAACATTGCCATATCATATTTTTTTTATGGTATTGCTCCTTGACAAAAGGCGTTTACATATTTTATATTTCTCAAATTTGAAATCTTCAAATAATATGTTTTGGGTTGGGGGTTTATGTTTTCCGGAAGACGTGGCTTTGGAGGCAGGGATGTTATGATTTATCCGACCATTTTAAATCTGATCTTGTTCTGATATTTTAATAGAGCGCTTACCTCTTAAGTCTTCCCCTGGTTTTCAATGTCGGACATAGACGGCTCTTATCACAAATTTATTCATAATTATAAATCAGCGAAAAAGATAAAGATACACACTTTTAGTTACGTGCAATTTTCAGTATATATATTATACGCAATCTGTGGGTTCTCTGTTAGTCCTAAAATATAGTCAGTTGACATTAGTACTGCCAGTTTTTTTCAAAAACATCTTCAAAATCAATACAAAACGTGGTGAACATAATCATGCCAAAAGTAGCGACAGTTTCTACGGTGGTGATACCTTCCATTACTACTGGTATTCCTGTTGACATATAAGAGCTTCTTACATCATAATCGATCTTCTAAAAGAGTACGAATTGCTAATTATAAAAAAAAAAATAAGCTTTTCCTGCCCAGAGACTCGAAGACTGATTGATTAAATTTTAGCTTCAATAGCACGGAACTTAAACTTTTAGCAATAAGTTTTATCAAATTCACTACTGGTTTTCGTGGCCACTGAATATATCGTATTTAAAAATTCCAATGTTTTAATAATTAACTGAAAATCCTATGCTGCTATTTCCGTTTCAAATAAACAAAAAGATGTTATCCATCTATGTGACTCCATTTCATTTTCAATACCAAATCAAATCAGACACTATGTTTCAGACTTTAGTAACTATTTCAACTTGAAAATGTTTACGTCTGGTCAGCATTACTACTGTTTTGTTTTTGTTTTTTACAAACAGGGATAGAAGGTCTACAAAGAAAATAAAACGCAAGCACAAAAACTGGGAGAAGGAAAGAGAGGAATGGCTGGCACAGAGAGCAGCTCCAAAACCAATCCCCCCACAACCTCCAATAGCGAAATGGGTAAACACCTTCGAAAAATTAAATATTGCATTATTTTATTTCTTAACCGTATATAGGATTTCTTTATACATGAGAGAAATATATATTTTTTGTGATAAATTAAGAAAAAAAAGTTTTAAAAACAGGTTCAAGCTGCAGTTAACTATGATAATGTATGTCACCATATTGATAAAGTTGTTTATAATTTATATGATGTTTATACTTTTTTGAGGGAGGGGAGAAGGACATTAAACTGCTTCGACGTCGGTTGTTATAAAAAGGGAGTAGCATAGTTTTCAGTAATTTGTAAACACAAAGGTCTTGTAAGGCCCGGAGTCAATATGGAGGGGGTGGATCGCAGCGTTTTTTACGCTCTGAGTTGGAACAGATCGGAAAATATGAAATTCTATTAGGTTCCAAATAGCATCTCATTTCAATTCGCCACGGTCGTTTTCTCAATGGATGCATCCGGTAAACTGTATTTCGTTTTCAAAATATTATTTTTACTAAAAAAAGTAAAAGATCACATGATTTTCGAAACTAAGTAAAATCAAAAATCTTTATTTTAAATTATAATTTTCCGCCTCAGAATTGGTTCTAACCGATACAAAGCAATAAAAATTGCCCCGTTCACGGTGTGAATGTAGTAGAGTGATCAGAAAACATTCTTCTAAGCTGCACTGTGAAGCAACGTAGCCTACTGACTTGGTGTGCAAGTGACCTAGATCCTCTAAAGAATACCACCGAATTTATTTTGTGATAACAATATTTGATTATATGAATGGGAAGATTGAAGAAGAAACTCGTTCTAAACAGCTATTACAGATGATGTAGATAGTTAAGGTGCGCAGCCAAGAAAACACAATTAAAATTATTAATTTATTGTGTCGACATATCGGCACAAAATATAAGTCTTCTTCAGGGCTAGAAGGAAAGTACAAAAATATATGCCAAAAAAGTGTATTTTAAAGTTATAGAAATTGTTAAATTATAATTCAATTGTAATGTATAGTTTATGCTAACTTTTATTTCCTGACAATTTAAAACTATTGCTAACTTTTTCTTTTCTTTTCCTTTTCACTACCTGTGTACTTTATAATTCTATTTACGCCTCAATAAATAGTTTTTGACCAACCACCCCTAACCACCCTTGCTTTATTGCAATGTACTTCCTAACAACAGTTAGGATGTATAACAATGTATAACAATACATTATTTATGTATCTTTAAATAAATATATCAACTCATCCTATGCCGTAATCACTTTTTTTAACCTTATAGAAACAAAATATTTCATTTTATTTAATTCTTTTAATTTTTTATGTTGTTTTTAAACATATATTTTTTAATTTTCTTACTGTTTTTATTTTCATATCTTTTTTAAAATACACTTTTCTTCTCATACATTTTCGTTTTTTCCTTCGAGCCCTGATGAAGCCTTAAATTATAGACCAAAACATCAGCACAATAAATTAATATTTTTGATTGTGTTCCTTAACTGAAAACCTCAACTATCTACTTTATCATTAGTTCTACACTCAGTAAACCACATTAATAAAGGTATTTGCTATATTTTCCATAACCTCTTCAATAAATCATTTTTTTTTTTTTTTTTTTTTTTTTTTCTACCGTACTCTCATAGTTTGTATCCCTTTTTAAACTTCTATTAAATATCGTCTTTTACTAGCTTTTCTACCTTTTTCCTACTTAATTTATATGATTCAAATGGTGTTCTTTCTTTCAGACGCTCATATGTTAGATGCCTTCATAAAACACAAATCAAAATAAACATAACTGATAAATTCAACATTTTGTTAGCGGCAGAGCAGTATCATTCCAAGAATATCTTCTTTTCTCTTAATGCAAATTTCTGAGCATTATAAACTTGATGGATGGGAACAATACTGTTTCTGTACTACGTTAACCTTTTGATCTCTACTTATTTACGATCATTTTAAAATTTTTCACCTCATCACCAGTGTCGCTATTATTACTGAATAAGTCTACTGATACTTGGTCGTACAAACATTTAAATGACCAAACTGAACGTTCTTATTAAAATTACACTCATGTTAAATTATGTACACTTAGTATAGTGTATAATACAGCGTTTGAGGTAGTCAAAGTTATAACTTCGTCTCCTTCCAAACTTTATTTTTTAGTTCATCATTAAATTAAGGCAATCTTCGAGGATCTTGACTAGACCTTTAACTAGATGAAGTGATCTGGCATATATATTTTACCCATGAAGTTAAATATTAACCATAGTAACGTTTTATTTTATTTTAGAAAATCAATACCTTTGAGTAATTTTTCAAAACTAGAATCCAAACTATAAATTATGCAATTCTCGTAGAAAAGAAAAACAACACCTCTCTCTGCTGAAGAACGTGAAGTCAGAATTTATCAGCTTTCCAAACCGACGCCCCGATACATGATTCGACCCGACCCGTGGGATCCATATCAGGTAGTATCATCCAGTCATATAGCAGTAATTGATCAACCTCATATTCTAATTATGCAAAGCTAATAAATTAATTTAAATTTTTCAAAACTATTTATTGATATTTAAAACTTTATACATTATATACAACAAGCAAATTTGAGGGAAATTATTATAATGGTATGTCAATAACATGTTAAGAACTATTCTAGTGGCATTTCAATAGTTCTACAATAGAAGGTCTCTTGGCCATCTTCTTTTCAGATTCTTCTTAGGATTATCGGAAATTGAGTTTGAGGCAAGTTAGGAGACTTGTGGATTCGAGTGAGTATGAAGTTAACTATGCAAGGATAGGTATCTGGTTGGGCCAAATCAGCAACATTAAGATGATATGGTTAAGTGTGTTTTGTGGCATAATAAGGAGCATTCAGGATTTTACAAAGGATTTTGGATTGTAAAGATTGTATACAAGAAGAATTGTAATGGTTAGTGGAGCCCAAAGCTCAAATTCGTATCCGAATGGGTCTAATTACTGACTTGTAAATAAATATTTTGTAATTTATTGGGAGCTTTGAATGCTTGTCTAGTAAATGTTAGATTAGTTGGAAACGACGAGCAATTTCTTTTCTTTTATGACTGGTATGTTATTTTAATTTAATTTCAATATAATAAATTAACTAAATAAACGACTGTATTAGCAATAACTATTTATAAACTATATTTATTTTAATCTTATTTTTTAAAGAAAATAAAAAAACATAAACTTATGAGTTTCCATAAGCATCTTAATTTCAACTAAACTTTTTATATTAAAGTTGCATTTAAAGTGAAATAGCAACTATATAAAATTATTTATTCTGATAATTTAGTATTATCACATAACTAATAAAGAAAATATGTATTAATAAATAAATAAAATGTATGTATAAATAAAGAAAGAGATGTATAAATGAAAATGTATGTATAAATAAAGAAAGAGATGTATTAAGAATAAAGAAAATGTTTTCGCAAATCGACAATCACACAATGAGCCATTTGTTAATCGTAACTTTTTACTGTTTTCTATAGAAATAACAAATGTTCTACGTATGAGGATTTTTAAAAAAATGGATATTCAAGAAATTGTTCGCCTGTCAGAAATTAATCATGGCAGTATGTATCTTAACAACATTTAATTAGAAAATTTATTTCATAAATCCCTGGCTGTCGCTATGAAGTCAATAACTCAAAAATATGCAATTTTCAGTAGGGCACCGCAAATGTTTGTTCATTTTCCGAAATCCTGTAATTACTCTAAAAATACTCCCTTATTATAACTCTCTAGTATATTTTTCAACTACGCTGTATTAAATGTTCCACAACGCAAATTGGTATCAAAAATCGAACTTAGAAGGTACAGTTACTAAGGTAATTAGTCCGATTACGAAGTCCTATAGACTTCTTCACGATATCCACTGAAATATTAATATGCATTAATTACTCTTTCCGATTTAAAATAATTTATACGAACCCTCGGTTATAAATCTCCTATTTCCATTGTAAGCCCAAAGGTAGAAAAATAAAGCTTAAATACTTAAATGAATGATTAAATTAACAATCAATGGTTATTCGAAATTAACAAAGTTGAAAGAAAATAGCGGTTTCAAACGTGAATTTTTTCATTCAAACTAATACAGCTCCTAAACGGTGTAAGGTCCCAGGGGAAAATGTTATAAAATTAAAAATATTATCCATTTAACTTCTGATAAGGGAACTTCCGCAAAATTTTCGATCCGAGCAACAACATAGCTACAACTGTGTCTAAAAAGCACCAGAACTTAAAAATGTAGAAAAACGTGACTTTTTTCATTCAAACTAACTGCATAACGTTTGGTAGGTCCTAAACAAATGGTGTATAACAAAAAATATTTTCCATTAAATTTCTGATCCGGAGATTATCATCAATGTTTCGATCCAAACAACCCCAGCAGAGCTAGAGCGTGTCAAAATTAATGTAAAAAGACGTTTAACCAAAAAAATATAGACCCCCAGCCTAAAGAAGAATCCATGTCAATAATCTACTGTTAAAGTCAAAAGTATTCGTACACCTGTTAAAAAACATTAGAAATAACAAATAATAGCATTATTTAATAAGATTTATTAAAAACAATAAATCCATTTAATGCAGACATTAACACGTTTATTTATAAATATATTTTTGTATTTGAATGGCTCCGCTGAAAAACGTTCTAAGCAACAAAATTTCCGAAGTGGCGATTTTAAAGTTTTAAAAATGTATAATGTATAATGTGTAGTACTCCATTCTGTTATTATACATGTAAACATAACAAATTAATGTTTGAATATAAAATCTTACCTACAAAACTAACAAAAACTTTAGATTATAATTTTCTTTCACTGATTACTCAAAATTTTATGTTTGTCGCTTAGAACGTTTTTCGGATTCCCAAGGTGTATGCTGGGGATCATCATCCTGCTGAAAAAGTAATTTTCTCCCATCTCAATTTTTTCAGCACTGATTACGAAATTTCTTTTTATTACGTCGATGTATTTTATATGATTCATTATGCTATCGATAAATTGAAGACACACCACTCTAGCATCATTCAAACAACCTCAGACAACGAGTCACTTTCCTGTATTCCTAGCAGTTAGAATATTTCTTATTTCCATTTCCATATTTGTTTCTCCATACTTTTTGGCCCCTCTGAAGATTAAACATTTCAATTTTACCCTCGGCGGTAAATATTATCCTATTCCCAAGGTCACAATCTTATTTTTTATGGTCTTTGGCCCACTGATATTTTAATATTGATTATTAATGGGTTTTCTCCTCGCTGTCCTGGGTGAAGCTCATTCCGTCTCAAGCATTAGCGCATTGTTATCTTTTTCTCCTCTTCCAGACGAATGTTCATGCACTAATTTAGTAGCACTAATACCTGGTTTTCTTTTAACTTTTCTCGTAACATGTCTTTCATATTTGGAGTAAATTTTCCTTATTCATCCTGCTATCTCGTTCCATACCTTTTAATAGCATCTCGGACTGTTGAGTAAGGTCTGGTCACTTCTCTTAGCGACCGTAACTCATTATGTAGGAATAAAGTAATTTGTGTTTCCTCTTCAATCCTCTCTCTGGTTTCGCGTCCCATTTTCAATTTACAAGCTGTAATAATAATCACTAATGTACACACAGCTTTACAAATGACTTCAAGGTTAAGACTCATTGCAGGTTATTCTCAAAATATTAGGACAGATGGTAGATACAAAAGTTAAAGTCTAGTGTACGAATACTTTTGACTCATAACAATGAGGTATCTTACTATAATTTATAAGATATAAAGCTAAATTCAGTCAATTTTCTCATAAAAAAATAATGAGCCTAGGTCCTATGGTATATTTATATCTATAGAGGTGTAGTTACCATATCTCAAGGCAAGTGTATCATATTTAAAAAAAAGCGGGATAGGTCGGTCATTTCAATACTCAGGAAATGCTTTGTAATGGACCAAAACTTGAGAAACCATATTTATAAGGTGTTATGCTAGATGAGGGAATGTCCGATAATAGTTCTGAGTAAATGGCAAAAGTAAATTACTTCTAGTAAGTCTATAATCCTTCTCATTGGGAACGGGTTCTTAAACTCTAAAACATGTGAAAATCCTCTTTCTAGCTTCCATTAGATCACCCTAAGTGATAGTACAAGGGACAAGCTTACAGATGGCGATGGAATTTCAGTTTTGGACATTCCTCCTTCTAGCCAACACCCTTAATCTCATTCAGTTCAAAGTAATTCAAAAATTATAACAATAATCCTTAAAATATCAGTCAAGCGTGCTGAAAAGTTTAATTTACCCAATAATGTGGTTAGCTAATGAGAAAATTCAAAGGATTTTGTATTGATTCCATTCAGAGGGACTTTAATGAAACAGACAAGAATTATTATTTAAACCTATTGAATGTAAATGATGATTAAACATCATTGTTTCAACAAAAGTTAGTTGAACACTGCGGCATTTTCTATCATAGTCAACTCTTGACGTAACTGTAAAGAGTAACTTCAGCGTCAGATCGTAGCGACGTCACACGTAAATTTCAATTTCTGTTATTAGTCCAGTCAATAAACATATTGTAGATTGCATGGAATATGCGATAATTTTTGACTTCATAGCTTCGTTAGGAATAGTTGGAAGGTAAACCTACTAAAAGTCCCCGCCCCTGGGTATAATGGGTTTATTTTTTTGGTCTTTCAATAATATCTCGAAAACGGTTGACTCTAGAAAAATATGTTTCAAATAAACATAAAAGCTAATTGAATTTACTATAAAGTTGACTATATATAAACTTGTCGTAATTCTAACTGCTTACCAGATATACGTTATTGAAAATTGGTGATTTTCGGAAAAAAACAAATGTCACCTCACTTTTTGTCAAACTTTTGCTTCTATTACGTACCACAATGGTTTCGCAGAAAAAAAGACAGAATCATAATTTTAGAGTATTAAATTTACTTTAATTTCATATGTACGTTTATTGTATTTGCTTCAAATGTTTAACAAAAAGTGAGGTTAACATTTTTTTTATTTCTAAAATTGTCGATTTTTAATAACATATATCTCCGTTGTAATTTCTACGAATACGTATATGATTACTTTTATAGGAAATTTAATGAGCTTTAATTTTGATCTGCTACATATTTTTCTAGTGTCCACCGTTTTCGAGATATAATCGAAAAACAAAATTGGGACCTTCTCCTCTCTCCCCACCTTTAGCTCACCCCCCAGGGGCGGGGACTTTTAATATGTTTACCTTCTAACTACTCCTAACAAAGCTGTGAAGTCAAAAATTATCGCATATTTCATGCAAGTCCCCGCCCCCTGGGGGTGAGCTAAGGTAGGGGGAGGGGAGAAGGTCCCAATTTTGTTTTTGGATTATATCTCGAAAACGGTTGACTCTAGAAAAATATGTAGCAGATCAGAATTAAAGCTCATTAAATTTCCTATAAAATTAATCATATTTGTATTCGTAGAAATTCCAACGGTTTTAGAGATATACGTTATTAAAAATCGACAATTTTAGAAATAAAAAGAATGTTAACCTCACTTTTTGTTAAACATTTGAAGCAAATACCATAAAAGTACATATGAAATTAAAGTAAATTTAATGCTTTACAATTTTGATGCTGACGTTTTTTCTGAGAAACCATTGTGGAACGTAATAGAAGCAAAAGTTTGACAAAAAGTGAGGTGACCTTGTTTTTTTTCCGAAAATCACCAATTTTCAACAACGTATATCTCGTAAGCGGTTTGAATTACGACAAATTTATATAAAATCAATTTTATTGGAAATTTAATTAGCTTTTGTGTTTATTTGAAACACAGTTTTCTAGAGTCAACTGTTTTCAAGATGTTATCAAAATAACAAAAAAATTTAATTTCTCCCCTCCCCCGACCGTTACCTCACCCCCCAGGGGCGGGGACTTATAGTATGTTTACCTTCTAACTATTCCTAACGAAGCTATGAAGTAAAAAATTATCGCATATTCCATGCACTCTACACCCCTCATTTCAGCATTCATTGACTGGACTATATACCTAATTTATTAAACGAGCGTCCTGTGAAGAGTTCATGTGAAGAGTGGAAATCCTGCATGCAGGAGGCTCCAGAGACACAAGAAGTAATGCCTAACTTACATGAAAAACCTATTTGGTGTTTTCAACACTATTTGGCTGTCAAAGCTTAGGCTTCTGGAAGGGCTAAAAATTCTGTTGAAGAAAATCGGGATAGACTCTAGATCTTCATTACTAAATTTGTTTGAAAGGGCTAATCTAATCCTTTGTTAACCAAATTGAAATTTTATCTATATCAATTAACTGCTGGAAGGTGCAGGTGTTTAATAAATGTTTAAAATTGTATTGATTTTGTGATTTGATATTAAAACAAACTCCTTGAGCCTCAAAATTAATTATTCTGATGTTTTTTATTATTAAAACATACTATTCATGTCTTTATTTTGCTGTTTGAAAATAAATCTCATCTATAAGAAAAATATGACTAGCAGTTTTTTAATTCTATTTATTTTTCATCCTTGCCTTCAGGCCATGCCAGTTTCTGTAATATTACCATATCCAGGTAATATTAAAACTTTACTGCAAAACCACTCATTGTTGTTATAGTATTAGTACACGCACATAATTAACCATAACCCTTTCTTATGTTGGTAGGTCAACCCAAAAGCTAAACGAGCCAAAGCAACTAAAAGAACTCTTGAGCTAGCTGCACATCGAGAACTCCCAGAAGAAGCTCAGTTGGACCTATTATATAAACCTTTTACCATAAAGAAATCAGCATTGAAATATAAACGTAACGTCCCACTAAGAAACTGTTATAACAAAAACATTGTATATAAATATCAATTAGTTAGTATCAGAAGAGTTGAGTTGTGAAAGTCTATTATATTAAAAGGACTAAATTGTTTGCATTTTTAACTGCTGAAGCATCACATTTCACTGAAATGGCAAGCCCATGTTATAATTGGGAGCCATTTTTGAAAGAGGTCTTGACTTTCCATATGAATTATCGAGATATGGAAAAAGAAGTAGAAATATATAATAACTTCGCATATAAACAATTAAATATTTTTTTTAATCACCATTTAAAAAGTTAGCTACTTTTTTTGAGGGAAGCAGTTGGATAACTCATTCTGATATAACATAATTTATCAAGCACGCATGAACAATGTTTACTTATTAAACTAAGACTATCTAATTAATTAAAACTATGTATTGATTTTTGGACAATTTACAACTCATTAGTAATGTACAGCAAAAAAGCTTCTCCAAAAGTTAGAACATTGAGCACATTTATCAAGAGAACCTTTTAATCTATAGATCCAACAATAAGTATAAATAATTATATTTTTGAAAAATAGAAATGTAAGTAATAATAAATAATCTTTTATTTTAGCTACAAAAAGAATACTTGACCTCTCAGAGCCAATTGTTAAAAGAACAGCTGCTAACAATGATGTTAGAGAGGATGCTTTCCAAGTACCAGCGAGAGCTTTAAAAGCAATGTGTTCAAAACGAACCAAAGAATTAGCAAAACCAGTAGTAAGAAGAGGCTGGTAATTGGCAAATAAAAAATAAAAAATGTGCTTCCGATTCCAATCTCAATTTTATCTCTGAAAATGGATGAGAGTTTGGGATTTTAAAAAAATATGTAAAATAAATATTTTTTTAAATTATATTTTTAAAATTATTTAATTACCTATCAATAGAAAGTTTTAAACTTTTACCCTGATAAAACCAATTCATCATAAGTAATAAATTTAACTAAATCAGTTTATTGATTTAGTTCATTATAAATAACAATTTGATAAGCAATAGCAAACATAAAACTATTACTTTAACAATTTTATGAAATTCGAAAGTTCTGTTTAGTTCACTGGTGCAATTTGCACTTATCTTAACAGTTAAGTTATTATGCTTTGTTTGAAATAATTTAAGTAATATCATCAACTGTAAGTGATAATAAATTATTTATGGTAAACTAAGGATGGGTTTTGAAATATACTCGTATATTGGGTTTAAGGTGTAATTACAAAAGCAATAATTCTCCCATATTTATTTATTAAAAATCATATGATGTTACATGATTGTCCAATAATAATATTTTATTTCATTATTTGCGACGTTTCATGGTCATTGCCACATTATCAAGCTCTTACAAATGTCCAAAAATACAAGATCCATTTCCACTAAAAACTTTAATCGACTAAAAGTCTTGTCACTGGTATCATGTTAAATCTCAAAATAACGAAAAAATAAAAACTCTATTTGTACTAAAAATTTTTCTCATATTTCCACCTTCATTATCACTGTCCATTACTTCCATTAGTACAAATAGAGTTTTTATTTTTTCGTTATTTTGAGATTTAACATGATACCAGTGACAAGACTTTTAGTCGATTAAAGTTTTTAGTGGAAATGGATCTTGTATTTTTGGACATTTGTAAGAGCTTGATAATGTGGCAATGACCATGAAACGTCGCAAATAATGAAATAAAATATTATTATTGGACAATCATGTAACATCATATGATTTTTAATAAATAAATATGGGAGAATTATTGCTTTTGTAATTACACCTTAATATTAATTTCTCCTTGGTAATTGATATATTGTATATTGGGTTTATTTTATTTATAATTCCATCAGATTAACTCACATTATTGGTCTCATATGGTAAAAGGTAGAGCAGATACAGAGCATTCATGTTTCATCAAACTTACCATTACTGGGGGATTGTATTCCACTAATTAACATCTTATGATTCTTGTTTTAATTCAGGTGCATCTCCAATTAGACTTTGTATGGCTATGATAAGGTTAGCATTTATACCAATAACATAGTCTCAAAATGTTGCCAAAATAGTTGTTTTTATTTATTGACTGAACCTCAAGAACCTTACTAAACATCTAATAGTAACAGTCAAGAAATTTATCTCCATATATATATATATATATGAATTTAAACATAAATTACTCAAAATTGTATTTTGTTATGTAATTATATTTGTACTTTTTTTTCAATTATCATTTTAATTACTCTACCATATAATCTATACTTGCTGCTGGTTTCTGATATTCTATAGTAGCTTAAGCATATTGGTTTGCTTCTTTATTTGGAGATTAGGGAAATGTAATCAACTTTCCTTTCTAATGGCTAAGCTTTTTTTAGCCTAAGAAAGATGTCAAAATCTATCAAGAAAAGGCACAAAGAAAGTGGAGGGAAATATCATAGTACTGTAAAGTCTGGCAATAACTCTCTATTTTTTAGTTAGCTAGGGATCAAATACTCATCGCTTCAAAGGCAAAGAATATGGAACACACAATGAAGGAAATTAATGTGGAGTCAGAAAAGATAAAAGAATATACCTACCCTATTAATATCAATAAGTATGTAGACCTATTCATAAACTGATAGAGACTGAGTTTAAGTATTTTAATTTTCTTCTTGTTTTCTTTCTTACATTAATTCTGTAAAGGGGGTGTGAATTTAAATATTTTGTGTAAGCACCAAAGTTATAGAATGCATCATGCACTAAGTTTCAAGTCAGCTTCTAAAATGAATCGTTTCATCTCATTTTTTTTTTTTTTTTTTTTTTTTGACAGATTATTTCTAGAATAATACCTTTTCATCAGCAGTAACTGTTTGTTGTCATTCCTAATGTTCATTATTTTAGCTAAAATGAAAGTTTGAAGAATGTTAATGACAGGAAACTGTTTTTCTAGGCAAAAATGCCTACTTATCTGCTTGTTCGTTTCCAAGGTTTTCCTTAATCCATTTAAGGTTTAAATTTTATCTCCATGATTAGTAGATTTAAAATACTTTTTCAAACCATATTAGTCGGTAAGTCATATGGTTCGAGATATCTGATATTATCTATACAAATTTTATACTAGGTGTTATTGTCAATATTGAAGAATGTAGCTTGGAGACCTTTAGTACAGCTAGTTTTTCTAGTTTATTTTCTCCAACATGTTTGGGAGTACATTTGCTCCATCTTCAGGATAACTGTGATGTTCTTAGTACATTCCTGGACATAGTAGTAGAGTATGGACATGCACATGTAACTATGTGAGAAAATCACAGTTATCCTAAAGATGGAGCAAATGTACTCCGAAACATGTGGAAGAAAATAAAAGATAAATAGGAGTTATGTCTTTTAAAATAAAATAGGAGGGATATTTGTTGAGTTCAAGCATTTAATTAAGTTGTCAATAATTAACTTCATTTTCTGCTGGAACGGTTTGATATAAGTGTACAAGTCAGGTAGAAGTTGGTTTTCTCCTTGCAACCACTAATTCAGTTTGTTCATATGTTTTGCTAAATCGACGTAGGTATAATGCTAACTTCCACAGCCATTCGCTATTTTGTAATTGGGATGGATTAGGATGCTTTTCATTAAAAAAAATTTCGATCTCTCTGCGAAGTTTAAAGAAATGCATTACCTATTTCCCCGTGTATCTAACAGATGTCTTCCAGTATTCTGGTCGTAACAATATAGAACAACACAATAGTGATTGAACGACCGAATTTAGCAAGCGTAAACGGCGCGTACTCGGTGAGCAGCCTATAAGGGTCCGTATATGTTGGAGCTGTGATAAGCAAGGAGAGCGGAGATACTAGCGGAGCTTAAATAAATAGCTTGAACCACTTCTATTCTACAGTGGCATTAAGAAATTAAATAGTAAATATAGTTTATACCGAGTAAGTATATAATGAGTGATTCCGAAAAGGAAGAAATGCTTTTTAGTCCAAGCAACGAAGGATTTTCAGAGGACTTAATTCATGTAGAAGCCAATTTTGGCACAGTTGTAGGGGGAGGTGTCCTTAACAACATACTAAAAGTACTGGGGGGGTGGGGGTGGAGCTAAGAGTGGGGGGGGGGCTCTAAAGGTCGGTTTTTTGCAGTTTTTCGTTTATAACTCGAAAATTATTGCCTCTAGCGAAAATGTGTTTATATACTAAATTAATTAACATAAAATTGTTTACAAAAAAAGTTCTATACATTTTGGTTCTAGGATCAATGCTTAAGAAGATATAGTGGGGGAAATATGGAAAATGTAAAAAAAAACACGTTTTTATTGTTAAAAGTTATATATATATTGTTGAAATTGCAATGTTTATTCCTAAAAATCAATAGTTTATTATTATAATTTGAAAGCTTATTGCTAAAAATAAAATTATTGTTGTTAAGCCAAATATGCTTATTATAGTACAGGGAAATTAGCATTCGAACCTTGATATCGAACCAAAAATAAAAAAATCTGACTATTGCATATTGTTCATCAACCTTAGCTGTAGATGTGATTAAAAGATTTCTTTGAAACATCTTCAGGTTTGGGCAGGGGAGGGGGGAAAGTGTTGAAAATTGTATGTATTTAGCACTTTGATCCAGTAACTCGGAAACCGTTACTTTCAGCAAATTTTGTGTTATATACATTATTAAAGCTAAGCAAATTTTCAATAAATTTGGTTCTATTCGTTTTTTTTTTCAGATCGATAGTTTTAGAACTGTGAAGGAAGAAAAATTGGCTAACTTGCGGTAAGTCGCACTTTTCCTCAAAAACGCGTTTGTCGGTACTCTTTTGTCTATAACTCCGAAACTGTTTGTCTAATCTCGAATTTCTTTTTTTCATCTTAAAGCTGGTTAAATTTACCATCAGATACTATATATTTCATTTTAATTAAGTTCCATGAAATATCTATTCCACCTCGCTGAATACCGCGTACTGTTGTAAAATCCTTATTTTTTCGGAACATTTCTCGTTATAACTCTAAAAATATTTGTTCGATTCCAAATTTCTTTTTTCCATCTCATAGCTGGTTAAATTTTCTATTAGGTCCTATATATCAAATTTTGATAAAATGCCATGTAATACCCTTGCCAGCACGCTAACAACTGCGAGTTGTTAAAAATTTCTAGTTTTTTTTGGCATATTTTCTCTATAACTCCTAAAAAATATGTCCGACTCCAAATTGCTTTATTTCATTTTAAAGCTACTTAAATTATCAATCAGGTCCTGTCTATGACTTTTAATTATATTCCATGTAATACCCATGCTAGCACACTAAATGTGTATGTTTTGGCAAAACCTGACATTTTTGAAATGTTGAGTGGGCTGGCGTGGGTGTTTCACGGACTTAAATCAAAATTTGATGTATAGGATCTAATTGCAAATTTAACCAGCTTTAAGATTTAAAAACAAAATTCAGGATCGAATAAATATTTTTAGAGTTATAACGAGAAATGTTCCGAAAAAATAAGGATTTCACAACAGTACACGAATTTAACGAGGTAGAATGGATATTTCACGGAACTTTATTAAACTTAAATCTATAGAATCTAATAGGAAATTTAACCAGCTTTGAGATGAAAAAAAGAAATTTGGGATCGGACCAATATTTTTGGAGTTGTAGTGAGAAATGAACCAAAAATAAAAGAATTGCACAATAGTATGGGTTTCTCAACGTGTTGGCATGGGTGTTTTACGAGACTTGATCAAAATTTCACATTTGTGGGTTCAGAAAGCAAATTTAATCAGCGTTCAGATAAAAAAAAAAAAAATTCAAATTGAACAAATAATTTTGGAGTTATAGTCAAAAAAGTGCCGACAAACGTGTTTTCGCGGAGAAGTGCAACTTACCACAAGTTAGCCAATTTTTTCGTCCTCCACAGTTCTATAACTATTGATCTTAGCAAAAAGATAAATAGAACCAAATTTGTTGCAAAATTTCTTATCTTTAATAATGTATAGAAAACAAAAAATGTGCTAAAAGTAACGGTATCCAAGTTATTTAATCAAACAGCTCTGATACTTCCTGGGCTCGATAAGTATCACTTAGTTTAATGTTCTTTATTTTAACTATTTATTATGTAATTAATTAACTAAGGATCTCCAAGGCCTATAAAAGCCTTAAAAAATATATATATACATACATACATACATACATACATACACACATACATACATACATACATACATACATACATACATACATACATACATACATACATACATACATACATACATACATATGTAAGCTGTTTTTGATATTTGGAACCAAGGGCGCTAAAAGATTAATTATATAAACCATAAACATTTCATTTTTAACAATAAAAAAGGGTTTTTTCTTTTAATTTTCATTTTTCTCGCTCCATATCTCCTTAAGCATTGCTGTTAGCAAAAAAGTGTATAGCACCTTTTTTGTAAAAAATTTTATAATTATTAATTTAGTACATAAACACATTTTCGCTAGGGGCAAGAGTCTTCGAGTTATTAACAAAACTGAAAAAAACGACCTTTAGAGCGCCCCCCTCCGTTAGCTCCACCCCCACCCCCCAGTACTTTTAGTATGTTGTTAAGGACACCTTCCCCTACAACTGTGCCAAAATTGGCTTCTACATGAATTAAGTCCCCTAGTCGGCCTTTTTTTGTCTTCGTTGCTTGGACTATTTGTCGTGAAGTGCTGTAAAATATTAGGTTGCTGCAGTCATGCGGAAAGAGCGCGAATTCCCTATTAATAAGGCAAGGTTTACGTTAGGGGAATTCCACCATCTTCATTAAGATTTAAGGCAACATCCCAGATATTTAATGAGTATATGCGAATGAAAATAGAAACTTGTTACTACATATTACCAAAAATTTGGGATAAAATACAGAAAAAAGGTATAATTGCCACAGTAGACTTATTTTAGAAGAGGAGCGCTTAATAATAACAAACAGGTAAGTAAAAACTTTTTTTTTTTTTCAAGTTTCATTATCTATTACAATATTTTTTACAAAATATTAATGAAATAGTTTTACAAATTCAATGGAATTATTAGAGAATAAAAGTCCCACAACGGTGCCCTAACAAAAATTTCACTCATTAATAACTCAACATTCATACTCGATAAGAGCTGAGAAAACGGGAGAGGTGATTATCGAAGCTCTTTTCGTTCGCCGCAGCTCTAATCGCCACTCTACTCGCAGCTCCAATATAAGCACTACAGTGACTAACATAGGAAGGTTTTCATAGATCTGCTAGTATCGCCGCTCTCCTCGCTTATTGCAGCTCCAACATAAACGGACCCTAAATTATAGATACTGACAGAAAAGTTAAAACGTTTTTGGCCCTTGGAACCCTTGCAAGTAATCAGTATGGCCCGAAGGCTGGAAAGTTTGGAGACCCCTGATGTAGAGTAAGAGAGCAGTCTTGGTAGGGTTATGTCCTTAAATTAAAATACAATTTTGTTTTTATTTATCACATTTACAAGTATTTTATTACGGTTTTTGAACCACCAACTGTAATTAAAGATGTAGATATTTACAAAACTACTTACGTTATGTACAAGCATTATGTAATCTAAACGGGAAGACCATCAGGAATCACTGACCTATCACTGGAAAAGATGACTCAATATTCTTTTTGTAAAAATAGACTAGAAACCACTGTTTTTCGTTCATTCCGTCATATAGGATGTAACCCTGTAATTTAGTTACCTTTTAGTTTCTGTGATCGGAGAGCAACATAAAAAAAAGAAGAGTTATATTAATTATATTTATATTTAGTCAACTGTGGTAATCAGTATCATAACTACATACTATTGTTATTATTATATTAGATTTGCATAATTACTAAAATCAATTTTTTTTTTATTTTTAATGAAATTTAAACTAATAGTTATCAAGGTAGCAGAGTCAGCTTAAAAAAATTAATAACAATAAAAACAGTTACATACGGAGGATAAATAAATGCTTTTAAACAAAAAACGATAAGCTCATTACAATTTAAAAAATGTACAGAATTACAGGGTTACATACTATATGACGGAATGAACGAAGAACAGTGGTTACTAGTCTATTTTTACAAAAAGAATATTGAGTCATCTTTTCCAGTGATAGGTCAGTGATTCCTGATGGTCTTCCCGTTTAGATTACATAATTCGTGTACATAACTTAAGTAGTTTTTGTAAATATCTACATCTTTAATTACAGTTGGTGGTTCAAAAACCGTAATAAAATACTTGTAAATGTGATAAATAAAAACAAAATTGTATTTTAATTTAAGGACATAACCCTACCAAGACTGCTCTCTTACTCTAAATCAGGGGTCTCCAAACTTTCCAGCCTTCGGGCCATACTGATTACTTGCAAGGGTTCCAAGGGCCAAAAACGTTTTAACTTTTCTGTCAGTATCTATAATTTAGGGTCCGTTTATGTTGGAGCTGCGATAAGCGAGGAGAGCGGCGATACTAGCGGAGCTGTGAAAACCTTCCTATGTTTGTCACTGTAGTGTTTATATTGGAGCTGCGAGTAGAGTGGCGACTAGAGCTGCGACGAACGATAAGAGCTTCGATAATCACCTCTCTCGTTTTCTCACCTCTTATCGAGTCTGAATGTTGAGTTATTAATGAGTGAAATTTTTGTTAGGGCACTGTTGTGGGACTTTTATTCTCTAATCATTCCATTGAATTTGTAAAACTATTTCATTAATATTTTGTAAAAAATATTGTAATAGATAATGAACCTTGAAAAAAAAAAAAGTTTTTACTTACCTGATTGTTATCATTAAGCGCTCCTCCTCTAAAATAAGTCTACTGTGGCAATTATGGTCTATTATGCAATTATGGCAATTGTACTGTATTTTTACGACCAGAATACTGGAAGACATCTGTTAGTTACACGGGGAAATAGGTAATGCATTTCTTTAAACTTCGCAGAGAGATCGAAATTTTTTTTTAATGAAAAGCATCCTAATCCATCCCAATTACAAAATAGCGAATGGCTGTGGAAGTTAGCATTATACCTACGTGTATTTAGCAAAACATATGAACAAACTGAATTGGTGGTTGCAAGGAGAAAACCAACTTCTACCTGACTTGTACACTTATATCAAACCGTTCCAGCAGAAAATGAAGTTAATTATTGACAACTTAATTAAATGCTTGAACTCAACAAATATCCCTCCTTTTTATTTTAAAAGACATAACTCCTATTTATCTTTTATTTTCTTCCACATGTTTCGGAGTACATTTGCTCCATCTTTAGGATAACTGTGATTTTCTCACATAGTTACATGTGCATGTCCATACTATACTACTATGTCCATACTATGTGAGAAAATCACAGTTATCCTGAAGATGGAGAAAATGTACTCCCAAACATGTTGAAGAAAATAAAAGATAAATAGGAGTTATGCCTTTTAAAATGAAATACTTAAAATTAAATCTCCTTCAATAAAATAGTTGATTATTAAATATCCCCCCTTTACGAAATAAAAAAAACAAAACAAACATAACCAAATAAATAAATAAAAATGTGCATAAAACAAAAAAACAAAAAATTATATTGGAATTTTGTGAATTGTTTTGGAGTTTTTGAGCACCCTGAAGGAAGTTCGTGTTTTGAGCATAACGAAAATATTTGTATGCCAAAATGCATACAAAACTACAATCTTACGTGAAATAATCATTTCACTATCTTGACTGAGAGGTGAGAAAAAAATAAAACGTGATTTTCATATATATATATATATATATATTTATTTTTTTTCTCGGCTCCCAATGCCCATTGGCGGCTATAACTCTAGTTTTGCACTACTATAGGTCCCTACTACCCACCCGAAAATCGGCATTCAAATCTGTCTTACAACTCCAAACATCCCCTTAGAAGACCAATCTTGAAAAAGCACGTATTTAAAAAAAAAAATAGCATGAATAATAACTTTTATTCAAACACATATATATAATAATAACTCCGAAAATAACTTCATTGCATAGACTGATATAGATTTTGTCTGACTTTATTTAGAAACTGGTACTTTGCTTGAATAATTATTTATTACTGTTCCACGATTACAAAACTACATACATAAAGTATATTGATATTTAAAAAAGTGAAGGAATAAGTAATATTTAATGATAGCTTTATTCATTTTTGCTTTATGAAGTATTTGTAAAAATGTATGTTTAATCAATTAGTTTTAATACAATGTAGTTTTGTTTGAAAAATAAATACAATTATATTACATTGGTAGACCTCTTTTACTATTTTTCGACCTTGGCAACATTTAATCTAATAAAAATAATTTTTATAAAAAAAAAAAAAAAAACCGACTTCAAGATTAAACATACATATATAAACTTGAACTAAAAAATAAAAAATTATATTTTAATTGCATCGAAACAAAAACCATTAAATGACAATCAACGAAATTATCGATACTTATATACCTATTCACAATTTACGATAATTTATTTTTGAGTCGGTGCCAAGAAGGATAGTTTAATCCTGCCTTTGCAATACACTTTCGAATGGGCGGAGACAGCGGTGTGGCGGTGATGAAACAGTGGGAGGATCATTAAAATTACCATTTCTTTTCAAATTCTGTTTGTTTTGGTTCAAATTACTATTTTATTATATTTAATAATATTTCATAATCATCTTGAGGCTCTGTAGCACCCCTAATTGTACATTATTTTTTATTCCCAGAATAATCAAAGAACTTTTTTATTTATATTTTTCATTAATTTGTATGTTGGTTGTACATACATATAAAATCATTGATGGGGCGTTTTCAAATAAAATGGCAATTTGGTGTCCCAGCACTTTGAATGGCTGTAAAAAAAAACATACAACCAATATTTCACTATTGTTAATTTTATCTAGTCGAATTCATTTGTTTAAAATAATGTAAGCCTTACAATTTCAATTTGAAATGTTTGATAAAGAGAAAAAAAAAATATATTAAAAATTTTGACATACGTTACTGTCCACAGCTCAAGTTGTCATCTTCTAACCTTCACACAAAGTACAGAATGTTTTTTTATTTCATTCTCTCTGTTATTTCATCTCTAATTAGGTGTAAATTAAATCTTCTTTTTTTTTTTAATGAAATTTTAGGGGCTTGAGAAAAGATTTTCTTTGTGTCCGAGAATGTCCGTATTTATTCATATGATGTACTTGACCGGGTGTAGAAGAGTGGGTTCTGGGGTTTGGGGAATCGGGATAGCATCTTAATACCCTCCATACTATGTATTGTAACCATTCGCAACCAAGAGCCCAGGTCGCTGTATTAACCGAAGTAAGACGACTTCGTTTCTCAAAACATAGCGCGTGCCTTAATTCAATTTGACATACGTTACCATTGCTTTCTCACATTGAATTGATCACTTCCAATCTAAGTTTTTACAGTTTGTAGTTTTCAACATGTCGAATGTTTCAATCCCATTATATTTGAAAAAAATTGTAGGTGAATAATCTTTTTCTAATTAAAATCCTTAAATTTTGACATACGTTACCATTACGGTAAGGTATGTCAAACTATTTTGTTTTTGGTCCAATTTTGGTAACGTCAGTTACATTAATGTTAAATTAATGGTCCCATCAGTCAAATCTATGGTTAAAAAAACAGCAACAGAATTATGTAGTATAAGTCTT
Source organism: Euschistus heros (assembly GCA_003667255.2). Taxonomy (NCBI): domain Eukaryota; kingdom Metazoa; phylum Arthropoda; class Insecta; order Hemiptera; family Pentatomidae; genus Euschistus; species Euschistus heros. The sequence continues at coordinate 1,425,691 of RCWM02000162.1, read as the reverse complement.
TTTTTTTTCTTATACACACATATATAGATCATTAAAAAAAAAAAATAAAAAAAATAATGGAAATTTGTTGTCCCAGTACTTTGAATGGCTGTAAAAAAATGTCTAATTTAGGACTTCAAGGAACATGGTCTTTCTTCGAAGCAGGCCATGGCAAAGGAGCGGCAGATGGGGTGGGTGGAGCCCTCAAACGAAGTGCCAACGCACTTATCGCAAATGGCCATGCCATCGTGGATGCTCAACAGTTTTATGACGTGCTTTCAAAGTCATCACAGATTCAATTATTTTTTGTACCTGCAGAAAGCATAAGATCTATGGCCAGGGAACTACCAGACAACCTTCTTGCGATAAAAGGAACGTTTGGAATCCACCAAATCACTACTTGGACATGTGGTGAAATAGTTTTTCGAGACGTCGCTTGTTTTTGTCAAAACAACGTTTTTTCCAGGAACAAATTTTGTGAATGTTTCCCCAATAAACGCGGTGTTCTTACAGCATAGCTTCCTCAAATTAAAGAAACGCTTTTGCCAAACGACATCCAGATGTCGTCCCTCCGATGAAGATAACTCGCCGAGAGGAGTTGTCTTCATCGGAGTGAGAAAACGTTGGGTGTGATGATTACTAAAATGTTTAAAACAAATATAAAATGAAAATAGTACCATCAATAAAGTTAATATTGTTTTTTAAAGACGTTTTTCTTTTAGCCACCTCTAAGTGTGAACACTTATTTAACATACGTTACCAAAAATCAAAAATTAATTAATTAAAAAAATTGTTCATGAAGGTTTATTCAGAGGGTGTAGACATCCTTAACAGATGCCAATTTTTTTTTGGGTGCAATAATAAAATCTATGAACTATTTTATAAAGTGAAAACAAATTATGGCTACGTACGTTAAATATTTGTTTAAAAAACGCTTTAATTTCTCACATAACATTTATTACTACTCCTTTCTCTAGGAAATCACTTCAAATTAGCCATCTGAAGAATTCTTTACTGGAAACTAAATAAATACCATTATTTTGACAAGTTAAAAACCCGATAACAAACATGAAGATATTAAAGGTTTTTTTCTCTTAAAATTCAGTTAAAAATCAAGAAAGTGGAAATTTGACGAACCAACTCAGATATATATTCTCAAGTAGTGTAGTAACATCCTAGTATGCCAAAGAATATGAATAAGTAACTTTTTTTTTTAAGGTATCATGGGATTTTGGAAAGGTAAATTGCCATTTTATTTGAAAATGGCCCTGATACAGAAAATTAAATACTCGGTACCAATTTATCATATAACTTTCAACTAAACTGCGCTTTTTTCTGAGGGTGCCTAAAAGTAGACTTACCGCCTTCCACCAGTGGCGATCTTTTCTTCATTCTTTAGGATGGTTGAAAGAGAACTACGCGGAATTCTGAATTCACTAGCAACTAACGCCCAACTCCTTTCTCATTTTTCTCACTCTTTTCGTTAATTGAAGGAATTTTCAATAGCCACTGTAAAACCACTCGAGTGAATAACTGATAATAAGTGATTGGTGTAAATATGAATTGGAAAGATAAACAATGACGGGAAACAGGAAAACAAATTACACATGAAATTCTTTAAATTTGAGTTGGAGTTATAGAGGCGATGACTTTTAATATGTAGTTCATCAAAAGAGAAGTTCTCTCTTTTGAACCCTATTTTCAGTTCGACTTATTTACATAATTTTTAACGTTTTCTGTCTGAAATCGTCTCTTTGAGGTGAAATTTAAGTGTAATGTACTTCCGACAGTAGATTTTGTTCGAATTATTTAAGAATTCAGCTTATCGAAGTACGACACATCGAGAGTAAACTGTGCCTATATGTAAATTATCAATTTTTGTTAATAATTTAGATTTAGTTACCATGGATATTTTAGATTATTATATGATTTTTATTAACTGTTTTTTTTTTCTTAAAAAGTGCTCCGTTCATTTCAAAATATTTTTTATGGGACCACCTCTGAAGTATGCCCTACCCATCTTAAAAAGAATCACCAAAATTGATTCAGAATTGACCGAGTAATCGCGTAAGCACACACAAAAAAAATACAGATGAGTTGAGAACCTCCTTTCTATTTTGAAGTCGGTTGAAAATCAGTTATATACTTTATAAAATATAAAGTATTATTTAAAAAATTTTGTGCCAATAGCCATGTAACCCCAAAAGAAATGAAATGTATAAATAATAAAAACAAAATTCTCATTTAATTTATATGATTTCATATTTTTGATTTATTAGTAATAATATTTAAATGTTGAAATAGAACTGATTCTGAACTGAATGAATATATAAATCAACCAATTTCATATGATTATCAATAACTTGAACATGTGTAGAATTAATAATTTTTTTCCCACCAAATCAGATTTATTTTAATATCTTCAAGGGAAAGTAAAAAAAGGAATAGGTGATTTTTCAGTTTTAAAATGCATGGCAAGGTGGTGGCTGGAGATAAAACGTATGTAATAAAGTATAAATGAGGTTGAATAAGATTTTCAATATTCATGCTGACTATATATTTGTTTTTCTCAAGCTATTTTAATCATTAATATTTTAATTAGGTAATTAAATACTCTAAAAGTATAAATTATCTTTATTGATCAATTTAATTTAAATTTGTATCAAGGGTGAAGAAAAAATGCTTAATAAATGCCAGTAAAAATAAAACATTGTTCCCTGAAACAGGGAAAGAAAAAAACTATAATAAATATACAAACAGAGTTTTAAGCAAAGATTATGAAGATAAAACTTCAGCAACAGAAGTACTAAAAATTTACATAAATTTTGAAATAAATCACACAACGATTATTGTATTATCTAATACAGTGATTTTTGTTTTAGATAAGAAAACATTCAACATGCCAAATAAGTGATAGTAAAACAACATTGTACAAAAATATGAAGAAATTATTAGAAAAAAAGTATAAAACGGTGAGTGAAATTACAATTACACTTTTTTTGTGCAACAAAAAGACATTACACATTCCATAAAATTTCTCCTTTTATTCTTTTTACTAAATTATATTGGAATAGCAGATATCACTTCCATGACATAGTCAACTGCCTCAATCTATCCTAACATCATTATGTTCAATACATTAGAATTGTACTTCTGCATAGCTTTTTTTAGCTTCTGTAAGTAGGTAGGCTTTTTTTACCAAGTTCATCCTTAATAGGTTCTATTAGATTAAGATAATAAACTTTTAATTTCTATATTATCAAGGTTTGCACTGTTGTTGAGAATATATGTTCAAGCATTAACAAATAGCTCAATTAAATAAGAGGATGTCTTTTGAAAATAAATATAAAACTATATTATTTGAGATGAAAAAAACATTGGTTCTGTCAGGATTTGATTCAAAATAAAAAAACCCTTAAGATTTTGTTTCTATCATGTTATTAATTTAAACAGCTGTTTTATTACAACTATTAAACTTATATACTATTTTCAACTAACATGAGCAGATAACTAGAAAGAAGAATGAACCTTCCTATTAACATATAGAAGCTAAAAATATCTTTAGTGCAGTAATTCATTCATGGTGTATTGAATCTTATTCAAAGAGTCTTTAAAAATCTTGATGTCATTGAAAATGGAAGGGGTAATATATTTATAATTTTTTTTATTGCTGTTTTATCCCAGTATTAAATAATAATTTGTAAAAAAATAATTTTTAGAAAAAAAAAAAAAAAAAAAAAAAAACGAATTCAAGATTAAACCTACATATACAAACTTGAACTAAAAAATAAAAAATAATATTTTAATTGCTTCGAAACAAAAACCATTAAATGACAATCAACGAAATTATCGATACTTGTATATCTATTCACAATTTATGAAAAGTTATTTTTAGAGTCGGTGCCAGCCAAGAAGGGCAGTTTAATCTTGCCTTAGCAATAAACTTTCGAATGGCTGGAGACAGTGGTGTGGCGGTGATGAAACAGTGGGTGCATCTTTACAATTACCATTTCTTTTCAAATTCTGTTTTTTTGGTTGGCACCGACTCCAAAAATAAATGATCATATATTGTAAATAGGTTTATAAGTATCGATAATTCCGTTGATTGTCATTTGATGGTTTTTGTTTCGAAGCAATTAAAATATTATTTTTGATTTTTTAGTTCAAGGTTTTATATGTAGGTAATCTTGAAGTCGGTTTTGTTTTTTTTTCTAAAAATTGTACTTTTTAGTGGTGAGTGTATTTTTGTTTCTACATTCAATTCTAGTTCTAGTTTATACCCTGAAAAATAGTTCAACTTACTGAACAAAGAATTATCGAGGTTATCATTCCACTTATCTGCATATAAATGGGAAAATTGAACACAAAATAGTAGTTGAAATCATTACGTATATTTTCATTAATGGGAATATTGTTTGTATATACATATAAAATCATTTATACAAAAAATTAAATACCCCTAAATATGTTTAAAATGGAAGGTTATACAACAGTGATTTTTAATAACTGTTTTTTTGATTTTTCTTAAAAAGTGCTGAGTTGATTTCAAAATATGTTTTATAGGACCATCTCTGAAGTATGCCCTACCGATCTAAAAAAGAATCATCAAAATTGATTCAGAATAGACTGAGTAATCACGTAACATAAAATAAAATAAAAAATACAGATGAGTTGAGAACCTCCTCTTATTTGAAGTCGGTTGAAAATATAGTTGAAACATAAATAATGCTGCTATATATTTTATTTCCATAGAGTTTATTTGGTTCATGTGTTAAATAGATTATTTTGGTTAATATTAAATCTATATTTTTTTATAGATCACAACAAATGCTTCTCAAGAAATAATAGCTACAAATAAAAGCAGATATACTCCTGAGGAGTATAATCTTGCAAAAGTAAAAGAAAAAACACCTTTTTCCAGGAAACCACCTAAAAAGGTAGCCAATCTTTTCTCTCGACCCATTAGCATACTATTTATTTAAGTTTTACAGTTATTTCTTGGATTTACCCTATAAATTTTGCTATAAATGTTGTTGTTTTTTTTAAGAAATGCAAACCATAAAAAAATAATTTAAATAGGTACTAAGTTAAAATTGTGGTTTTTGACTCAGTACAAAATAAGTAGATGATGATTTTAAATATATGTTAGTAGCCCACTAATAACAGAGTTTAATGTGGGAAGTAACCACACATATTATTAATAATATTTTCGATTTATATTTTAAAAATTTGATACCTGTATTATCAATAGTAAATAGATGCTAATGGGTAATATTGATGTTATGCTAGTTCTTTTTTGAAATACAGAAAAATAGTTGGAAAATGTTCTAGACTTCAAGTATGTCTGACTCTAATACAGTAGATTCAAGATCTGACATGAAGGAGGAAAACTATCATAGTAACCAAGAATCACTCCAACTGGTGAGACAGTTTTAAATATTTCTTTAATTGTCAAATCTCAAATTTGGTGATAAAAATGTTTTCATAATTAAGGTAATAAATTTAGCTTTTGTTGTTGGTTGTTTCATGGATCTTAATGTTCTTATATGCTCCAACTTGAGCATATACTCCAACCTATTCTGAATTGAAAAGGAAGAGGTTGATTCATAAGATTTAGACGTCATAAGAGTCAAAATAGGGGTCTATCAAAAAAGGGCACATGATGGATATGTGCCCATTTTCCATCTACCCCTTCAATGTTTGTTTAAACCTTATTATTAGCTCTAAAGATATAACCTACTGTGTTTCTTTTTAACTGAACCCATACTATCATCTCCATGTACTAAGAATTTACTTTTTATCAAATGAAACTTTTTAAAAATAATTAATCTTTAAAAATGAATAGTTTATTATTTAGTCTATATCTCTCTTTTATTCCTACTTACTGTCAGTTTACACACACACACACACACACACACACACACACACACACACACACACACACACACACACACACATATATATATATATATATATATATATATATATATATATATATATATATATATATATATATTTTTTTTTTTTTTTTGTCATATAAAACTCACGAAACCTGAAGTAATTTTTACCAACCAATTAATTAAATGTCTAAATATTTTGGTATGATTAACTTGATAATATTCTTCCAGGAAAGTAATATAGAAACAAATTCCCCAGAATATAATTTACCTAAATCTAGTCAGCTTGAAGAAAAAAATAACAAAAAGGAAAAATTACAAGTAAATCATTAAAATATTAGCTAATTTACACTTTTCACTTATTTAGAATATCTCATAGATATTTTTATATATTTACAAGGAAACCTCAATCAAGAAAATAACATCAGATGATTCTGTAATGAAAAGTAAACAGTTGTCAGAAAGTGATGATCCAAAACTGCATAAAAGTTCTGTAAAGGTAAGATGTTCTATATTTTGATAGAATGGAGTGGTGAAATACAATGGATGATGCACTGAACTCGTAGACCAAGGTATTGGCTGTAGTCTTTTAAAAAATTTGTTTTCTGTTCTTGTATTTGTTGATCTACTTAAGATTAACAGAAGAGTAAACATAGTAATATACTGCTGGTTCCTGAGAGTCACTTAGCATCTACCTCTAAAAGCATTGATGGGTTATAGTGCTACAAATTTATTAACAGATTTTCATCAGAAATGGAAATACATAATACAGTAGGATTTGCCATTCAAATTTGGTCAAAAAAGGGAACACTAGGATACTATATTGTTTTTCATTTAGCAGTTTAGTCAGTAGCCACTGTCGGCATACTTTGTTATCTTCAATAAGTTTGGTTTGAGGATTCTCTTCTTTCTTGATGAATCAAAACCTAATAGCACCTTTGAGACTGTAAATGCATTGTTATTTACTAAATTGCAATCTGAATTGTTATATTTGTATAGTATTTATTAGAATTGCTATATACCTTGCTTCAGAATTTAATAGGTTCGAATCAGGAACCAATTTAAAAATTAAACTTATAATCTTAAGTTCTGTCCCTGTGACACTACGAGTACCCAACTATAGGTGTCTGATTTATGCAATATTCTCTTGTTTGGAATTCCTCTTAGAGAGGTGTCGTGTTTACAATTAATATCAAAGTAATTAATATCAACGTAATTAATCAAAGTAATTAATATCAACTCGAAATCGACTATGGATAAAACCTAATTGGCATATTTACTTAGCATTTATTTATAACTTATAACCATAGCATAATAAATTTAAAAAATAATCCTGTACAACTTCAACCTATGAAGGGAACTTTGGTAGGTGGTATAAACTGTTACTAGGCCAAGAGTTCTGAATGGAGGCGTCTTGGCCCAGATCACAATCAACCACTAGGTTTTCCCCTATTAAGGTTATGCCCAAAAAGGGTCTCTTGACCTCAAAGTCTTGACCACTCTTAGAGAGGTGTCGTGTTTACAATTAATTGTAATACTCAAAGTTGATCCACTGTTGAAATAACAGAAAATAAATAACTACAGCCAGGGATATTGGCGGTCTGGTGCCTTAACCATTGAGCTTCCTCTCATAGCCATATTATAATTAGTAATTATTAAAATTTTTATTGGGCTGTTAGCCAAATACACTTCAGAACATTGGTAATTGCATTTGAAATTATTAAAGTATTTCATAACAATAGTACTTTTATTCTTTCGTTTAATCATTTTAATCTTAAATGTTAGCCATATCAGTGTTTCAATTGAAATATTTGCAAGAAATAATGATTAAGATTTTATCATTCTCACCTGCTCATCATGTACGGTGTATATTTTAATAGATACTGTACTTTAGTTTGGGACATATCAAATTAGAAAATTTATGGTCCTTCAAAATAATTACAGGGTCCAGGAAAAACTAAAAGATTCAAAATATCCAAGAGACTAGAATCTCTGGCGAAACACAAAGAACTACCTATTCCAGTAAAAAGAGATTTATCTTTCAAGCCGTTTAAGGTTCCAAAAAGAGCTCTCCTGTTCAGAGGTATTTCTAAAATATATAAATCGGATAATTTTATTGTTTTTTTTTGGAACAAAATACTTTATAAATGGGATATTTGTCCTTTTGGCTGTAGAGCACAGTAACATTTCTATCAAGTGTAAATTTTAATTTAGTTGTATTAGTTAAATATAGTCTGAAAAATGGTATATCATAAAGATCTATTTCACTATAGATAGATCCTGTATATTAAAATCATCAAAAAAAGAGAAAAATGCATCACAGGATGTCAAGAAAAAAGGAAATAGCAATTGTATAATAAATGTTTTTGATTCAAATAGACCTCATTTTGGCCATTATAGAAGAAAAAGAAGGTTATTAAAAACTTCAAAGCCTTACTTCCGTGAGTAACATGTTAATCAGATCAAAGAGTAAGTGTACCAAAATCGATCATTAGTTAATTATTGAAAAACTTATTAATATGTTTGTTATAAGTCTTTATGAAACAATTTTTAAAAATACCTTATTATATTTAATTGTGTACCTAATTAATAACACCTTAAATCAAGTGGAGCAGAGGAGAAATGGACATAATGAGGCCAAAAATGGACCCACCAATTCAGGATGTCATTTAGGTTCTATTTCTTGATTGATAAAGGAAACAAATATAAACCATACCGCAAGAATATACTGGTGACTCATTACTAAATGTTAGCCCATATACATAACTACAGTCAAAGAACATAATAATCATCAAGAAGAACATCAAGAAGAATAAGATCTTTGTTCAAAAAATTACGGACAAAAACACTTATAGTGGCAATATGAGTAATAAACATTGGCATGTTCTTAGTTAAGAGTTGAAGTTATTCAAAGTATTAAAAAATAATAATGGTAACTTTCTTTGTAAATAACAGCTTCATAAGCTGAGTCCATGGACACCAATTGAAACAACAAATTGAAAAAGTAAAAAAAAAGATGTTTTGAAATTATAAGATAAAGGATTGGAGAATCATTATAAAGTTGGAATTTTTATAAATAATACAATGAGGAATGTAATTACATTAAATAAGAACTCTCAAACTTTGAAACAATAGAAAATCCTCTGAACTCCAATTGACAATATCAGTGTTACTTTATTTTAACTAATCCTAACAGTGATGTATTGGAGGAGAGCAGCTGGTGACTGGAATAAATGGAGGGAAATCGTGGAAGAGGCCAAGGTTCTGCAAGGACTGTAGCGCCATTGTTGTTGTTGTTGTTGTTAACAGTGATCAGTCATTACTGAATGTCTCAAATGCTGATAAAACTAAAAAAACAAAATTTTTTGATCTGAAAAATTAATTGCTCTAATAAGAATCTTGAAATGATGGTGACAGTTTACCGTGGTTATAGATTTGTAGCATGTGTTATAATAATTGTATTGACTGTTTCTAATGTAGGGTTATGAACCAGTACCACAATTACAATTAAATACTTAAAATTAGTAAAAAAAAAAGTCTGTGTACGGGTGTTATTGAAATACCTTATATGTGTTTAGTTTTTAATATGTTTTTATTAACTTGACCTGTATTTAACAGAATCTTTCATTGTAATTTTCACTAATTTCCAGCAATCTGATGAATTTGAAAATTTGCACACCTGTCAAGGTCCAATGGCAATACAATAATTGCACAACTTTAATGTTCTCACTTAGTCTAGTCAAATTAACCCCAAAAAAGGGGTCTGCCTTAGAAAAGGTAGAGTAGTAGTTTTTATGTTTTTATATGGTTCAGATGGGTCCTAAGAATAAAATATCTAAAATGTGACTCCATTTGATAAGGGAAAATTTTTTGGGGAGCAAAAAAACCCAAACTTTCTGGACTTTTTTTCAGAATTTTGCTAAAAACATATACAAAAATGCTTTCAATCAAAAAATGTGTATTTTAAAAAATTTAAGTTTGTTAAATTTTGTGTCTTAAATTCTTTATGCGGTAAGAGTGTATTCATTATAAACAGGTTGTTTGACACACAGAAGTTTAAGATCCTTTCCCCGTTGTTGAGGAACTCTACTCCATATCTTCCGAAGGTTCCAGGCTGCCTTCTGTAGCTACAACCTACCCGGCCATTCAGATCCCCTAAAAGAGAGGAATTGTGGGAAATACAGGATGCTGGAATCAAAAGATCTTCTAATAGCAAACATAACATGGAAAGACAGGAAGCCAAGCAAAAGATGCAATCACCTCAAAGAAAGGGTCATCAAATCATACCGCTTAAAGCAGGATGAAATGGCGACCTATTTCCAAGAAGAGGTAGAAAGAATGGCCTCAGAGTCATCCTTGGGATAGTGACGATATTGACACGAGCTGAGCAGCTTTTAGGAGGATCCTCATTGATGCCTCGAAATTGGTCTGTGGCGAGAAGAGCGTAAGATCTGGTCCCAGAAGAACTGCTTGGTGTCCAGAAGATGTTAAAAAGGTGATCCAAGAAAAGAAGGCAGCTTGGAAGAATCATCTGAACCTGAAAACTCCTGCTGCTTATCAAGGGTACAAGGATTGGAGGATGGAAGCCAAAAAGAAATCATGAAAAGATTTTGGCCGAAAGCTCGAGGAAAACTCTAATGAAAACCAGAAGGGCTTCCATAAAGTTCTCAAAGGAATGGGAAGGGAATGACTGACTTCTCTGAAGGAATTTAGGATAAAAATGGAGTATAGCTGGCATGATGAACTCATCATCGAAAGATGGAGGGAGTACTTCAAAGATTTACTAGACGGAAGAGATGTAGAGCTCAGTAAGACCCAGAGGGATGCAGAGGAGGTTTGGGTCGAAGACGAATACCTCAGTGAATAAGAACTGCAAGAAGCCATCAGCAAAGTCAAACTAGGCAAAGCAGCAGGTCTTGACAAAATTACTCCCAAAATGATAAATAAAGTACATAATAAAGTAATGATAAAGTACATGGGTAGTAAAGGCCAAGAGATTTACCTCCACCTTCTGAATCTCCTTTGGAAAGAAAAGAGAATTCCTGAGGACTCGGAAGTTACAGTGATTATTCCTATTAATAAGTAAGAGAATAATCGAGAGTGTGGCAACCAACATGGAATATCACTTCTCAGTATACCCAGCATAGTGTACTGTAAAATACTGGAGACAAGAATAAGAACAGTGGTCGATAGTCAGCTCGGAGAAGAACACTACGGCTTCAGAGCACAGTGAAGCATGCAAGATTCATCTTCACAATGCGACAAATAACAGAGAAAACTGTGGAAAAGAACAAAGAACTTCCCGTTTGCTTTGTTGACCTCCAAAAGGTTTTCGACAATGTGAGAAAGGAAAACATAGAGCAAGCACTGTCAGATGGAGGCATCAATTGAGGGACAACCTTGGCAGCTATGAGTCTTTATAATAAAACCAGGAATGTTGTTAGAACAAGGAACAACATATCACAGGAATTCGAGACAAAATCAGGTATTCGTTAGGTAAGGTGTTGTAGCTTGAGCCCACTGCTCTTCATAGTAGTCCTGGATAAAGCGATAAAGAAAGCTGAAATAAGGATGAGACAGTTTAAATTAGGACACAGAAACCTACTGCCCATAAAATTTTCTGTGTTAGCTTTCACGGATGACCTGGTCTTGCTGCCTTTCAATGACCAAGACCTTCTATACAACATAAATGTTCTTCATTTATATAACATGATAAACATGAGAATTAACCAAAAAAATACCAAATGTATGAGGATAGGGAAGAAACCCCAGAGAATAATGAGGGTGATAAGAGCGAGCGGAGAAAGATTAGAACAGGTTGATAATTTCAATTAACTAGGTACTCATTTCAACGAAAGCAGCTACATTGATGAGTAAGTTTCTCAGAGAATCGGTGCAACCGGCAGAGTATTTAGTTTGCTTCGAAGGGGTTTCCTGTGTAACAGGGAAGTGACTAGAAAAACTAAAATGATGATTTATAAATTGACGTTTCTCCCTATTCTTTCCTACACTTCCGAATCGTGGACCCTCACCTCGAAACACAAGAGTTGGATCAAATCCATGGATATGCGTTATCTTCGTAAAGTGGAAGGAAGTATGAGATGAGATAGGATATGCAATAGTACCATACAGACCAGTCTCAAAGTTAAGCCGGCTGAGACCATCCTAGAGGAGCACAAGCTAAGGTGGTTCGGTCACCTCCTTAGGATGAACCAACAAAGAACTGCCAGGAAGACGTACAAAACTCGAGTGGAGGAAAGAAGGCCAAGAGGAAGACCACACATTTCTCAGGAGGGGAGTGTTAAAAAGGCGTTCAGGAGGCAGGATATGGACTGGAGTAAGAGAAGAGAGTTCTCCCAAGAACGGGACATCTGGTCCAGACTCTACAAATTGTGACCCCACACTGCGTAGCGGTAAAGGGTATAAAATGATTATGATGATGTTCAATCATTCCACGACTTTGCTTCAATGTCCTCTAGAAAAATCAGAATAAATGACAATATTCAGATAAGTTTGCAGGTTAACTGTAAACCATTCATGGGATGTCTGTAAATGTCGTTCTTCTTTACTGTTAGAAAAGTTCTAACTAATGGAAGATAATTGAAGAATATTAATATTATTATTATATAATATTGTTTGTGTTATGGTGCCTAATAGAAAGCCTGACAATCAATTATGATTAATTTATTTAAAAATTAAATTAATTTAAACTTAGGTTATTAACAAAATAATTTAATTTATAGTAAAAAGCATGGAGTGCTTAATAATAAATTTTACAAAAATTGTAATGGTAATTATTTATAAAAGTAAAGTTATTATGAAAATAATAATAATAATAGTAATAAAATCTCAATTGTGTCGTTCCATCCGTCCCTCCATAACAAAAGCTTGTTGCACCCCACTCTTTTTTGCTATACATTGAATAATTGTGTTAATAACTTAAGTTTTATTTTAACTTTATTCCAAATTAATCAATCATACTCGATTGTCTAGCTTTCCATTGCTATAACACAAACTATTTATGAAATGAAAATCATTTTCTTCTTTTTACTCAGGTTGGAATTAAGGCGTGTTTTTTAGTTCTGTTAAACCATTTTTTTTTTTTTTTTTTTTTTTTACTTTAATTTAATCCTTATGATTGTATTTTTAACTTTTAATATAAACCTGTTTTTGTTTTTACTATTATTATTGTTATATATATATATATATATATATATATATATATATATATATTATTGTAATTTACGATGTAATTCAAATGAATTTTTTTTTTTTTAATGTTTGTGAATAATGTAAATACAATGTTTTTTCATCTGATAGAACAGTTGGGGCTTGGAAAAAAACAAAAACAGGCCTAGTGTCTAAAAATGTATGCCCCACTGTTAACTATGGATAGGATGTAATCATTGTCTGGGGGTGTGTTAGTAAATTTGGCATTGGAAAACTTGAAGTAATCTAGACCTTATGGACCAATATACTTATGTGGACATATTAAGGCACAACCTAAAATCAAGTGCAGTGAGTCTTGGTATTGGATCATCTCTTTTTCACAGATGTACCCTTTGAAGTTTTTTTTGGATGTGCAGATCTTAGCAAACTATGAAAGCTCCCAGTTTCTTCAAATTTGTTGATTATTTTCTGGCCTGTAGAGGGATTTCCGGAAATAATTTTGCCTATTTCTCTCAGAGACTTGCCTCTTCCTTTTGAAATTTTTAGTTTCTATGTAAATCTCCATAATGAGAATAAATATAATTTTTAATTTGCTTCTTTGCCAGGCAACAGATATTAGGAGACTAAAAATAGCTCAGGAGAGTACATGCCAGTAGTACTCTATTTTTAACAAGTTTTTATTGGATATTTTCTGTTATGAATAGTGTACACAAACTTTCATGACATACACATTCTTATTAAATTACTAAAATTCTGAACTTTGTTTGATGTGTGTGAGTTGGCAAATTCATTTGAATTATAATATAATTCATAATTATAATCCATCATATCCATAAACAAAATTTCCAAATTTAGTTTTTCCAAATTTCATTTTAAATAAACATGAAAAAGTTTAAATGTCATGGCCGAAACAGCAGTTCACTCCCGTTATCGCTCTGGCTATAAACTGTTTTCCTAATGGTATTAGGCTACTTTCTGTTGTGTAAACTTGTGTACATTCGCTTTATATTACACAGAACAATATTGTCATAATTGTGAAATCAGGTTAGTGCTTAAATTAACAATTACAAGTGAGAAAACTGGTGCACGTGAGGTACAGGCTATCCACGAGTGACAGTCTCTTACTTGTCGGCACTCCAGTTTGAGCTAAATATTACTTTAGCTACCTGCCACTACAGTCACTAGTAGCTCCTGGTGTAGGCTCTGGACTCATAAATCATTTTCCTGAGTTTGAGGCTCTGTCTCTATAAATATTTTTTTTTTTTTTATTAGAAAAATGTTTAGATTTTTCTTTATTTTATATCTGTTTATTTTTGATTAGTAAGAATAATTTTAATTTTAATTATTACTTAGCTTTATTTTTATTTTTTATTATAAAATGGAGATAGAGAATTCTGAATCAGAGGAAGAGACACCAATGTCTGAAATTAGCGAGTCAGACTCACAATACCTTTCTCAAAGGATGTTGCAAAAAGGACATCGGAACACTGCCCCTAGATCTGCCGGAAACTCACCAAACAAAAAAAAAACCAAGGGAAACAGGTATCAACACCTCCTACAACTTGCAGTAAATCACTGCAACCACAAAAATAGATCAATCTATAGTTACAATCCCCACCTGCAATAAATTTTCGGCCCTGGAAGAACATCCTACCAAGCCATCTCAACAAACTAAAGAATTTTCCGAACCTCCACCACCACGAGTTTTTGTCTCCAACGTACAGGAGTTCTGGCCGTTTTGTCAAGAAATATCTAATCTTATTGGTCAGACGAACTTTAAATGTTTTTCTCGTGTAAGAGACACAAAAAATAATACCACGAATAAAGACCATTATAAAAAACTTATTCATTTCCTGACTACCAAAAACTATAACTTTCATTCATACCAGCTAAAAGAAGATAAAGCGTACCGAGTAGTCTTAAGAGGGCTTCATAATACCACTCCAGCAGAATATATCAAGAAGGACATAGAAGAGATTGGTCACAATGTTAGAAACATCTCGTGCGTGCTCCACCCTACACAAAACTTTCCTCTACCGCTATTTTATGTTGACTTGGAACCTCCCAGCAACAATATTGAAATATTTTAAATCACCAGACTCTGCTACTCAGTGGTGAGATTTGAGCAGCCAAAACATAATCTGCAATTGTGCAATGTACTAGATGTCAAAGTCTAGGACATAAAAAATCATACTGCCACCATCCAGCCAGGTGTGTCAAATGTGCTGGACCACACGTTACAGGAACTTGCCTAAAGACTAGGGAAACGTCCGGAAAATGCGTCCTCTGCGGTGAAGATCACCCGGCAAATTACAGAGGGTGCGTCGTGCACAAAAACCTACAAAGGCAAATATACTTAAATGAAGCAAATAATAATAATTTGCTTCATCAAATTATCGAGCTGAGCAGGAAGCCATATGTGAGGCATCGAGAATACTTAGGATACTTAAGAGACCAAAGAACTCAAAAATAGTATTCCTTACTGATGCAGCATCAGTGTTGCAATCTCTTAGATCGAAGTGGGTCACGGGCCTGAAAAATCTCTCCAAGGAACTTGAATGCTTGATGGCTATCCACAAAAAGGTCATCCTGCAGTGGATTCCAGGACACTGCGGACTCACTGGAAACGAGAGGGCGGACCAGCTGGCCAAGGAAGGAGCTTCGAATGCGTGTTCGAATGTATCCTCAGTCTCGAGGAAGTAAAAACGCTCAACAAAGCTGCAGTCAGCCAGCAATGGATTGGGAGACATCCACATCACGATCCTGGAGATGCAATCTACGAACTCACTCGAAAAGAGCAGGTACTCAACTTCCGATTGCGAACGGGACACAACAGGCTCAGATCTCACCTGTTCAAAAAGCTTCATGTTGGAACCAGCCCCCTTTGCAAGTGTGGAGAGGGTGAACAAAATACTGAGCACATCCTTCAGACCGGCAGGCTCTATTCTGAGCAAAGGAAGCTGATATGGCCCTCTCCAACCGATGTGCGGACCAAACTCCATGGTGACCTGGAGGACCTTAAGAGGACCACTGAATTCCTCATCTTGACCCCCGACCTGGCCATCTAAGGGAAGATCGCAGAAGAAGAAGAAGAAGAATACTTAAATGCAGCTTCGAAAAATTGACAGCACAACTCTCATGAAGCTGAAACAAAACTTATAGATCCTCCGAATACCCTCCACCAAGACCAAGAAGATCACCTTTTCACAACAGGACCTCAGCCATCTACTTCATCAACCATCAATCCTCCTCAGAAGAGAATTCGATCAACGTACTCAAACATAATAGGAAATCCTCAGGCTCGACATCAGGCGCCTCAAACCTCCCAACCACAACCTGTTCTCCCAAAACTCAACCTCCTCCTCAACGTCCCAGTCAGGACATTTCTCCATATCATCTTCCTCTCTGAGTAAAATTACCACCCCAAAGGCAACACCCAGTTTCAATCCAAACTTCTTCTACAGCAAACCTTCCAACCCAAACATCATTAAAAGTTGACACTGTTCCTAGTATCCCAAGACGGGTCCAAATCCCTAGCATTCCTAGATGCAACCCTCCATCACAGCTCCCCGAACCAAATCTTGTCACAAATCCAGCAGATATCAATATAATCCTATCATCCTTCCTATCCAAGCTAAAAGAAACGATTGCACCTCTCATTTCACTCCTCACCACAGTCCTTTATCAAGTCCCATTCAATATTCCACAATGAGCACAAAGCCCCTGACCATCATTTTGTGGAATGCGAATGGACTACATAACCACCGAGAGGAACTTGACATATTTCTTCATTATAATAACATTGATATTGCCTTACTGACGGAGACCCACTTCAGAAACTGATCACATTTCTACATATGTGACTATATCACTTATAGAACAGACCATCCAGACAACACAGCACATGCTGGTTCTTATATCCTTATCCATAAATCCTTACCCCATTCCCTTATTCCTTCCACTCCAACTATAGAAATACAAGCAACTTCAGTGAGCATATCCACAAGCCTATACAAATTAACTTTCTCAGCTGTATATTGCCCTCCAAATATTCCCCTTTCCTATAATCACCTTGAATCCTTATTCCGATCCTTAGGACCTCGCTTCATAGCAGGAGGAGACTACAATGCTAAACACCAACGGTGGGGTTGTCGATCATCTAACTCCCGTGGCAGCATCCTATCCCGAGTCTCCACATCCAATACTTATTCCATCATTCCACCTATGAACCCTACATATTGGCCAACATCTCTCAAAAATGACCCGATATCCTCGATATATTCATCACTTCTCAGGTATCATCATCCCAGCTCACAATAAAATCCCTAAATGACCTTTCCTCCGATCATGGTTCGGTATTGCTCTCCCTGCATTCAACTTCTGTTTCTAAGCCCACCCATCCTTCGTTGATTACTGGCCAAGTAGACTGGGACAGTTTTCGATATGATTTGGAAATGAAAATAGACTTAAAAATTCTACTTAAAACAAAACAAGACATTGATACTGCAATAGAAATACTAACGACATCAATACGCAATAGCATAATAGATAACACCTCAAAAAGGAAAATATACAATTCTCTCCAGAGTAATTTGCCACATCTTCGCATCTTTTTGAGAGAAAAGCGAAAAGCAAGAGCCAGGTGGCACAAAACCAGATATCCATCAGACAAAAATAACTATAACAAATTGACTAACAAACTAAAAACAGAAATAAAAAAATTTAAAATTCAAAATTTATATAAATATACTGAAAACCTTAACACGACTGACAAATCCTTATGGATGGCCACCAAAAAACTCCTGTACTATAAAAATTGTAATCACCCTCTTCTAACTGAATCCAAAACGTGGTCATGACCTGACAATAAAAAATCACAAATTTTCGGTCAGCACCTTTTTGATACCTTTAAACCCCATCCTGATATCCTTAACCCAAATCACCTTGAAAGTATTGAAACAGAATCAAATATCCCACTTCAAATGTCCCTTCCTCCTAAAACATTCCATCCTTCAGAAATATCAAGTATCATCCAAAGATTGCCCAAAAAGAAAGCCCCTGGACATGACCTTATTACATCCCATATCCTAAAACTCCTTCCTCAGAAAGCCATCCTATTCCTAACATTCATATATAACGCTGTACTTCGAACAACATATTTTCCTGATCCTTGGAAATTATCCATAGTAAAAACAATACCTAAACCCAAAAAGCCACCGGAACACCCTTCTTCATATCGTCCTATTTTTCTTTTACCAATTATGGGTAAAATCCTAGAAAAACTTATCCTACAACGCTTGTATCCTATCATAGATTCCAACCACATAATCCCAGATCATCAGTTTGGATTCCGAACATCACATTCCACAATCCAACAATGTCATCGCTTGGTGGACGTTGTCTCCTCCGCATCGGAGAGCGTAATGTACTGTACGGGAGCCTTTCTTAATGTAGAACAAGCATTTGACCGAGGACTGCTTTACAAACTCCGTAAATTATTACCTTCTACATATTTCCTTATTCTCCGCTCATACCTCAGTGATAGAACTTTTAAAGTTAATCATAACTTTTCCTATTCCTCTCTCTTAACCCAATCCGCAGGTGTTCCTCAAGGAAGTATCCTAGGTCCAATCCTCTACACGGTGTATAAAGCTGACATCCCGACAAATTCTAGCACCATCCTCACCACGTATGCTGATGACACTTGTTTGTTATTAGTGAACAATGATCCCTTTATTGCCTCCCAGACACTCCAATCCCATATCACAAACCTTCAAGAATGGTGTCGAAAATGGAGAATCCAAATAAATCCCATCAAATAACCTTTACCCTTCGTCGTGAACCTACGACTTCCTGTCCTACGGTATCCTTTACTAATCCCTGTTGAACAGATCCGCTACCTAGGACTCCACTTGGACAAATGTCTTACTTGGAACCCACATACAAGACTTAAACGACAAGAAACTGCCCGTCGCTTTCGACTACTTCAACATTTACTTGACAAACGTTCAAACCTTCCATTCAATTACAAAAGACTCATATACATAACAGTAATTAGACCAATTTGGACATACGGAGTTGAGCTTTGGTGCTCCACTAAACCATCCATTTCATCTCGTATCCAATCCTTACAGTTCAAAATCCTAAATGCTCCTTACTTCGTCACAAACAAATTAGCCACAAAGATCTTAATATACCTTTCGTTTCTGACTTAGCTCCAACCAGATATCTATCCTTTCATAGCAAACTCCACAACCATTCAAATCCATTTGTGTCACAACTTGCTTCTCAATCCATTCCAGATAACCCTCCGAGGCACCTGAAAAGAAGATGGCCTCGAGACCTTCTAATATAGTAGTATCTCATTATATAGAGCCTGTAGAAGTGCTACCAATGGGTAGTTGCTTTAAAAACAAGTGACGAGTCATTTTAATCATTATCATCATATTTACTTGATATATTGTATGTTCATATTGTAAATACAGTTGTAAATTTCAATAAATAAATAAATAAATAAACATGAGTAAGTATTTCAATGCTATACCAATGGCTCCCTGACCAAGAAAGGTTCAGGAGCAGGAATATGGAGATTGAGCAACAAAAAGAGCACATCTCTCCCCCTGGTGAAACATACCTCAGTATTTCAGGCTGAGGTAATGGCAATCTGTTACTGTGCACAATAGCTAATAGAGGACAGAACACAGAACAGAACCATTAAGATTTACTCAGATAGCCAAGCTGCCCTGGGGGCTCTGAGAAATGTTATAACCAGATCTAAACTTGTTGAGGATTGCAAACTATACCTCAACAAGCTAGCTGTTAACAACAGAATCTGGGTAGAATGGGTGAAAGGTCACTCGAATATTGCAGGAAATGAGAAGGCTGATGAACTGGCCAGACAAGGGTCGGACAGCAGTTGCATTGCTCCCGAACATATCTGTGGTATAGCCTGGAGCCTTGCTAAAAGTTAATAACAAGGCTCTATAACAGCATCCCCTCTCGGAACTGGCATATGGAACAACTGAGACAGTCAAAACTGTTTCTGGGAGGGCACTGCAAGAAAAGAGGTACACAACTTCTTAATCTTGACAGAGCCAAGCTCAAACACCTGACAGAAATGTATATAGGGCTTTGCAGATTAAACAAACATCTCTGCACAATGAAAATCAAGACCTCACCAATCTGCAGATTCTGCAACAGGGAGGATGAGACACCTTACCACATTATATGCAAATGCGATATACTGGCAAGGAGGAGATTTCTTCATTTTGGGGAAGAATTCATCCTAGATCCGAGTGTGGACATAGACCCTATTAGGATTATAGGGTATATGAAAACACTAGGACTGTACTAAAATAGTACAAGATACACGGCACAGGCACAATGAGCCTTAAGGCTGAGGTGCCACTAAAGCCACCCTCAAAAAAAAAAAAAAAAGTATTTCAATAATAAGTGTACAAACACTTTTTTTTTTTACTAACTGTAGGTTCTACGATCATTTTTATCAGATCTGTCAAATTGGCTCATTTAACAAGATGAACGTAAGAAAATAGTAAAGTAATAAACTTCATCAAATTTTTCATGTATAAATATAAACTCATCTACTTCTCGGATCAATATAACTTTTATGAGTTTTTAATTGTTACTATTCAAAAAGATAAAAATTAAATTAGTTAACAAAAAAGTTAGTAAAATCAAACATTTTTGTTGCCTCTTGATTATAAAAAATTTATTGCTGTTGATCTTCGAGTAGGAAACTACAAGCTGTTCTATTTTAAGAAGGTTTTTGTTTCTTTTCACTTTCATCTATTTTATAAGGTAATAATTTCCTATATAACCATCCATGAGCTGAAAATTTCATACTTTGTATTCGCTCTGGATGTTTCAAATCTGTAGCTAACTAAATATTGCTGGATTAGTGTATAGATAACTCATTTCACTAAAAATAGTACAAAGCAAAAAACAAAAAATAATTAAATAAAAAAATTTCCCCATTGAAAGCTAAAGATAATAGGAGACATTGTAACATGCAATGTGGCAATCACGATTTTTAGTAATTCGCTATATTTTGTAAGAATTATATCAAGATAAACAAGGTATAAAAAATAAAAAGATAAATAAAAATATTTCATTAGTTATTAAAAATAATATTGGTTAGAGAGTAAAGTATGTAAAGGGTCTAAAATTTGGTCTATCTTCATATGAAAATTTTAAATAATTCAAAATAAATAAATTTAAGAAAATTATTTAGTAAATTAAATTTGTATAAATAATGAAAAATGGTTACATATAACTGAGTCAACTGTTATATAATTTTTTTGTTTATAATTAATTTTATTTATAATTGTGGGTAAGAATAATGTAAATTATATTGATAACATCTAAAGAAAGAGTATAATTTGTTTAAAATTTAATTTGTACAATAAATTTAGTTGGCAATACATAGAATAGGAGGGAGAGGGGACAGTGTTTTGGAGGGAACAGGATGTGAGTGGCCACATGTGTGCAGGCAGTTAAAGTGTAAACATGTTTGTGAAAATTGGATGAGTTTTTTTTTTTTGTTTTTTGTTATGCCGACAGAACTGTATTTAAATGTATTTTAGTATTTTGTGAGAAGAGTTGGTTAGGTGTTTAACAGGACAATTTAGTAATTATTATTGTTGTTGTGATAAAGATTTTTTTTATTATATCATATTATCAAAATTCATTTGTCATTTATTATCTTACGGCGCCCGGACAAAGCAAAGCAAAATGGACTGTGTGTTCAACTTGTAATTAATAATTGTAAGTATAACCTTACAAATGTCGCCGTGAACAGGGACACGATTTATAAAAAATATACATATAGATAGATGTATATATTACCCTTGTACCCTTACAAAAGTCTGTATTATTCAATTAAATGATGGAAACCAAATCAAAAGAAATAACAGCATCAGGAAACATGCTTGAATATAACCAGAAGGAGGTAAATAAAATAATAGGAGTAGTTCCGGAATCAATTCCCCAGAAGACAATAGATAATGAAATTATTAAAATGATAATAGAAGCAAACAGAAAATCGATGGAAGAAATTATTAAAAAACTTGAAGAAGATAGGATAGAAATGAATAGAACAAATGAAAAGAATAAGAATGAGATAATAAAAAAAATGGAAGAATATAGAAAGGAAGATGAAAGAGAAGTAGATGAAAAGTTGAGAGAAGTGAAGAAGGAAACTGAAATGATTTCAAATAAAAAAATTGAAGAAGTTGAAAACAAAATGTTAATTAAAGTGGAAGAATATAGAAAAGAAGATGAAAGAGAAGTAGATGAAAAGTTGAGAGAAGTGAAGAAGGAAACTGAAATGATTTCAAATAAAAAATTAATGGAATATGAAGAAAGTAAAATGAACAAAGAAAAAGAATTAAAAGATGAAGAAATAATGGAATCTGAACAAAATTTTACAAGTGAGATAGTAGTGTGTGAAAGTAAAATTGTTGATAAATTAAATGAAGTGGAAAAAGAAGAAGTAATAAAAGAGGACATTGGTGAAAACATAAACAATGACTTTGATGAAAATGAAGAAGTGCTGAACTGTCAAATGGTTCGAAGAAATAAATATACCAATATCATTCAATTTCAAAGGGTGGAGGGGTCTGGTTTCTTTGAGTGTGGTCAAGGATTGGAGTGTGCTTCAAATGAAGGTTTGAGTGGGCATGTGATGGAGTTTCGGGTTCCACTTGGTTGGGGCGGGTGTGCTTCGGAATGGTTATGGTGGTTATGTGGATTGGAATGTTCAAACAGCCATAAAGGGTTTAAAAAGAAATTTATATACGTCAAGAAAAGAATTAAAAATTTTTTTTTTCTTGGTGAAATTTAGTATATTGCTGACATAAAAAAAAAAAAAAAAAAAAAATTTTCAAACCTCTTCATTAATTTCAAATTTTTTTTTAGCAAAGAGGGGGAATATGTAAAGGGTCTAAAATTTGGTCTATCTTCATATGAAAATTTTAAATAATTCAAAATAAATAAATTTAAGAAAATTATTTAGTAAATTAAATTTGTATAAATAATGAAAAATGGTTACATATAACTGAGTCAACTGTTATATAATTTTTTTGTTTATAATTAATTTTATTTATAATTGTGGGTAAGAATAATGTAAATTATATTGATAACATCTAAAGAAAGAGTATAATTTGTTTAAAATTTAATTTGTACAATAAATTTAGTTGGCAATACATAGAATAGGAGGGAGAGGGGACAGTGTTTTGGAGGGAACAGGATGTGAGTGGCCACATGTGTGCAGGCAGTTAAAGTGTAAACATGTTTGTGAAAATTGGATGAGTTTTTTTTTTTTTTTTTTTTTATGCCGACAGAACTGTATTTAAATGTATTTTAGTATTTTGTGAGAAGAGTTGGTTAGGTGTTTTTAACAGGACAATTTAGTAATTATTATTGTTGTTGTGATAAAGATTTTTTTTTATATATCATATTATCAAAATTCATTTGTCATTTATTATCTTACGGCGCCCGGACAAAGCAAAGCAAAATGGACTGTGTGTTCAACTTGTAATTAATAATTGTAAGTATAACCTTACAAGTAATTTCTTTTTATTCCAACAGGTGGCTGTAAAGTCACTTATCTCTAATAATTCTTATTCAATATAGCCATAGCAATTCATCAAACATTCTACATATTATATAGCATTATTCATTTACTCAGTTTAAAGTTACTGCACTTTGAAAATGACGATTCCGAATGGTCATTTTGATCATATTTGCTTTTTTTGATTTCCAAAAAAGGAAGCATGATTTGTGTAGTGTTTACAGTAATTAGCGCTTAAGTGATTGTGTATTTCAGAATGGGTTTGGTGGTTTTAGAAATTTCATTATATTTCCTAAAAATATCATTTTATCTGAGACAATTGAACCTCAATTAGTATAAAACAACTTAAACTTAAATTTATTAATCTTAAAACAATTAGACAAGTGTTAATTGAACTTAAAGTAGTTAGGACACCTATTTGACAAATCTGATGAGAAAGACCCACAAGTATGATTAAAAAAAGATAAATACTATTAACAGTCTAGTTAAGGTTCCAAATTCTAAACTATCATTTTTATCTAAGAAACTCATTTCACTAATCCTAACCATTGGTATTAAACTTAAATAACATTTTCTTTTCTCCCCAGCTACGCCAAGATTACTAGAGCTAGCTAAGCCCGTCCCAAAACATCCTCCTGTTGATATCCTGCCTCCAGAACAGGTTTTCACTGTGAAGAAACGGTCGTTGAAAGCCAAGTGTTCAAAGAGGATCTCAGAGTTGGCCTTCCCTCTTATAAGACCTGAAGAGTTCCGCATCAATGCTGATATCCCTTTTGGAACCAAGCGACGATCTCTTCGTGCTAAGTGTACTAAAAGAGTGAGGGAACTGGCTAAACCATTACCTAGAAGGTGTAGATCGCCCATCAGGAAGCTGACCAATGATGAAGAGGCAGAGATGTAGAAATCAGTCTAATAAAGCTTGAATTATGCTGTCTGTAAATGCTTAATAAATAGTATTTCCCTAAAGGTGGCTCCACACACAGAGGAAAACCCGAAAGGCATGCCTTGAGGTGAGCCTCTATGTGTGTATGGAGAATTCTGTCAGGTCTGCAGGAAAACTTCAACAGAATTCACCATACGCACATAGAGGTTCGCCTCAAGGCTGGTGTGGCGCGTGGAGCCAACTTAAGATAACTATAGAAGAAAACAAAACTTATTATTTCAAGACATTTAGAATACTTAATTTATGAATGATAGTATAGAAGGAACAATTTAATTAGTAATTAATTAATGATTTGCACTACTATGATCAGAAATGATGAATGATTTATTCCTTCTATGATCTTTTAAAAATTCCTACCTATGAATAAATATCAATACCTAATTATGGCATTATATTATATGAATCCTTTAGGTTAAAATCTTATATTTTTATTTAAAGCTTTTAATGGTATGAGTGAATATTATCATAGGTTGAGGAAATTCGATTTTTTTTTTTCTCTTTTTTTTTTTTTTTTTTTAGTCTTCAACTACTTGTTTTGGGAAACATTTTTGATTTTCAGTTATTCAAATTTTATGATCAAAATTATTCATCAAACATAATTCATTTGTAATAGTCAATCTCAATACTTTAATTGTCTTGAAAAATGTTCACTGGCAAGATAATAACATTTTATAAATATGTATGATGGATATAATTTTATGGCACAAATCTTATTTTATTCAGCTTATGTTAATTTAGCTTATTTCACAACATGTTTCGGGACTTTATTCCCATCCTCAGGTTTAAAAAATATACAAGCACATTAATATCACTTAATAATTTACTTCATTTACTGTGATTTATACTCATTGTCTTTCATTTAAAGTCTATATACACTCTCAGTCCACTAAAAAATGTTAATAACAATAAAAAAACTGCACTATGTGTACACACTCGAAAATTAAAAAATGAATTTGACTTTGAAAACACAATAGTTTTAAATCATGAACATAAAACACATAATAGAAAATTATTAGAAGCTATGTACATTAAAAAAACAATAGATAAAGCAGTCAATATAAAAAAATTAATTTAAAAAAAAAAAAGAGAGAAAAATAGAAGAAGAAAAAATTATATACAAATAGAAGCAGGTAGAATTATATAGATAGTTTGATTGTTGAGCTCTAAGTAATCCACGTGATCCACAAATGCATCAAATTCCTCGGGTTAGTTTGTATGTCTGTTTTTTAATTGTTTTTCTATCGTCTAAAGTTCTAATGAATTCGTAATCAAACTCATTCATGTCTACCTTTTGTCACATTGGGGGTTATAAAGTCTTTAAACATGTAGTTATGTGTTTGAAGAATAAAAATGAAATGGGAAAACTTTAATAAAAAGAATTTTTTAGTATGAGTAAAGTTTAAATAAAACTCGAAAAAAAAAAGAAGTGAAGGTTTAAATAGTAAGTGGGAAGTAATTTCTGTAAAAAATTAATGTTATTAATAGACTTTAAATAATCCAAGAATTTATTTAATCTGAAGTTCTGACCTCTGAAGACATACTGATGATTTATTTACAAATAAATTAATTTAAAAAAAAAAAAAAAGAATTATTTTGACTGTTAAATATAAAGGCATGATTTCAAAAAAATGGAATTCAACCATGTGACACATAACTGCAATAAAACCCCAAAATGCCTTAATTGTGCTAGACCATCTATCATGTGATTGTCCTAATATTCTAACAGACGGTTTTGTACCGAAATGTTGTTTTCTTTTCTCCCCAGCTACGCCAAGATTACTAGAGCTAGCTAAGCCCGTCCCAAAACATCCTCCTGTTGATATCCTGCCTCCAGAACAGGTTTTCACTGTGAAGAAACGGTCGTTGAAAGCCAAGTGTTCAAAGAGGATCTCAGAGTTGGCCTTCCCTCTTATAAGACCTGAAGAGTTCCGCATCAATGCTGATATCCCTTTTGGAACCAAGCGACGATCTCTTCGTGCTAAGTGTACTAAAAGAGTGAGGGAACTGGCTAAACCATTACCTAGAAGGTGTAGATCGCCCATCAGGAAGCTGACCAATGATGAAGAGGCAGAGATGTAGAAATCAGTCTAATAAAGCTTGAATTATGCTGTCTGTAAATGCTTAATAAATAGTATTTCCCTAAAGGTGGCTCCACACACAGAGGAAAACCCGAAAGGCATGCCTTGAGGTGAGCCTCTATGTGTGTATGGAGAATTCTGTCAGGTCTGCAGGAAAACTTCAACAGAATTCACCATACGCACATAGAGGTTCGCCTCAAGGCTGGTGTGGCGCGTGGAGCCAACTTAAGATAACTATAGAAGAAAACAAAACTTATTATTTCAAGACATTTAGAATACTTAATTTATGAATGATAGTATAGAAGGAACAATTTAATTAGTAATTAATTAATGATTTGCACTACTATGATCAGAAATGATGAATGATTTATTCCTTCTATGATCTTTTAAAAATTCCTACCTATGAATAAATATCAATACCTAATTATGGCATTATATTATATGAATCCTTTAGGTTAAAATCTTATATTTTTATTTAAAGCTTTTAATGGTATGAGTGAATATTATCATAGGTTGAGGAAATTCGATTTTTTTTATTTCTCTTCTTTTATTTTTTTTTTAGTCTTCAACTACTTGTTTTGGGAAACATTTTTGATTTTCAGTTATTCAAATTTTATGATCAAAATTATTCATCAAACATAATTCATTTGTAATAGTCAATCTCAATACTTTAATTGTCTTGAAAAATGTTCACTGGCAAGATAATAACATTTTATAAATATGTATGATGGATATAATTTTATGGCACAAATCTTATTTTATTCAGCTTATGTTAATTTAGCTTATTTCACAACATGTTTCGGGACTTTATTCCCATCCTCAGGTTTAAAATTATACAAGCACATTAATATCACTTAATAATTTACTTCATTTACTGTGATTTATACTCATTGTCTTTCATTTAAAGTCTATATACACTCTCAGTCCACTAAAAAATGTTAATAACAATAAAAAAACTGCACTATGTGTACACACTCGAAAATTAAAAAATGAATTTGACTTTGAAAACACAATAGTTTTAAATCATGAACATAAAACACATAATAGAAAATTATTAGAAGCTATGTACATTAAAAAAAACAATAGATAAAGCAGTCAATATAAAAAATTAATTTAAAAAAAAAAAAAGAGAGAAAAATAGAAGAAGAAAAAAATTATATACAAATAGAAGCAGGTAGAATTATATAGATAGTTTGATTGTTGAGCTCTAAGTAATCCACGTGATCCACAAATGCATCAAATTCCTCGGGTTAGTTTGTATGTCTGTTTTTTAATTGTTTTTCTATCGTCTAAAGTTCTAATGAATTCGTAATCAAACTCATTCATGTCTACCTTTTGTCACATTGGGGGTTATAAAGTCTTTAAACATGTAGTTATGTGTTTGAAGAATAAAAATGAAATGGGAAAACTTTAATAAAAAGAATTTTTTAGTATGAGTAAAGTTTAAATAAAACTCGAAAAAAAGAAGTGAAGGTTTAAATAGTAAGTGGGAAGTAATTTCTGTAAAAAATTAATGTTATTAATAGACTTTAAATAATCCAAGAATTTATTTAATCTGAAGTTCTGACCTCTGAAGACATACTGATGATTTATTTACAAATAAATTAATTTAAAAAAAAAAAAAAAGAATTATTTGACTGTTAAATATAAAGGCATGATTTCAAAAAAATGGAATTCAACCATGTGACACATAACTGCAATAAAACCCCAAAATGCCTTAATTGTGCTAGACCATCTATCATGTGATTGTCCTAATATTCTAACAGACGGTTTTGTACCGAAATGTTGTAACTGCCATGAACACTTTTCAAACTATAAAAACTGCCCTATATATATCAGGAATCAACAAATTCAATTATGTAAACAGAGACCAACTACCAAGCCCTCAGAATGCAGTATTTTCAAACCAAAACATAATGATTTTCCAGGATTACCAAAGGCGAATTCTTGTTGGATAGAAAAAAACTTAAAAAATGATAATAATACAGAAAATTCTTCTGCCGAAAATGAGCCTTCAATTAAAGATGTTTTTAATGACATAAAACAGTTCTTCAATATATTTCATGTTCAAAATATTTTTAGTAAATTTAAAAACAGAATTCAAGAAAACAGCAGAAGATGGTATGTCTAAAGTATTTATATTAGTTGAAGGCTTATTGAGCTTAGTTGACTAATATGTAACTTTAATAATATCAATTTAAGTGTTTATTATGTATATAAACTTTGCTTGTGTTTTCCACTAAGGAATTTACTGCATGGTATTTAAATTTTTTAAATCTTGTAATTTCGTTTGTATTTATTCGACAGATATCTTTAATATTCCATAGACTTCCACCGATGTACACAGACGACTATATACAATCACATCAAATTTAAATATTTAACCACCCATTTCTGTTTACTCACTCCCTCGTATTTGTTGAATCGGAGTATTATATATAATCAAACGATAAAACCACTACGGATCATATTTATATCGATATATCAATTAGAATACTATTATTATTTTATTTTACGAATTGATGACCCTTAATAACAAAAACTTAAAACAATGATGTGGAACACCCAGACCTTCCGTAGAAATAATATAGAATTCAAACAATTTATTTTTGACAACAAACCATGCTTAGTATCTGTTAGTGAGACCCAGCTACAGAATTAACAGGAAAGATAGAAATCGAGCAGGCGGTGGCATCATGATTTTGGTGCGCTCTGATTTTCCTCACACATACAGGCCTATCCAAAATTTGAAATATGCTGAGGCAATTGGGGTAGAATTTCAAATTGATAGTAAAAAATGTAATGGCTATAGCAATTTATATACCTCCAATTAAGTTCATATGCTTCCAATAAGTTCATTTTTCAGATCTGTTAAGGATTTAAAAAAAAAAAACAACAAACGTTAGTCTTTGAAGGTCTAAATTCTAAAAATGTGGAATGGAATTACCATAATAACAATAAAAATGGTAAAATGCTATTAAACTTCTTAATGATGCACAATAATAAACTACTTAGTCTGAGTGAACCTACATACATACATTCCAACTCAGGCGCTTAACAAACAAAGCATTATAGATTTAGCTCTCACTCAAAACATAAATAATCTTTCTCGTCTCGTTACCTTGCCTTAACTCGGATCACAACCAAGTGATTTTTCGAATTGAAAATAAGTTTAAAACCACCAATCTGCCTATAAAATACGTTTTTCAAAAGGCAAACAGGAAATTATTTAGATCAATAATTGAAAAACAAATTATATATCAATCCTATCATAAAACACCTAATGGCATCGAAGAAACTATTAAAAACCTAAATACGACAATCAAAAATGCTATATCCCGAACAATACCTCAAATACCAAAAAAATTTCAAATTGAAGAAATTCCGATCTACTTTAAAATCCTTTTATCAATAAAAAATAGAATTAAAAATGAATGAATTAGAAAATGTCTCAAAAAAACAAAAACCATAAAATTATCTTCAAAAGGTTCAATGCTTTCGTAAAAAATCAATTAAATAAAAATAGGAATGAACAATGGTTCCAAACTCTCAAACAATTTCATCCTGGAGGCAAATGTTTATGGCAAATGTTAAATATTCACCAATCATTCCCAACCCATACCTCCAATCAAGCATGATTTTATTTACTTCATTTACTCCGAAAAACTAAAAACAGAAATAATGGCATAATACCTTAGTTCTGTATGTACTATTTCTTCAGCTCAAGGCTCTAAACACCATAACAGCAAAGTTAAAAATACTGTTAAAAAATTCCTTAAAAAATCAGTACCACCTACCTTCCCATCTATATCACCAATAGAAACTAGTAAAACAATTAAGCTACTCCACAACTAGAAATCCCCTGGCCACGATTCCATACTCACCATTGTCATCAAAAACCTAGGTAAAAATGCCTAAATAAATTATTTACTTAAGTAAATTAATACCTAAGTAAATTATTTGTTTAACAAAAATTTACAACTGCATTTTTCATTTATGATAATATCTGTTATCATGGAAAACAGCCAAAGTCATTTCAATTCAAAAACTAATAAAGATCCATCATTAATTATTAATTACAGACCCACTAGTCTATCAAATATACTCACAAAAATATTCGGAAAACTCTTCCTGGCCAGATTGCAAAAGCATATATCCCTCCACAACATTATTCCCGATGAGCAGTTCGGTTTCAGAGCCCAGCACTCCACTGAAGCCCAGCTAGCCAGACTCACAGATTATATCACAAAAGGTTTCAACTACATAAAAGAACATATAGCCATGTTACTGCTAGATATTGAAAAGGCTTTTGACAAACTATGGCACACAGATCTTATCTATAAACTAATAAATTATAATTTCTCACTCTATATCTTTTATCTTATTGAATCTTATCTCAGCAATAGGTCCTTATTTATCACTTTTAACAATAGCAACTCCTCAACCCACTACCTTTCAGCTGGCCTTCCTCAAGGTTTCTGTCTTTTCCCAACCTTGTTTGTTTATTTTTATTTCGTTTAACGTCACTTTATGCTGCTATGGCTAATCGGACGATGCTACGGTGGGAGTCCTAAATTTTGCCTATCAAGGTATAATTAGGATAGAGATCTTTAACGAGTACCTGACATCGCACAGGCTCGGGACCCCCATTTTACGTCCCTTCCGAAGGACGGCATAGCTAAGGATTTTTTACTCCCTTTAAAAAATCCTAAGGTCATCTGCCGGGCTGCGAACCCGCAATCCTGGGTTATTTCCCCAACCTTGTTTAACCTATATACCTCAGATCTTCCCTCATATCCATCAGAACGATCATTGTATGCTGACGACATCGCAATTTATACATCCTCCTTCCGGATTGATACAATAGTGAACCGTTTACAGGTCCTCCTTAAAAAGTTCAGCATTTATTTTGAAAAATGGAAAATTAAAATTAACCCATCAAAAACACAAGCCATCATATTTAGAAATAAAAGACCAATCATAACTCAGAATATAATTATAAATGGAACCACGATCCCTTGGGCAGTCTATCAGTTGCTTAGGTGTAGAATCAAACAAATCATTGACATTCTTTAAACATATTAATAACAAATGTAATAAAACAAAAAATATCATCAGCAAAATGAAACCATATTTCAATAGACAATCTCATTTATCTGCCAAAAACAAATTGATATTGTATAAATATGTTATAAGACCAATATTAACATATTCCTCCCCTGCTAGGAACTATACCTGCAACTCTAAATATAGGAAATTTGATGTTATTCAAACCGCATGTATGAAAGTCATAAACAACTACCCAATGTCTACCAGAATTTCAAACATGCTATTTGACTTAAACCTGCCATCAATTAAACAGTACACTCACAAACACAAAATTTCTTTTCCCTTACAAACAATATCTGTAAATCCCATCATACAAAAAGTAGGAGACAAGATAAGACATCTCTAAAAAGATACACCCACAAACGTACTAAACATATATTACATACATATACATTACATTACATATACATACATTACATATATTACTAAACATATATAAGATATCTATAAAAAGATACACCCACAAACGTACTAAACATATATTAATAGACGTAACATGAAATAATATATATTGCTTTTAAATATATTTTTTATTTTTGAAGAGAAAAGATTTGACCCGGTTGGGATTCGAACCCAAGTGTGGAGAAGTGGAGACTTGGGTTCGAATCCCAACCGGGTCAAATCTCTTCTCTTCAAAAATAAAAAATATATTTAAAAAATATTTATCAACAACTAAGAATTATTTCATAATTTATACTGCTTTTATATTATTTTTTTTTTTTTATATTCTTTATTGAAAATAAATTACATAAAGCCAAATTAGGCTAATAAAAACATAGTTACATGTTTGGATACACATCCCTCTCATGTAAAATAGTAATTAATATGGAGGAATCTATAAACAAGTAAATAATGCAAATTTGATAAAACAGTAGGAAAAACTAAAAAAAAACCTACACAAAAAAAATTAACAATGCTACTTCAATTTACAATTATAGTTAATTTTATGAATTATAATAAATAAGAGTTAAATTATAATCTAAGCCAAATAATAAAGATGATAATACACAACTTATAATTACAAAATAACTTGTAGTAAGACTACTTATGTGCTATAATACAATATCAAACTTATATTCATAACTTTAGGTGTAAAAATGTTTACACTACTGCTAATTTATTTTTATTTATTTTATTTTTTTTTTTTTTTATTTATTTATTTATTTTTTTTTTTTTTATTTATTTTTTTTTTTTTTTTTTTATTTTTTTTTTTTTTTTTTTTTTTTTTTTTTTTTTTAGTCTTTAAGTAATATGTGTTTTGTCCGTTTGTGTTTGTATCTTTTTAGAGTTTTCTTGTTGTAATTACCTATTTCTTGGATATATGGGTTTTCAGATATAGCAGTTGAAAAATGAGTTTGTTTGGGAGTGAATGTGTTGTTTGATTGTAGGAAGATTAAGATCAGTGAGCATGGTGGCAATTCTTGTATATTTGGGGTAATTATGTATGATTCTCATACAAATATTTTGAATAATTTCCAGTTTTCTGTAATTTGTATTGCATGTATTACTCCAAACAGGTGAGGAGTATGTTATCATAGGTCTGATTACGGATTTATAGAGTATTAATTTGTTTCTATTGGATAAATTTGAGTGCTTATTGAAGTAAGGGGACATTTTACTGATCATATTTTTTATTTTGTTACATTTTTTATTTACATGTGCTGTAAATGTGAGGGATCGGTCTAATTCTACGCCAAGATATGCTACTGATTGTGCCCAAGGGATATGATAGTCATCTATAGATATATAGTGGTCTATTGTAGGTCTGCGTTTTGTGAAAATTATTGCTGCACATTTACTTTGGTTAATTTTTATTTTCCATTTGTTGTAGTATCTGTTAAGCTTTTTAAATACGGACGATAAACGGTGGGCTATGGTATCAATCCTGTATGAGCTAGTATATAGGGCGGTGTCATCAGCAAATAGGGATCTTTCAATTGATGGGATACTGGGGAGATCTGATAGATAAATGTTAAAGAGAGTGGGTGAAAGGCATGAACCTTGAGGAAGTCCAGCTGTTATTAGGTGGGTAGATGAGGAGGAATTATTAATTGTAACATATATTGATCTATTGTCTAGGTAGGAATTTATGAGGTGGATTATATAGGGTGGGAATTTGTATGTAATGGGTTTGTAAATCAGTCCAGAGTGCCAAATTTTGTCAAATGCTTTTTCAATATCAAGGAGAAGCATACCTGTGTGTCTCTTTTCGTTAAAACCTTTGGTTATGCAGTCAGTCAGTCTTGCTAATTGTGCAACGGTTGAATGTTGTGCTCGAAATCCGAACTGATCATTTGGAATCAGGTTGTGAAGGGCTGTGTGTTGTTGAATCCTTGATAGTAGATTTTTTTCAAATATTTTAGATATTATATTAAGTAGACTAATTGGCCTGTAATTTTCAGCTTCTGATAAGTTTTTGTTTGGTTTCGGAATGGATATAACTTTAGCTATTTTCCAGGAAGAGGGGTAGTAATTAAAACGGATTATACTGTTGTAAACTTTAGTTATAAAAAAGATGGATTTTTTGCTTATTTTTTAAATTACTATTGCGGGTATTGAATCTTGACCAGCTGATTTTTTCGTTTTTATTTTTTTTAATACTTTGCTTGTTTCTTTTGGGGATATGGCTGGGAAGATAGGAGGAGCAGGATTCTTGAGGAATTTATTTACTACTGTAATAACTTTTCGATGATGGTGATTTGATTTGAAGTTTGTTGTGAGGGAGCATACAGAACTGAAATATTTGGCCAATAATTCAGTTTTTTCTTGGTCGGAGTAAACAAACCCGTTATTATGTCTAAGTGGAGGTATGGGCTGTGAGGAATTTGTAAGGATGTTGTGGATCCGCCATAAACTTTTGTCACCAGGGCGTAGTTTGTTTAGAGTTAGTGACCACTGTTCGTTTCGCCATTTGTTTAATTTGTTTTTTGTTATTGAATTTATTCTATTGGCTATGGATTTGTGGTAGGGGTTTTTTGTCTTTTGGCCTTTTTGTTATGATTTTATTTTTTAAATGTACAAGAGTTTTCAGCTGTGGTGGTAGTTCTTGAGGTTTATATTTGGATGAAGTTTGAGGGATGGAAGCTAACATAGCGGTTTTTTATTATTCTGTTGAGACTATTTATTTTATCTTCAATATCAGCGGGAGATTTTATAGATGGGTTTATATCGATCTGATTATCGATATGAATTCTAAATTTTTGCCATTCCGCCTTTGGAAAAATAAGTCGGATTGGGGGTTTTGTTATTTTGATATTCTTTTCGATTCTAAAAATCACCGGGTTGTGGTCCGAGTTGAGGGATGGGAGAGATATGAGACGGGATAAATTGTTTAAGTTACGCGTTAGAGCCAGATCTATTATACTTGGTTTGTAGCGAGATTGCCTAGGTATATATGTGGGTTCGCTTGGGCTATGTATATTAATATTATTTTTAATAACGAAATTTGTCAGGGTTTTACCATTTTTATTATTGTTGTGGCAATTCCATTCCTTATTTTTTGAATTTAAATCACCAAAAATTAAAGTTCTTTTTCCAATTTTAAACATATTTAAGAGATCAGTATACAGAAGTTTATTTGGAGGTACATAAGTGGCTATTGCATTTATATTTTTATTACCGATCTGAAATTGTATTCCGACAGCCTCAGCGAACTTAAGATTTTGAATAGGTCGGTATGCGTGTGGGAAATCCGAGCGAACCATTATCATGGCGCCGCCACCTGCCCTGTTTCGATCTTTACGGTAGATTTTGTAGCCTGGAACTGAAAAACGGTCATGATGTGATAAACGTGTTTCACTTATTGAGATTAAATGTGGCCGGTTATCAAAAAGAAACTGTTTAAATTCTACGTTATTAGCTCTTATAGATTGGGCATTCCACATCATTATTTTTATATTTTGTTACTGGTTATTCATTTTGATCTAAAAATAAAGAAATTAAATCATTAGATATTTTAAATCCATTTAAACGGACGTTTACGTAAATGAAGGTGTTAGGATTTAAGATTAACGAACGGAATGTTTTTGCTAGGGAATTAGGAAAATATTTACGTGTGTTAACTGTAAATAAATACAAGACAGTAGGTGATTGAACTTGACCTAGTGTGGTTGTTATTCTGATGGTAGTACGGTGTGATAGTGTTATTAGTGATAACTTCTGTCTTGCATGAGTGCCTAAAGGTATATTTACTTTAAAAGGACCAGTTTCGGAATTATAGTTGCTAAAGGTTACTGTGAGTATTATTATACATAACAATGATATACGATATAATTTATAATCTAACAAAAATATATTTATAATTTTATTTTTTATGTCCATTAATCGAGAAATGAAAGTAATCCTTCTACTAATATTAGCATTTTAGACATACTGTCATCCGCTGATTTTATTTTATTCATTATATCTTTGAATTTTATCATAATGTTACTTAAGTTAAACATACTAAAAATGTTTTTAATTTCTTTGAAGCAATCTAATATTGAAGGTTCGTTTGGGGAAGAATTTGAGGTTACCTTGTTCTGTTCCGGAAAAGTATTTTTGAGCCATTTAGAGTCAGCCTTCGGTAGAGATGGAAAATCGTTTGTTATTGGTTTGAAAATTTTTCTGTCCGCTGGTTTTATAGAGGGTCGCTGCTTACTTAGCTGCAGTTGCTGGTTTCTGATGTAAACAGGGCATTTATCGTAATTTGAAAAATGTTGCTCTTTGCAGTTACAGCATTTTGGGAGAAATCCATCCGCCAAAATATTAGGACATTGTTTTGTTAAGTGTTCTTCTGCACATTTTAGGCATCTTGGTTTTTTATTGACATAAGTAGCATTGGGTGACTGTTTTTTTGCTGTTGTATTTTTCCCATTTAATGACTGCATTATTACAATATTTAATGTTGTTTAATTAAGAAAGTTGAGCTTTGTTTTCTAAAATTACTATTGATAAGGGTAATTTAATTTCTTCGCCTTCAATCTTCTTTACCATGGGATATATTTTATAAATTTCTTTCTAATCCTTGGAAATTTAAGTCCGTTTTGATTTCTTCTAATGGAAAGTCAGGCGGCATACCTCTTAATACCACTTTTGGTTTAACATCATGTTCTGGGGTGTAGGTGTGGAAATTTAAATTTTTTGATTTTAATTCTGTTTGAATGTTTCTAAAATCTTCATCGTTATACACATAAAATATAGATTTGTTTCCACTATATTTAAATGTCACATCTTTAATTTTGGTTTTTAAATTATTAATTATATCTTTGTGGTTTCGGAATGATGCATTTACTACCACTGGAGGAAAACGAATTTTGGGAGGTGTGGTGCTAGATTGTTCATTATTTTCTTCCTCTTCTTCGTCCGAAAATATGGAAAAGCTATTTTTAGTCGGGATATTATATTTTGTGGACTCACCTCTTTTCCGTTTTGACAAAAATATTGTTTACTTGTAGAAGGTTCTTCTTCCATATTTATTGTAGAATCACCCCACGGGGCATTCTTCTTGGTGTAAATTTTAAATTCTTCAGTAATAACGATTTTTTCAAATAATTAAAGGAAATAAAATAAAGAATAACACAAAGTTTAAACAAAACAATAAGCGAAACTGAATGAATGAATGAAACGTCTTAACACTGCGGCTGCTAGCTTTAGACTGTGCTTTTATATTAAAAATTATTTCGATAATATGTATTTTA
This sequence comes from Euschistus heros, assembly GCA_003667255.2. Classification (NCBI taxonomy): domain Eukaryota; kingdom Metazoa; phylum Arthropoda; class Insecta; order Hemiptera; family Pentatomidae; genus Euschistus; species Euschistus heros. The sequence continues at coordinate 1,388,246 of RCWM02000162.1, read as the reverse complement.
AGTTATTTATTGTTATTTGTATGTATATTGTTTATTTCTTAACTACTTTTTTTTTTTTTTTTTTTTTTTTTTTTTTGTGTAGGTTTTTTTTCTTCATTTTTTCCTACTGTAAATATCTTGAAGATAGGTAAAAAACCAAAAACAAAGGAAATATGCAAAGTTGCTATAACATGCATAGGGTATAAGTCACCTTTCACATGTAAATATATGTATATAATGGCCTTTTGGCAACAATTTTAACAAAAATGTTTGATAAATGTTAAAAAAGAAACAAATGGAATGTTTAATGGGCAATAAAAGTTTTACCTTAGGAATAAAATTTACATGAAACATATTTTAATAATGTAGCTCAGTGGGTAAGGCGCCTGACTACCATGCTCCCTGGCCGAATTCGAGTCTGACTGAAGGCAGAAAATTTATTTTCTGTCATTTCAGCTGTGGATCAGATTCGAGGTCGTGGGGCCGATCAGCCAGCCTCTTAAAAAGTGGGTACCCTTAATTGGGGAAAAAACCTGGCGGTTGAGCGTGAATTTTAGCCAAATCTCCTCCTTTCACAACCGTTGGCTCAGAAACAGTACTGTCTTGCCTAAGTACTAAACCCGAGACCCTTCATGGGTTGTAAGTGGTACAGGTTTTTTTAATTTTATTTTAATAATTACAATATAAATAAACATATTTGATGCAAATAAAAAAGTGTAATAATTTCATTAGTGCGTTGTTTTTCTGAAAGTTTTAATATCTGATGCATTACATAAATTAGCTACAAATATAATGATGTATTTCAAAGGTATGTTGTCATGGATTGCGGTTGTGATGTGGTAGTGAGGTTGGTCGTAACCATCAGAGGCGATGCCTGAGTCTCATTTCCAGTCTGACCAAACTGGATCAAGATGACCAAGTATGTTGTAGCAGAGGCAATCATCTGAAAAAAATATGGTGAATATCACTTTTAGATGGACACTGTTTTTGATAATAGTTGTGATGAACAACAAATAAAAGGTTTTTGTGGTAAAAAAAAATAATCCGAACTGCAACTGAGGATGTATTAAAATAATGCGTAGTAATTTCATTATGAATATTTTTATTTTTTTTTAATTATTGAAAATCTCTGAAACTAGATATTTTAATAAAACATTAAATATATATATATATAAATGAATGTGTGTATGTCTGTTCTCAATAGATTCAAAAACCATACATCCAATCGCCCTGAAAATTTGGAAAATTATTAAGTATATCCCTGGAAAGGTTTTTGTAAATCAGAGTTGGGGTTCAACAAATATCCCAAAAATATCAAATAATATTTATTTTTTATAAATACTACTTTAGTGCAGGTGTTTTAAACAATTACCAATAAAACATACAGTCAGTCCCAAAAGTATTCGTACACTCTCATTTTTTAATAAAAACAGGATAGATTCGTTATAAGAATTGGGGGGAAAATTAATTTAAGTTCAGTACTCTTAGAACAAATAAATAACCTTTGAAAAAACATATTTTCGAAATTTAAATTAAATACCAACAAGAAATAAAAACACTAATCATATAAAAATAGGAAAAATAGGTTACCCATAAGTATTCGTACAGTCAACTTTGACCTCTAATTCCACTATGGCCTTATCAGTAAAAGTAACAATTCTTTCCTCCAGTCCACCTCTAGGCTTTATTATACACGAATTCATTTTAGAATCTAGTGAAAAAATTCAAATGGGGCGTAAGGGGCGTGAGTTAACAGTCGGTGAACGTGCAATAGTCATCAAGCTTCATAACGAGTGCCGCTCTCTAAGAGAAATTGCGAAAATTGTTAATAGGAGCCACACCACAATTTCTTCAGTCATTAACAGGTATGGTGACACTAAATCACTAATTTCTAAACCACGAATAGGCCGCCCCAGAAAATTAAATGACCATACTGAGAGACTTTTGGTTAGAAAAATTAAAATAAACCCTAAAATAAGTGCAGTAAAATTAGCGGGGGAACTGCAGAATGACCTCGGACTGTCAGTGCACAAAAACACAGTAAGGAGGTGTTTGTACAGACATGGTTTCAATGGAAGAAATCCACGGAAGAAACCTTTCATCAGTGATGTAAATAAAAATAAGAGGCTTTTATTCGCAAAGTCATTCCAAAACCACTCTCAGGACTATTGGAAGCGAGTAATTTTTACCGACGAAAGCAAATTTGAGACTTTTGGGTCTCATGGACCCAAAAAAGTGTGGAGGAAAAAAAAATACTGAGCTACAAATGAAAAATTTAACTCCTACTGTAAAGTATGGTGGCCGCTCTCTTATGGTTTGGGGTTGCATGTCTGCCAGTGGGGTTGGGAATCTAGAATTCATTGATGGAATAATGGATGCTAATCGTTATGTGGACATTTTAAAACGTAATTTGTGTGTAAGTGCGGAAAAGATGGGGATTAGAAATAATTTTGTCTTTCAACAAGACAATGACCCAAAACACACTGCCTGGAAAACAAAGATGTGGATACTGTACAACACTCCAAAGTGGACGCAAACTCCTCCCCAGTCTCCAGATGTTAATCCCATCGAACATCTGTGGGAACATTTGAAAAAAAAAGAATTTCTACTTATGATATTCGAAACGTGGAATCACTCAAGAGAGTGCTTCAAGAAGAATGGAACAACATACCCATATCAGTGACAGAGAAACTTGTGTTTTCCATGCCAAAAAGGCTCAGGTGCATAATAAACTCCAGAGGAGGTCCAACAAAATATTAATTAATAAAATTAAATGTAAAAATTAAATTGTTTGTTAAAAATTGATAGTGTACGAATACTTTTGGTTACTCTGTTTTTGACATTTTACAAAGTTTATTGTTGTTTTTCACTCGTTATTGTTCCTAAAAAATTTGAAAATATGTTCATAATTAAAACTGTTATTTGTTTAAATAGTAGTGATTTTTTTTTTTTTTTTTTTTTACAAACCTTATTCACAATTATGTGTTTCTTTTCTGAAAAATTGAGGTGTACGAATACTTTTGGGACTGACGGTATGTTCTAAATTAATCTATACCTCCTTAGTTTTTTAAGAAGGTTTTCAGAAGAATAAAATTCTATAAAACGATTTCAAATTCATTTTGATGTTTCAGGTTTATATGTAGTTATGTTATTAAAATAACATTTAATTAGTAATATTTGTTAAGAGTTAAACCATGAATAAATTGAATAATTAAATTTTTACTCATGAAATTTACTCATAGAATTTACTTTTATAAAACAAAACTAACCGCAAAAACTACTGAACCAATCTTTACCAAATCTTAACTACACCATCTTCGTAGTTGAAAGAAGGTTTAGCAATAAGAAAATTTACATATTTTCAATTAAATTGTTGGTAAAAAGCGATAAAAATGTGGTACGCAGTGAATTTTGAAAACTGACCGATATGTGGCGAGTGCCATTTAAGAGAGGTTATAACGGTACAGTGTTATATAGAGCTAGAAATTAATAATAAAATTGGCTTAATTCAAATAAATTGTTATAAAAAAAAAGCTATAAATATTTAGTGTGACGTGTGGATCCTAGGGATGTTTTATAATCGAACGATATGTGGTTAGCGGCATTCTGCAACACAGTTTGCAATGGTAAAATTATTTAACCCATCTGTGCCTAATTTATACTACAAAATCTTCATAGTTCTAGGAAGATATTAAATAGTATTTATTTATTTATTTATTTATTGCTTGGCTCTACAGCCCTAGATGGGCCTTGGTCTCACGCAGAAGAGATGACCATTGGAGTTTATCCATAGCTTTTCTTCGCCATCCTCTTATTCCTAGATTTTTCAGGTCGGCCTTCACATTATCCTGCCACCTTATTCTAGGCCTTCCTCTTAATCTGGTACCATCCGGTCTGTCATTCATCATCCTCTTTGGCAACCTCCCGTCCGGCATCCGTTGGACATGTCCCAGCCACCGCAATCTTCCTTCCTTGATGACCGCTACTATATTCGGTTCCCCGAATAGCTCTTCCAATTCTTTGTTCCTTCTTATTCTCCAATTTCCATGGTCGTTTACTGGGCCAAAAATTCTTCTGAGAACTTTCCTTTCCCAAACTAGAAGTATTGCCTCGTTCCCTTTTGTTAGTGTCCAGCACTCACTTCCATACACTACCACAGGCCTAATGACTGTTTTATACATGTTAACTTTTGCAGCTCGTGATAATGCTCGGAACTTCAGTATTTTATTAAGAGCGTACATGCATCTGCTGCCTGCTGTAATTCTGGCTTTAATTTCAGTTTTTATTTCGTTATTTTCCGTTATTAGGGAACCTAGGTACTTAAAGCTCTTGCACCATCGGAACTTATGCTCATTAATATGCATCTCCTCTTCTCTGCGAGGTTGGTTTCTTGCTGTAATCATAAACTCTGTCTTGCTCTGATTCAGCTTCAGTCCTCTATTCTTCGCCGCTGCTTCAAACTCTTCCAGCACTCCGGAAAGGGCTGGTAAAGTACGTGCTGTGAAGACCACATCGTCAGCATATGCCATATGTTGAGTCATCCTGTTGTAAATATTTTCACCGGGGCTTGTTCTTCAACAAAGCTCCTGGCCCTCCAGGTTGGGGGTTAGGCATTGGGCCAACAACCCAATCCTGGAAAAACCTTAACGTTTCGAACACACTATTAAATAGTATAGTTTACTATAATAATACTTTAGGTTAAGGTCGGCTAACTAAAAGGTTGGTGTAGCGCGGGTCAAGCTAACTGGCTTGACCCGCGCTACACCAACCAGTTCGATCCTTACGCTTCACTTCGAGTTTAAATTTATCGATTGTTCTTTCCTATAACCTCACATGTAAACAATCGCTTCTATTAGAGGTGGGCCAAGTAGTTCCTTTTGAGGTAATTCATTCTAATTGAACTAGTTCAAATGAACTAAATAGTTCATTTTCCAAAAGAACTATGGAAATGTACTGAACTAAGAGAGGAATTGAAACTATGGAAAAAAGGGAGAGAACTGAGATGTCAAATGAACTATACTGAAAAAAAAACACTTCTATCTTATTTCTGCATTTATTTACATTTTTTAATATTTATGATATATTTACATAGTGTTAACGAAAAGAATGATAATTTCCGATGCGAAAAACTCGCATCGGCCTCGAGAAAATGGACTGTATTGGAAAATATCAAAACGAGTATTAAAACGAGGTTTCGCACCTTTGGGGAGATATTATTGAGAAGGTAACCTAAACAAATGTTACATAAAAACCCACTCACCTGGTTACAGCCGCCGACGGTCTGTTCGGAGGCCTCCGAAGTCGTTACGGGCTGGCAAATGCTTCTCCCAGGCTGCAATATTTGTTCAGGATCTCCTCCTCTTATATTACCACTCATTAAGAGTATAACTAAATCTTTACTGACTGGCACAGGAAATAAAAACACTTTTAAAACAAGAATAGGGTCCTGGAAGACTATTTTGTCTTGGTCAAAAAAACGATGGAAGACCATGAGGTCTTGGACAACTTGTATAAGTGCGTACTGGAACGCAGATGCTAGAAGAAAGAGCATTTTTCCTGTAAGGATTAACGCAGATAAGGGCTAGTTACCTAGAGATCCACAGAGTGCGTCAATACGCGGTATATTAAAGTTTTCTCCTTTCCCCCCTCACAAAAGCGCCGACTTTTGTCGGCCCCCCACCCAACCCAAACTTTTTCAGATTTTTTAACATAGAAAAATGGTTTCATCGTAAATGTTATATTTACAAAACTTCTAAGAGTCCGAAACACAGAAATGGCTAATCCAATCAATAAATATATATTAAAAGTTGTAGATCATTACATTTTGTGCAAGATAGGGTTTTTAAAGAAAACATTTGCCCATTCATACTCTTAGATACGTCAAAAAACCAAAAATTGTTGGTTGAATGTGGATAAACTGCGTTAAAATTGCAAAACTGTAAACTGTAATTTTTATTCTGGATTTATTTCAAGTATAAAACTTTTCAGCTTTATGAATACTACGGATTGTAACAAAAAATGTTAGGAACTTAGGTTCATTGTGGAAAAATAAATAAAACAAACATGGTATTTACTCAGTCAATAGGTTGAGAATTAAAGGTAAATATCAAGTCCTTGGCTTTAATATCTAAAGGAAAAGGGATTTAGAGTTTCTCCATAAATGAAGGAGAGTAACCTTTCCCCTCGAAAAGTAGCGACTAAAACACCGAAATAAATCGGAAGAAGGTTAGAATCGATAAAAGGTATTCTGGGCGCGTGTAGGGGTCGGCGGCTGGTAAGCCGACCGTTACCAAAATAATCAATGGGTTAGTGAGCGTGCTATATTGGCAGCCAAAAACATTGACGTGAATTTAACAAACTGCACAAATCAATTGTACCTATGTTATATTCAAATGACATATATGTAGGGATAATTTTATTGTTAATTTTCATTTTGATATATTGCATACATTTGATCATTAATAAATTATGTTTGAGGTATCAAAACTGCCTTTTTGTTTAAACACAGCAACGTGTGAACGGGTACAGCTAGTACTTTCCCTGTGTTAGTACAGTGAACAGTGAACAAGTGTTAATACCGTGCTCAATGCATGATTAGACCCTGTCCTATCTATACGGGCAGCGTCTGATATTGACTTTTATTTTTATTTTTTTATTTTTTATTTTTGTTTTCTACTTTTCTATAAAATAACGGAATTTTTGCTTCAAATAGTGAAGAACAATGGGAAGTGGTACAAACCTCAAAAGGAACGAAAAGAAAAAGATTAACCTCGAACAAAAAAATAGAAGGTAACTCAATCCTTACAAAAAATATTAATGACATTTTGAGCGATGAGGAAGAGGATATTCCAAAAGAATGCTTAGATCAAGCTAATAAGAAACCAAAAATTCCACCGATTGTCCTGTATAACAAATTTAATAACAAACAACACACAGGTATGGTATTACTGGACGTGCAAAGTGCTTTTGACAGTATCTGGCACAACGAGATAATATTCAAACTGACGCTTTACAATTTTCCACCATATTTAATAGGACTTATAAAAACATATTTAGCAAACCGCACGATAAAAGTATCTCTATAGATGGCCACTACTCCACAGTACGTACACTTTCCGCCGGTCTTCCTCAGAGCGGAGTTTTATCTCCAACACTTTACGGTATTTACACAAATGACATACCTAACTTATTCAAAGTTCACAAATCTCTGTTTGCCGATGATACGGCTATTTATACTTCAAGTTATAGACCAGACACAATCACTAATAGACTAACTACAGCACTAAAAAAAATAGAGAGATTTTACAATAAATGGAAAATAAAAATAAATCAGGAAAAAAAACACAAGCAATAATATTTACAAAGAGACGGCCAAACAATATTCCCCAACTGACTGTAAACAGAACGCCTGTACCTTGGTTCACACAGATCAAATATTTAGGACTCAAGATGGATAAAGGACTGACGTTTACTTCACATACTGATTATGTGTGTACTAAAGCAAACAGAGCTCTGTGCACTATATACCCATACTTTAATAGGAAATCAAAGCTTAGCGCAGATAATAAACTATTATTATACAAAGCTTGCTTAAGATCTATATTAACATACGCAAGCCCTATATTTAGTTCTATGTCTAAAACAAATAATAAAAAACTACAAGTATTCCAAAACAAATGCCTTAGAATCTCAGGAAACTATGCATTCTACACAAAAATTGAGATTTTGCACAAAGAACTGTGGATACCTTATATTAAAGTGTTCATTGAGAAAATATGTAAACAATTTTTTATTAATTGTAAAAACAATAAAAACCCACTCATAAAAAATATAGGGAACTATATAATCTATATATATAGATATTTAAGAATGTATAGTCACAATTTTTGTTTATTTTATTACTAGGATGTTATATTTTTCTGTTTACTTGTTGAAAGTTTTTTTTTCGTATATTTTTCTTTCATTATAAATTATGATAACATCACATATATTTTAAGTTGAATATTAGTATTATACTTTAAGTTGAGTCTGGTTTATTTTCTTGGTACAGCATACAATTTTGTGAACTGTAAATACTAATTATATAAAAAAATAAAGAAAAAAAAAACAAAAAACCGCAGTTAGTACTTTATATAATGTAGACCAATTCCATTAAAACAATTAGTGCAACTGCTGTAAATATTTTTTTGTACTAAGTGTATTTTGCATCCTCAAAATCAGGTGCACTGATTTAAATTATTATTTAGAAACTGATGTATGAGTTTAATATTTACCAACCGAATGAACCAAAGGATAGTCCAGGTTAAAGAAGCCACATGCAGTGAACACCATCTCTCTCTTCATTGAGATATGCAACCTCAGCTTGCTCTAGTAAAACATTCAATGATTGTTTTTGTTATCACTTTTATCTATAGAATCATATTAAGAAAATAATAATTTAATGATTCTGGACCAGAGATTAGACCAATATTTAAGGGAGAAATCTTCTATGTTTAAATTCCAGGAGAGGATCTGGAAGCAGGTAGATCAAAAAAGGCTTCTAGAAACACAATATTATAAACCTTTACTGAGCAAATGTATGATCCATGTTCAGATTTGCCAGTGCAATGATCCCCTCTTCCACTCCCATGTTAATTTGACCCTATATTCTTGTTATTGAACTGTATCTCAACCTTTATAAATGTTATTATTACTTACAATCAATATGAGGTAAATTTCTTAGCAATATTTTTTTTTTTTTCTATTGTAAAAGTAAATTTTCCTTGTCTACCAATTTGGAAAAATTGCGGTAAAGGTAATTATTCAGCTTTTTCTAAAAGAGGTATTGATTTATTTGGATGACAATCAGACAGGTGTTGAGTGTTTGAATTCATACCAGGCGGTCAAGAAGGTTGCTATAAAGTTCAACACACCTCTTCTGTTATCGGTTCAGTTCAGAGGTTATTTTCATATACATCGATGACAAATAATCCAAAACGTTCCAAATTGTCTGATAGCGTATTTGAAAAAAAAAAACGGTAATTTGAAAGCCAATATGAAATATTTAGATTAACATTTAAAAATTTAGAACATTATGGAATTTAACCAAAAAATCCTCCACCTCATTGGCTAACTGCCAAAAATTAACTAAATAATGTAAGTTGATTTAAATATCGTATTTTGCATTGTAGTAATTCCAAATTGAATCTCTCATAGTAATTTTTTTCTCATGTCAGCAAATTAATATGACTTTTTTGGACTTCTTATGACTTTTTAGTATTAGTTAATTTTTGGCAGTTAGCCAATGAAGTGAGGAGTTTTTTAGTTAAATCAAAAAAGAATTTAATACCTTCCTAGAAAATGTTACTCAACAGGCATTTGCTCATTTTCTTACGCAGGGAATGTTCATGTTAATTTTTACCCAGGAAATAGCCCTCCTGATAAGATTTTTCGATTAGACACCCGGGTCGGGGAATATCTAAGTGCAGTTGGTGGGAGCACATGACGTCCGTCCCCCTATCAATTTGATGAGCGACCGAAATAAAATTTTTGAAAAATTTATACGACTAAGGCGCGGTGCACACTGGAGAAACCGGTTTCTAGAAACATGGAAACGAAGTTGCTTGAAACTGAAAGATAGGATTAATGTAGGTTGCTGCACACAGCGTTTCATGAAACGGGGTTTCAAAAACCGGGTTTCTTGAAATGCTGTGTGCACCAACTTACGTTAATCCTATATTTCAGTTTGAAGCAACTTCGTTTCCATGTTTCAAGAAACGCGTTTCTTGAAACCGGTTTCTCCAGTGTGCACCGAGCCTAAATATATCCGATAGTTCAAAAGGTAATAATAGTTATTATATTCGTATACAAGATACTTTTCTATCGAATAAAAAAATATATCATATTTTCAAATACTTATATTGTCGGATACAATAGTATTCGAATAGTTATTGGAATACTTTTTTTGTATTTGATAAATTTACTTTTTTCTTCGAATAGTTTTTATATTCGAATATAAAATCTTCGAATAGTATCTAAATAGAATTTATGCCCAACTCTGATCTTTTGTTACAAAGATCCAATTTATTTAAAAAAGTGTCATATCTTATTTAATATACGTGGACAAGTTCAACAATGTAGGCCAAAAGGTCAGCAGACAATTACCGCTATTTCATACTGAATTTCCTATTGACTACTTCCAATCATTATATCCTTGCATACAGCTATCAAGTATGATGTCATTACTCACGTTGTGAAGAATTTCGTTAGTCGTATCGTCAATCATGAGCTGGTACAGCATTGAGTTAAATTCCTTTGACTGGAACACAGTTCAGAACACACAGGATAATAAGTCATGAGATATTCATTGCGATTATTATGAAGCAAGTTGTTTTTTTAATTTATGATAATTAAAAAAAAATAAGATATGTAATACACAACTTCAAAATCTAATAAGATTTATATACTTATAGAAATACATTTTGACTTATATTTATACCTTTATATAAGTCTTATACACTATTGTACAATAACTAATGAAATAATGGTAGTAGCTAAATTACTCAGGATATGATACAATTTTTCACATAATTATTGCTCTAGTTAATTTATAAATAAAGATCCATAGAAACTTTTATTTGAGTAAATTGCTAGCTATATAAAAACCTTTAGAAATGACTTTTTTTTTTTAAATAAACCCAGTACCTAAAGTACTAACCACAAAAGTGAGGTAAGACAAATTTCACCATCAAAACATTTATTTTTTAACTTTAACTTATTACTGGGAAAAAGTTATAATTATTTGTACTTAGTGGTTCCAAGGTTGTGATTGGAAAACAAAAACAGGTCAGCGCGGAGATCGCTGGAAGGCTTCTGGATAGATTCCAGCGAGAAGTGAAGGCCTTTAGGAAAATACTCCAGGTTATAAATAAATGTCTCTGGATAAAGTTTATTTTTTCATTGAATTCATTCAATCTTCACCTGTGTCCATTGGTTCTTTAAGGTCATATCGCCCATCCGATGGAACAACGACGTAACTGCGAATAAGGTAAAAAAAAAAAATTACTAAGATTAATACATTAGAAGTGTTCCCAAAAGTTTAATACATCTAGAAACGTCGAATGAATTGTAGTCTGGTCTATCCAAAAGTTTATATGAGTATAACTTATACCTATAATGGTGAATGATAGTGTTTCTTCTGTTTCTCGCTTATTCTGTAAAATTCCATTTTTTGTAGTTGCGTCATTGCTCCACCGGTTGAGCGATTAGTTCTTATAACGGCACCACGAATAAAGTTCTTTAGACTACAATTAACTAATTATTAGAATGCTTGGCTTATCTGAAAATGTATGACATTTTTTTTTTCGATAACCTTTTCTTAGGTAAAAATCTTTTTCTATCATTGAGTAAAAGCGGTAATTATAATTAAATTTATTTTGTGAAAAAATAAAACAGAATAATATCGCTTTAAAAAACTTACAAACTTTACTTTACTAACCTTCTTGGATGCCAACTCTGATGCATGGCTTATTTTCCAGCAGAAGAATAAATAATACGTCATTATCATAAAGTCTCCTAAGATCAACTTGTAGTTATCTAAGAAGTTTTCTTTAAAATGTTCAATGACGCAGTACGCGTGGAATACAGAATAAACAAACAAAATCGATACCAAGTAAAGAAACTGGAAACAATATATTTCATTGACGTTCCTAGCCACCGAAATGATCATGTCAGCTGCTTCGATGAGCTGTTCTATCACTTTGATATTTAGCTTCCGGTATAAAGTTCGCTTCGATATTCTCAAAGTATTGATTTCAGCCTCAAATAATTCGCTAACTACGCCTACAAGGTAACAGAACTGTGAAATACACAAATTGTATCCGCTTAAAACGTATAAGAGAAGAACAGACCGGCTAATATGGTCTATGGGAATGTTTCCTGTAATGGTGAAAATAATCACGACCACCAAGGGAATAACGATATCGGACATTAAGAATCGATTACTGTTCTTTCTGTTCAACGTATTTATTTCTATTTTAAAAAAGATTAGTTTCAAATTGTGGATAGAGCGGACTGTTTCCTGCAAAAGGTTCCTCTTGAGTAAAACAAAACCAAGACAGCAAGGATATTGAAAAACGTGCAAAAAAATAAGGAATTGATTCATTGCATATCTTATAGTAAGATCTAAATCAAAAGTTCTTATGTTATTTGCTAAAACGGTACAACTTATATATGAACATATGGCGACGTAAACAACTGAATAAGAGAACAATAATTTGTCCAATTCTAAGACACCGTTAACCACTCTAAAGGGGAATAAGCCCATGGCGGTGGAAGCAATGAACAGCGGATTATATTTCATAGTAGTAGCGAATGGTCGGCACATTTTGAAATTGAGTAAGATACTACTGCGTTCAATATCTTCCATTATTTCCGAAGGGTTGCATTACTATAACTAACACTTTAATATCCTTTATATTGTTATCCTTTCAAAGGTCAATTCAATCCCAAATGGCCTCGGCCGTATTTAATTATTCATCAACACTGGACCGACTTATAATTGCAATAGTTAGATAATTTATTTCTTTATATTCTTCTAATGTAAGGCGTTTTTTTAAATAGTGAAACCATGTATTGTTTAAGAATGAAAGAACTGAATTCCTGGAAGATCAGTATGATTCACTCAACACGATAAGGTCTGTTAGTTTTTTTTTTTGAGCTTTAGAGATCATTAATGACCGAAAAATCTACCTTTCTATCGAACTCATTAAGAATGTTAGTATTTATATGTTGTTATGTAAGTTACAGCTTTATCTATCGAACTCATTAAGAATGTTAGTATTTATATGTTGTTATGTAAGTTACAGCTGCCCCACCCCTCTTATCTCGTCTGTTGCCGCCCCAGTCTCCGAAGAGATTGGATATTACAACTTTCGACTGTGATGCTTTGTCCACCGCTTAAAGGTGAGAGTGGATAGGCTGATGAGATCTCTAATGGATCTTATGTTACACATCACACCCCCTTGGACCCATGACTGCTTTTTGCTCTTTGTATTTTTCCCAATATATTACGGCGTTGTTACAATATTTTATATAATTTAATTTTGGTAATTGCTCTTCCCTCTTCTCTTCCCCTTCAATATTTTTTACCATAGTGCATATTTTGTGAATTTTCAACCCTTGACCGCTTAAGTCGGTAATTATTTTGTCTGTTGGGAAATCTGGTGGTATTCCTCGTAATAATACTTTGGGTTTTACTTTATGTTTAGGTGTTTATGTTGAAAATAAAAAAAAATTATTCCTTTTCATTATCCTATTAAAATTCTAATTCCGCTTGTCCTCAGAACTGTATAAGTAGAATATAGATTTATTTTCATCGTATTTTCAGGCATTCTGCTTAGGCATATTAAAATGTTCTGATGCAATCGTATAACGACTATCTTAGTAGAGGGGGAAAAAATTAATAAACAAACAAAACAACACAAAATTAAAACGATAACGGTGGGAGAACTGAGTGAATAAGCGTCTTTAAACTGCAGCTGTTAACTTTTAAACTGAATTGACTTGTAAAAAAATAGTCCTATTATGGGTAATAAATAACATCATAGGTCTATTTTTTCTTTTATTCAAAAATAAAAATACTGAAAAAAACTTTAAAAACACGTAAAAAATATGAAATTTTCAATATGTTGGCATATTTTGGGGCTTATGCGCGGCCGGAAGATATTGTGGCTGTCAAGAGTGACATAAAGTTTTCTTTCCTTTTTTTTTTTATTGTAATTGGTTTCTTTTTTATTGCATTCCGACATTTTTTTTAATTTAATTTTTTTTTCATTATATTGTTATTTTGCTTTTACAATTTAATTTATTTCAATTTTTTTAACCTTTTTGAGCTCTATGATAAGACGGATGTTGTCACTGTTCTGAAAAAAGCGAGGTTGCGATGGCTGGGTCATTTGGGGAGAATGGAACCTCGAAGGCTACCAAGAAAAATTTTGACGGGAACACCAGGAGGAGCAAGGAGAAGAGGCAGGCCCAGGCAAAGATGGATGGATGATTTGGAGGGGGACATGCGGCGGCTGACTATCCGGAATTGGAGGAACGTGGCCGCGGACAGAGAGGAGCGGAGAAAGCTGTGTGCAGAGGCCCAGGTCCTTCATGGTCTGTAGCGCCCGATATAGAATAGAATAACCTTTTTAAGAACATATGATAATTGAGTTAACACATGAAGAGGTTATCTCTTACATATGCTGTACGTTTTTACAATTAAAGTGCATTAACTTTCTATTTTACAGTGTATTTACTTTTTCAATTAATAAAGCTGTTTTTTGAATAAATCCTGTGTTAATTTAATCTGACACAAACTGCCAGAACAATATCAACTGATCTAAACCAAATTAAAAACAACTTTTTTAGGCTATTTTTGAAGACGCTTTCGAAATACTGTAATTCAAAAATGAAAAAAAATAATCGCAAAAATGAAGCTTTTTCATATCTTGTCTATGCCCGACAGGAAGATGTCAACCGATTTCAATAATTTTTTCTTTCTGTTTTCGTCTATATGATTCGCAACATTTCGGCGCCATTACGATTTCAAAATTAAAAAAAGGTTTTTTTTCGGCCCACCTATTTTAGATTAGGATGAGGAGACGGAGATTTTGATGTAAATGCTTAAAAATCCTGTTATCTATTATTGATATTGATATTATTATAATATTTTAGAATTAGATTAATATCGCCATGAAATATTTTTATTATATTTGTTTAAACACAGTTATTTATAACACTAACGATTCATTAATAAATCGCATTTCCGTAACATAACAATAAAAGAAAACAAAAATTACTATTTCAAGACATTTAGGCGCGGGGCATACTGGAGAAACCGGTTTCTAGAAACGTGTTTCATGCAATTACTGTTTCATTGGAACGTGCACACAGAAGAAACGGGTTTCCATCAGTTTTGAAATGGATTCTGATGACGATATGCTTGTGTTATGGCGGTGACTAAAAACTAAGATGAAAGAACGAAAGTACTGGGTTCACGCGATGGTCAGGGATCGGCAACAAAGCTGTTTTATTGCAGCTTGCGAACTAAGCAGAGATCCTGATAAATTTGAGGATTTTTTTGGGATGTCGAAGCCACTATTTGATGGATTACAAGAACTTGTGAAGCCAACAATAACAAAAAAAGGACACCAACTGTAGGTTAGCACTGAGTGCTAAGGAAAAACTAACTACTACAGTATATAAAATATATATATACAGGGTGTTCAGCACAAGACTGCAGTAACTTCGAGAGACGATTTTAGGCATCATTTGATTTTAATAGATATTTCTGATTTTATGTTTTTTCAAGAAATTTCTAATTTTTGACAACTAATTTTCTATATTTCCCGAACTATTGAACCTAGAGCAATTTCAATACAATGCGGCAAAATCATGATGAACTTCGCCTAGCAGTAGATGCAATCAGAAGATCGGTGCTATGTATGAGATATAGGGGAGGACATTTTGAACAATTATTGTGAATTAAGTATGTAAATTTTAATTAAACTGTCTTAAAAGTTTCTTAAATATCAAATATTAGAATAAGATAAATAGGTAATTGTGATTAAATTACTTTTCTATTAATAAAACTATTTAACATTTTTGAGCATTCTCTCAGTATTTCCCAAAATGCCGATGTTGCATCTCCCTGTTTTTTATAATTAATAAGTTATTTCAGTATCAATATTAGAAATTATCTCTATTCATGGTTTAGCATTCGAAACATTAAAAAACTATTATGTATTATGCAAACATTAAAAAATTATTATGTATGTATTGTTCAGTTCAGTGATTTCACTACATAAGCAGGGTGTTCGAAAATTTTTGTATTCAATCAAATATTGTTTGTAGAATAGTGGTTTTACTTTAATATTGCGTTTACAAATCATTGGCCATTCGTATGAAGTTTTTCTAATGATGACAGGCCCATGCATGTTTAACTATCCCCACTGTCTAATGAAGACATGCTCATGCTTGTTCAAGTCCCCCACCTATTTTCCTTTTCTTCCTTCATTTTTTTCTTAGATCAGCACTATATTTGATTGAAAAAGGAAACTCTCATAAGAAAATAGTGTACTTCTGAAAGAAAGTTTATTTTTTCTTCTAAAATGTAAGTATAAATCTTCTTTTTATTGCCACTTGATGAAGTATTTATTGTTTTTATCAAGTATTTCTTTTACCAAATATTATATTTCCCAAAATTGTATTTATTTATAATCCTGTTTTATTTTCAGGTCTATTCTATTTAAGACAAACATAGCATGGACAACCAAAGAATTGCTAGCAATACTACAGGAAGAAAGTGATGATGAATCATCTCCCGAAGACTGTTTAATTGCATTTTACATACCTCAAGAAGAGGACAGACTCAAAGACGATGAAAATATAATTGTCGAGAAACCTTTGGAAACAGATATTGCAGGTACATTAGAATTCCATAAAAATAATGATAAAGGGTCGTTATCAAATAAAATGGCAATTTTGCTGTCCCAGCACTTTAAATGGCTGTAAAAAAAAACAACATGTAGGCCTTAAAACTTCAATTTTAAATGTTTAATAAAGAAAAAATCAAAATTAATTATTAAAAATGTTGACGTACGTTACTGTTCATAGGTCAAGTTTTCAACTTTTAACCTTCACAAAGAGTATAGAACTTTGTCTTCGTTTTATTCTCTTTGTTATTTCTTGTTAAATTATGTGTATATTAAATGAAAGTAGAACTTTTTTTTTTAAATATAAAATTTTTGTAACGTACGTTAAATCTGGGGTTCCATTTGTTAAATTTATAGTAAAAAAAAAAGAAGAAAGAATTATGAAATAAAGCTTTTTTTTTCTCTTAATATATACATATACAATGAAAATACTGTAATAGCTAGATAGTTTCTCTTAGTCACCATTAAGTGTGAACATATTTTTGACATACGTTACCAGCAATTAAAAATAAATAAATTAATCAGTTAATAATAATTTTTTGGTAATGAAGGATTATTGAAAGGGTCTAGACATTCTTAACAGATGTTAATAACTTTGGGGGGGGGCAATAATAAAATCTATAAACTTTTTAACATAGTGAAAAAAAAAATTTGGTAATGTACATTAAATTTTTTGAAATTTACACAAAATTTATTACAATTGCTCCAGTGAAATCACTTAAAATTAGCAACCTTTAGAATCCTTTATCAAAACCTGAATAAAAATCGTAATGCTGACAAGTTATAAACCCGGTTACGTATGTCAAATTATTAAAAGTTTTATTTCTTTTAAAATTCATTACAAATCAAGGGAGCGAAAATTTGACAAACCATCTCAGGTATATATTCTCAAGTAGTTTGGCAACATCATAGTATGCCACAGAACATGAATAAGTAATCTTTTTTTTTTGAGGATTTTTGGTTTTTCTGGAAAGCTAAATTGCCATTTTATTTGAAAACATCAATTTCTCATTATGAAAAAAACGAACTACTAACTAAAAGACCAAAGCAATCCACGAAAAGTAGTGTACAGCCCAACCGGACAAAAACAGTTTCAGTTAACCTTTCTAAAAGGGCTCACATTGAATAAAAATTTCCTAAAAATAGGTTGTTTTTTTTCTAATAATATATCTATAGATGTTCAGATGGTACCTTACTTTGGAAGGCTCTTTGCAAAAATGTTCATAAAAGGAATACCAGTACGCTTTGGATTCAAAATATGGTGCATGTGTTCTGTTGACGGGTATCTCTTTCAATTTCAACCATATGGAGGAAAAACTGAAAAAACTCGTCTCTTAGATTTTGGAGCTCATGTTGTTTTGGACTTTGTGAATCTGAAACCTGACCCAAAGAAGCATCTCATTTTCTTCGACAATTTTTTTTCATCACATTCACCACTGCAAGAACTTAAAAAAATTGGTTGCTTTGCAACAGGAACTATACGGGATAACAGAACTGCAAAGTGCCCAATTGAAGATGTAAAACATATGGCTAAAAAGGCTAGAGGGGCATATGATTATGCATTTGATGAATGCAATGAAATCTGTATAGTTAGATGGAACGGCAACTCCGTAGTCACTGCAGCAAGTAATAATTTTGGCCCGGAGCCAATAAAAAAAGCAAAACGCTACAATAGGAAAAAGAAACAAGCAGAGATTGTAGCCCAACCTAATATAATCTAACAATACAACAAATACATGGGAGTAGTAGTCTTGCATGATAATGGAGTGGCAAACTGAAAAAGAATAAAAAAACAATGATGGTGGCCTCTGTTCATAAATATGACTAAAAGTGCTGTGATTAATTCACGGAAAATTTATAATATAGCTAATGAAAGCAAGATGCTGTAGCTTGATTTCAAATCATACATTGCAAGGACTTGTTGTTATTTGAGTGAACAGACCAGATAGCCAGATATATCAATAAACAGCCTAGAAGACGAAGACCATCCATGAACTCGGTGTTAGATGAAGTGAGAAAGGACAAAATCGGACATTTGACTGTCAGGGGTGAGACAAGGCAAAGCTGCAGAATATGTAGAAGCCAGACTATTTATAGGTGTGAGCGATGTAATGTTAAATTACACCCAGAATGGTTTAAAGCATACCACAGATAAAAAAATTAATTTTTTTATTTTTGTTTGAAATAGTGTGAATTTTGTAATTATTTATTTATTTTATGATTTAATCAACTGTAACAAAGGTTTTCATAAAAAAAAGTATTATTGTAGCATTAATAAATATATCACCTTACCTACCTCAGGAAAAAAAAAATATATTGTCTACTGGCTAATGTTGCGTGAGCGCAACATTTTCTGCCACCATTATGGCTGAACAAAAATTTTTTTTTTAATTTTTCTTTGATTGAAACCACTCTAAAAATATTTCTTTGGAGAAAAATCAAAAGTTTCAACTAATTTATGCCTTGCCGTAAATGGGATAATGTGCTGATCTCTGAACACATGCTGTAGATTAAAACTAAATAATAAGAATCATTTGACTGTTAGATATATAGGAATGATTCCCAACAAATGCAGTATTCAATTGGGCTAACAAAAGTTTCACCTTGGGATAAAATTTACATGAAAGATATATTAATAATTACAATATAAATAAATATATTTGATGCAAATAAAAAAATGTGACAATATCAATACAGCATATTGTGTTTCTGAAAATTTTAATGTCTGATGCTTTACATAAATTAGCTATAAATCTCATGATGTGTTTCAAAGATGAGTAGTCATGAATTGTGGTTGTGATGTGGTAGTGAGGTTGGTCACAGCCATCAGAGGCGATGCCTGAGTCTCATTTCCAGTCTGACCAAACTGGATCAAGATGACCAAGTATGTCGTAGCAGAGGCAATCATCTAAAAAAGTATGTTAAAAAATCACTTGTAGATGGACACTGTTTTTGATAATAGTTGTGATGAACAATAAAGCAAAGGTTTTAGTAGTAAAGAAATAATCCAAACTGCGACTGAGGATGTATTGAAATAATGCGTGGTAATTTCCTTATTTTTCCTTATTTTTTTTTTAATTATTGGAAATCTCTGAAACTAGGCATTTTAATGCAATATTATTAAATCAATAATACTTTAGATCATCTACACCAATTCCATTTAAACAATTAGTGCAACTGCTGAAAACATTTTGATGTGCTAAGTGTATTTTGCATCCTCAAAATCAGGTGCACTAATTTAAATTATTATTTATAAACTGATGTAAGAGTTTAATATTTACCCACCGAATGAACCAAAGGATAGTCCAGGTTAAAGAAGCCACATGCAGTGAACACCATCTCTCTCTTCATTGATATGTGCAACCTCAGCTTGTCCTAGTAAACCATTCAATGATTGTTTTTGTTATCACTTTTATCTATAGAATCATTTGTAAGAAAATAATAATATAATGATTTTGGACCAGTGATGGTTTGACCAATATTTTAAGGAGGGATCTGCCATGTTGGAATTAGATGAGTGGATCTGGAAGCAGGAAGCTCAAAAAAGGCTTCTAGAGGTTATTTTCATATGCATCGATCACAAATAATCCGAAACGTTCCAAATTGTCTGATAGCGTATTTGAAAAAAAGGGTAATTTTGAAAGCCAATATGAATTTTTTTTTTTTTTTTTTTTTGGCCCAAGACTTCCATTGAATTCCTATACTGGCCAGGGTGGGAAGGTCAAGATTCATTTCGTGGGTCCGCCACGAAATAAATTTTAACCCGCCCAGGTGGGATTTGAACCCATGACCTTCTGGTTACGAGCGCGCTGAGACACTCGCTCCAACTCACTCGGCCATTGAGTCAGCAATGAAATATTTAGATTAATATTAAAAGATTAATAACATTTATGGAATTCAAGCAAAAAACTCTCAACCTCATAGGCTGACTGCCAAAAATTAACTAAATAATGTAAGTTAATTTATATATCTTTTTTTTTTTTTTTCAATGTGGTAATTCCAAATAGAATCTCTCATTGTACTTTTTTTTTCATGCCTGCAAATTAATATAACTTTTTTGGACTTCATATGAATTTTTCATAATAACTTAGTTAATTTTCGGCAGTTAGCCATTGAAGTGAGGAGTGTTTTGTTTATTATAGGAAGTAAAAATACCTTCCTACAAAAAAATATGTTGTTTATCAGGCATTCGCATGATTTCTTACATTGGTGTTCCTTTTCTTGCGAAGGGAATGTTCATGTTAAATTTGACTCAGAAAATAGCTCTCGTCATAAGATTTTTTAAATAGACACCCTGGTAGAGGGATAGGATATCTAATTGCAGTTGATGGGATCATATGGCGTTTGTACGACTTAAATGGTGGTTTTGAATAAACGACTCGAAGGTGAAGACAAGCAGTATGCTATGAATACCCTGTTCGACTGTGATGGTTTTAAACAGCAATTTGATTAATTTATTGAATTATCAGTTTATAGTGGTAATTCTGTTAAATATGTATGTATTACTATTTTGTTAAGTTATACATTTGTTATTATTGTGAAAATTATTAATATTAAGGCTAAATAAATATATCCTTATCCTTATCAATAGTGGTCATGATAGGAATATTGTTTGTACAGGTTTCATGGTGAAAAAGCAACTGAGACAAGCAATATTAAAGTTTGAAACAATAAATGAAAGAATATTCTATATACAGGACAAACAGGGAAATTTTTTAACATGTCCCTGGTGAGTGTACATGCACAAATAAAAGAAAAATCGGATGATGAGAAGGAAGAGTTTTATGCGCAACTAGAAAAAGCCTACGACATGATTCCTAAATATGATGTGAAAATCGTTTTGGATGATTTCAATGGCGAAATTGGGAAAGAGAAGGACTTGGGGAGATCAAGAAATCAAGAAATAAAGTGACGTAGAAGATGTGAGGAGTTGCGAAGGGGCAGATTAGGCAGTGATCATTTCTTAGAGAGGGTGAAGTACAGACAGAAATTGGCAATAAGAACAACAGGCCAAAATAGGAAAAGTATCCAAAAGTTTTTGATGGGATTCCAGCTGAAATGCTTAAATACGGAGGAAGTATGTTGTATAGGGAAATTTATGAACTTGTTCTAGAAATATAGAACAAAGAAGAAATGCCTAGGGAATGGAATAAGGCCATTGTAATACCGATACATAAAAAGGGTGACAAATTGAATTGTAAAAATTACAGAGGGATTACTCTATTAAGTACAATTTACGAAGTGCTTTCAATTTTGTTACTAAAAAGGCTAATGATAACAACAGAAGAAGTCTTGGGCGAATATCAATGCGGGTTCCGTCCCGGAAGATCTACCATAGACCATATATTCTCTGTTTGGAATATGTCAGAGAAGTGCTGCGAATGAAACATAAACCTGTACCACCTCTTCATAGACCTTTAAACAGGCCTATGACAGCATAGAAAGGAGTTAGTTGTACGAAACCCTAATGCATCTGGTTGCCCTACAAAACTTATTAGGCTGGTAAGAATGACTCTACGAAACAGTAGAGGTTTAGTGCAGGTCCAAGGAGAAATGTCCAGAGACTTTGATATTCAAAAAGGCGTTAAACAAGGGAACGTAATATTTCCAGTGTTGTTTAATATGGTGCTCGAGAGAAGTATGAGAGCAACCAGAGGAAAGTTAGCAGAGTGTATTTATTATTATATATTATTTATGACACAATACCTCGCCTATGCTCGTGACGTTGTTACCAAAGAAAGGAATAAGAATTCCCTTACAGAGGCATGTTCCGAATGCGAAGAGGCAGCTAGGAAGGCAGGACTCATAATAAACAATAGCAAAACAAAATTCATGCTTTCTTCTATGAAAGGCACCAGCGGAGATTTGACAGGGAAAGGATTAAACTTAATATAAAAATATAAAATCTTCGAATAGTATCTAAATAGAATTTATGCCCAACTCTGATCATTTGTTAAAAAGATTTTCATTTATTTTAGAAAGTGTCATATCTTATTTAATATAGGTACGTGGACAAGTTCTACCATATAGGCCAAAAGGTCAGCAGACAATTACCGCTGTTTCATACTGAATTTCCTATTGACTACTTCCAATCATCATATCCTTGCATACAGCTATCAAGCATGATGTCATTACTCACGTTGTGTAGAATTTCGTTAGTTGTATCGTCAATCATGAGCTGGTACAGCATTGAGTTAAATTCCTTTGACTGGAACACAGTTGATTACAGGATATTAAAACATGAGATATTCATTGCGATTATTAGGAATTACGTTGTTTGTTTTTTTTTAAATTATGATAATTTAAAAAAAAAAAAATTAACCTATGTAATCCACAATTTCAAAATCTAATAAGATATATATACTTATAGACATACATTTTGACTTATATTCATACGTTTATATAAGTTTTAAACACTATTGTAAAATAAATAATTAAATAAAAGTAATTTAAAGAAATTAAACCGACTTCAAATTGGTAGATAGGTATACAAAATTAGAAACTGCCAGTGAACTCAAAAAGAAAAAAAAATAATATTTTTTAGGAATTATGGGAAAGGAAAACAAAATTTAAAAGCAGATTTCTCTAAGATATACCCAATTCGGTACACGGTTATTGAGATCCACCGATCTCACAGCCAGGAGCAGGAGCTGCTTAAGTCAGCCTGCCGGAACAGAGACGACGACGCGTGCCGTAGATTTTTTTTTTTTTTCCTAAAATTTTTTTTGTGTTTGCACTGTGGTGGCTGGCACCGACCTCAAAAATATTGTCGGCGTGTGTACCGAATTAGGTATATCTTAAACAAATCAACTTTTGAATTTTGTTTTCCTTTTCTGTAATTCCTAATAAATATTAGTTTTTTAGTTCACTGGCTGTTTCTAATTTTGTATACCTATCTACCAATTTGAATTCGGTTTAATTTATTTTAAATTACTTATATTTATTTTGTTTTTTGTGTACTAAGCTAAGATAGAAGTAAATAGGTAGTTATTACTTATTTTTATAATTATAGGTATATAGGTAATATAAAAGTGATTATGTTCGATTATTGGTAATTTAAAAGTCAAAATTATTTTATAACAATGGGGAGATCCTTATCGAGAGGTTCTGCTAAAAAAAAGAAGAATCGTGACACAGAGGGTAGCATCGAAAGGACAAAGATACTCTATGATCAATGAGAGAGACAACGCAAAACTCGTGCTGCGGAAACTCAACCTCAGAGGTCTCAGCGACTCAGTCGCAGTTGGAATATACCCGTAAAATACGTGCTCTCGTATCTGAAGAAGAACATATTCAGCGTCTTCAGAAAATGAGAAACCAAGCGCAAATCGAACGTTCTCTCGAACCTAGAGACGAACGAGCTTTGCGTCTTCAGAAAGCCGCCAAATATGGCAAAATACTCGTTGCCCAGGAATCTGAAGACGTTCGAGCCGTGCTTCTTCAGAAAATGAGAGAGCAAGCGCAAATCGCACAATCCCTTCAATCTGAAGACGAACGGCTCGTGAGTGTTCAGAAAATGAGAGAGCACGTGCGAATCGCACGTTCCCTTGTATTAAACTGTTCCCTAAGTTGTGTACTTAACTTATATCAAAAAGGATCATCGTTTTCGAGAAATTCGTGGACAAACATACATACAAACATGCACTTACGAAATTAAGCAAAAGTGCTTGGAAGCCTAAATGGATCACCATACTCAAATATTATCTAATTCCAACAATATTGACATACATGTCAAACTGATAAGCTCCTTTTTAACCGTCTTTAAAAAAAATAAAAATGGAGGTTATCAGTTTGACATTTAGAATAGAATAGAATAGAATAGAATAGAAAAATAATTTTATTCTGGGACAAAGTCCCTTAAGAATAACAGATAATTGCAGGTATAACTAAATTAAATCTGGTTAGAGACATAATGAGCTACAAAAAAGAACAATAATACATTAATGACACTATGTACATAGAAGAATCTTTAAATAAAGAGAAAAGAAAAGAAGATAACATTTTACAGATTAGAGGAGATAGAATTAAATAAGAAAAAAAAAATAAATAAATAAAAAAATGATATAGAAAAATCTTATGGTACAATGATATGATTTGTATGTACAATAGAAGTACCCAATGTTATATTCATGGAAAGTTAAATTTTTATTAAGAGGAATCTCAATTATTCCAGAACTGAATCCAGCAATGCAATAATAATTTTTGACTAAGTAGTTAGATAGTTAGCAAGCGTCAGTCTGGATGAGAAGGAGGTATTGGAAATATAAATATTTGAATGTTTTCAGGGATTTAGCTTGTCTGATGTGAGGAGGGATGGAGTTCCAGAGGATTGTTGAGCGGAAAAGGAAGGAGCGTTGGAATATTGAAGTTCTATGAGACGGGGTATACAGATCAGAAAGACGGGATCTCGTGTGTATTGGATTGACTGCAGATCTGAATTGGAGCTTATTGTAAATATAAGAAGGTTGGAGGGTATTGATAATTTGGTATAGGAATGTTCCATGGAAATATTGTTTACGGAAAGTACGATAGAGCCAATTTAGTTGGGAATAGAGGTGGGAAACATGGGAACGCCTCGGACTACCGAAGACAAACCTGACGAAGCAGTGTATGTATGTAATATTGTTGGAATTGGACAATATTTGAGTATGATGATCCATTTAGGCTTCCAAGCACTTGTGCTTAATTTCGTAAGTGTATGTTTGTATGTATGTGTGTATGTTTGTCCACGAATTTCTTAAAAACTTATAGTCATATCGAGATGATCACTTTTGATTTAAGTTAAGAACACAACTTAGGGAACAGTTTAAATTTCATTAAATCGGTCCAGTAATTTCAGAGATATGGATAAATTAAGAAAAAGAATATTATATCATTATTGCTATACTATATGACATACTGAATACGGATTATTAGAAAAGTATTTATTATCATTCAAATTCTTCTTCGCCGTGTACGACGTCGCTGCTGTGCGTTTTGACGCATTATAGAAAGAAGGTCTCTTCTTCCTTTTCTAACAATCTTTGGACACGAGCGTTTTTACTCAGGGCTCTAAGTCGCTCTATTTTTTCATCTTCAGACTCATGACACTGAATATCCCGTATGTGCTGAGGAAATGAGGGGTGTAGAGTGTATGAAATATGCAATAATTTTTTACTTCACGGTTTCATTAAGAACATACTAATGTCTCCGCCCCTGGGGGGTGAGCTTACAGTAGGGAGTGGAGAGAAGGTCCCATTATCGGTTTTTTTCTATTATATCTCGAAAAAGGTCGACTCTAGAAATATATGTTTCAAATCAAAATTGATGTTAATTAAATTTCCTATAAAATTGTTTTGGTACATATTTCTCCAAAGGTTTTCGAGATATACGTTATTGAAAAACGATAATTTTTAAATAAAAATACTTTTTACCTCACTTTTTGTCAAACATTTGCTTTAAGTGCCAGAAAACTATATATGAAATTAAAGTAAATTTAATGCTCTACAACACTGATTCTGAAACTTTTTTTAAAAGATAAACGTAGAAGGCACTAGAAGCAAATGATGGACAAATAGTGAAGTAAAAGTATTTTTTTTTCGAAAATTATCGATTTTCAATAACGTATATCTCAGAAACCATTGGAAGTTCAACAAATGTGTATAGAATCAATTTGATAGGAAATTAATTAGCTTTAATTTGAAATTGAAAAATATTTATCAAGAGTCCTCTGTTTTTGAGAAATAATCAAAATGACCCAAAAGTGAGACCTTCTCACCTCCCCACCGTAAGCTTACCCCCCCCCCCCCCCAGGGACGTGGACTTTTAATTTGTTTACCTCCTAACTACTCCTAATGAAGCAATGAAGTCAAAAATTATCGCATATTTCATGCTCTCTACAATATGTTTATTGACTGAACTATAAGGAGAGAATATGCCCCTAGATAAAGCTTATTTTTTCATTGAATTCATTCGATCTTTACCTGTGTTCATTGGTTCTTTATGGTCATATTTTGCTCTATTATAGGTTCCTACTACCCACACAAAAATCGGCATTCAAATCTGTGAGTTACAAGTCAAAACGCCCTCTTGTAAGATTAATACGTCAGAAGGTTCTCAAAAGCTTCGGTTAAAACATCGAGTGAATTTTAGTCTGTTCTATCCAAAAGTGATATGAATATTATTGAGGCCCATAATGTTGGTTGAAAGTGTTTTATCTCGGTTTCTCGCTTATTCTGTAAAATTTCACTTTTTTAAGTTGCGTCATTGCTCCACCGGATGAGCGATCAGTTCTTATAACGGCACCATGAATAAAGTTCTTAATTATAATTAAATTTGTTTCGCGAAAAATAAAACAATTAAATCGCTTTCAAAAACCTACAAACTTTACTTTACTAACCTTCTTGGATGCCACCTCTGAAGCATGACTTATTTTCCAGCAGAAGAATAAATAATACGACATTATCATAAAGTCACCTAAGATCAGCTTGTAATTATCTATGAAGCTTTCTTTAAAGCGTTCAACGATGAAGTACGCGTGGAACAAAGAATAAAAAAACAAAATCGATACCAAGTAAAGAAACTGGAGAGAGTATATTTCATTGACGTTTCTTGCCACCGAAATAAGCTTGTCAGCTGCTTCGATGAGCTGTTCTATCACTTTGATATTTACCTTCCGATATAAAGTTCGCTTCAATATTCTCAAACTATTGATTTCAGCCTCAAATAATTCGCTAACTATGCCTAAAAGGTAACAGAACTGTGAAATACACAAACTGTATCCGGTTAAAACGTATGCGAGAAGAATAGACCGGCTATAATGGTACATAGGCATGTTTCCTGTAATGATGAAAATAATTAAAACTACCAAGGGAAGTATGATATCGGACAATACGAATCGATTCCCACTCTCCCTATTCAACGTATTTATTTTAATTTTAAAAAAGAGGAGTTTCAAATTTTGGATAGAACGGACAGTTTCCTGTAAAAGATTCCTCTTGAATAAAATAAAACCAACACACCAAGGATATTGAACAGTGTGCAAAAAAATAACCAATTGATTCATTGCAAATCTTATAGTAAGATCTAAACCAGAAGATTGTATGTTATTTGTTAAAGCGATACAACCTATATAAGAACATACAGCGACGAAAACTACGGAATAAAAGAACAATAATTTGTCCAATTCTATGACACCGTTCACCACGCTGAAGGGGAATAAGCCCATAGCGGTGGAAGCAATGAACAGCGGGTTGTATTTCATGGTCGCAGCGAATGGTCGACACATTTTAAAAGTGAGCACGAGGCTACTGCGTTCAATATCTCTCATTATTTCCAAATGGTTGCATTACTATAACTGACAGTTCAATATCCTTTATATTGTGATCCTTTCAAAGGTCAATTCAATCCCAAAAGGCCTCGGTCGCATTTAACTATTCAACAACACTGGACTGACTAATAATTGCAATAGTTAATTTATTCCTTTTTATATTTTTGTTAATATTGAATCTGTGTATTGTTTAAGAATGGATGAACATCTATAAGAAAAAGGCGATTAGCTTTCTACGGACAAATATCTCGTATGAGACCCAGAAGACTAAGTACTGTGACAGGTACAGAGAAAGCACCCAAAAATAAGTGCATCACTTCAGTAAAATCGGACTTAAAACAACTACAGATCCCGATAGAGTCCATACAATACTCTCCAGAATTCCAACTGGTCATCTGGCTGGGACATTATCCAACACCTCTTACATATAAGAGCACAGGGACCATAAGACCCAAATGGACAAAAGAAAGAAAGCTGTTCACAGCCAAAAAAATGGAGGATTTTGGGGGGATAAATAAAATAAATAAGAAGAAGTAAAGATTATCATTGAAATGCTTGTTTTTATTTGTAACAAAACATGTTATTGAACATTTTATGCTTTATTGTTCGAATAAGACAAAAATAATAGAGAAGGCTCTAAAGTCAGAAATTGCTATCTCTTTAACAAAATATAAGTGCTATGGACGCAATGAATTGTGATAAAAACAATTTTAACTGCTCTTGACAGCTAGTGATATATCGTAAATAGATCTATTGATGCAGAGCGTGAGCCAAGAAAACCAAAGTGTTTAACAAAAATCATTCCAACTAAAAGTTTCTAGGCCTGAGTTCAAAATTCTAACTCATAACCAGAGGAGATATGAAAACCCACTCAAAATGTCGAAATTTCACCAAATTTAATACATGGAGAAGAAATTGATCTGATTACTAGAAACAGTAACAAGTCCTAAAACACTTAAAACAAAATCAACCATTGATACTGTCGATGTTGTGTATTTTCGATGTGAAATCGATTATTTTGTAAATCACTATTGTGTTTATCGATGACAGGTTACATCTGTAACCTCTCTGTTTTTTGATAAGTGCTGTAATTAATCACATGTTGTACTACATAGTAAAAATTGTTCTGTGACTAAAAGGCCTTTTTGGTAATTTATTGTATAGTTTTAAATTTATTCAATTCATTTCCTTCTTCCCGTTAATTTAACAAAACAGTCGAGATAGCTGCCGACCTTTATTATTAATCTTGCAAATATAGTCAGTTGTGAAGGGTTCACAGAGTTGATTCCCACAGAACTCTAGATATAATTTATTAAAGATTCCAATATCACAGATGAAGAGAACGAGGGACCACCATATCTAATCATTGACCCGTCATATTTTCTCCCTTTCCGTTTTCTTTTCGTTTATTAAGTAACCTGTCACATCAATCGATTACCTGCCAAAGATAAGTGGTGAACTACGACGTGATTATGAAGTTAATTAGATAAATTCATATGACGTAATTTATATTTACCGTGAATTTTGTTGTAGTGACGGCTGCTTAGTAAACACATACCTTTGTTATATTATTTTTATATTTATACAAGATATCGCAGCAGTTGTAGGCCATAAAATGGATGAATCACACATCGCACAATCCTCTATAGCTAGGTTTAAAGCAAAAATTGACTTACTTACGAAGCAGGTCGCTGAACTCTCCAGTAGAGACAGACCAAGTCGGAGAGAAAGAAGCAAAACTCCAGGACGATTCCGGCGAGGATCTCGCAGTAGATCGAGCAATCCGAAGGACTCAATTTGGATTTGTTTTCATCATTTCAAATTTAAATAAAAAACAAATAAATGCTAAGATCCATGCGCTTGGAAAAAGAAGCAGCAGGGTAACTCCTCAGCGGATCGGAAGTAGCGGCTACCGACTCTGCAGATGTTCAAAGCCGCTTTTTCATAACTGATTGGCGGAGGGGTCGGTCTTCCGTAATCGATACAGGAGCTGCTATCTCAGTCCTACCTCCAGTCAGAAAATCAAATACCGCAACAGAGTAGAATTTGTATGCTGCGAACATTTGGAGAAGTTAAACTTGATTTTTAGGACTTAGACGCGAGTTTAAATGGACGTTCGTTTTGGCTGAAATTCCTAAACCTATAATTGGGCCAAATTTTATTTACCACTGCAATCTTTTAGTAGACTTGAAAGGTAGACAACTGATAGATCGGTCTACTGCATTAACTTCAAGAGGAAAGGTAGTAAGAGAAATCCCAGCTACAATTTCAGCTGTTCCGGAAGGTCACCCTTATGCTGACCTACTGAGAGAATTTCCAGGACACGCGACCATCATCTACCAAGGGACCTGTGAAGCATAACACTGAACACATTATTGAGACAACAGGTAGTCCTGTGTATGCCAAGGCTAGAAGACTTTCAGCGGAAAAGTACCAACGAGTAAAAGACGAATTCCGGCTTACGGTAGAGCAAGGCATTTGCTGGCCTTCCAACAGCCAATGGGCCAGCGCACTTCATGTTGTCGACAAACGTGACGGTGGAGTGCGACCTTGCGGAGATTACAGGCAACTCAACGTCCAAACTGTGCCTGACAGATACAGTGTTCCGCATATAATGGATTTCAGGATCAAGTTGTTTGGTAAGTGCGTTTTCTCAAGGTTAGACCTAGTGCCTTCCTACTATCACATTCCTATACATGAGGAAGATATTAAGATACCGCCGTCAACACACCCTACGGACTATTTGAATTTTTTAAAATGTGTTTCGGTCTGCGTAACGCAACGCAAACTTTTCAACGATTCATGAATAATGTTTTCATAACCTTTCAACGATCGATAGATAATGTTTTCAGAGATTTAGACTACGTTTGGATACTGATCGATGACATGATGATCGCTTCTTTCACCCATGAAGAGCATCTAGAGCAGGGGTTCCCAAACGTTTTTGTAACACGCCCCCTTTTGTTGAAATGAAAGCTTCTCGCGCCCCCTCCTTCCCCCCATAGCAATAAATTGTATGGGCCTAGGAACAAAAGATAAACAAATAAGTGTTACATTGAAAACAAAACATTTATTTATACTGCTATAAGATACAACAATATCAGTTTTCATAAAATACAAAAATTATTAATAAAAGAAAAACAGATTAGGTTGGTTAGTGAGATGGATGGGCTTGCATTTTCTTTACTAGCATGCCTATTCGTGGCTGAGTTTTAGTAAGTGCACAACGCAAGTCACTAGCAACATCAAGTTTATTCCGATACTTTGTTTTAATTGCCACAATTGTTGAAAATGCTTTTTCCCACAAATAGGTGCTTGAAAAAGGCAAATATAAACGAAGAGAGTAGCTCGTCTTTCATTCTTTCGTTTTCAATATACCGAACATAAACAATTAACTGAGAACATTGTGCTATGTCTTTTAAAATTCAGAATTTTAGAAAGACTACCAACATGTAATTAATTGTTCAACTTATCTCGCGCCCCCCAGTTTGGGAACCAATGATCTAGAGCATCTGAGTGAAGTGTTTAGACGCCTAGAAGAGAATGGTCTAAAAATGAATCCCGAGAAATGCAAATTTGGAGTGAAGCATCTAAAGCTCTTAGGTTACTACGTAAGTGCAAAAGGAATCAAGCCTCGAGAAGAGAACGTACAAGCCATCAAGAACTACCCCAAGCCTAAAGACTTGAGTTCTCTTCGTCACTTCCTGGGAATTATTAACTTTTATAGACAATCAATTCCTCATGCTGTAGTTTAAAGTGTTTATTCCTTTCCTCAGTTTTTATTTATTATTTCTCATGCTGCAGTTTATGAAGCCTTTAATTAAATATCTAGGAGAAGCGATAATGAAAAATAATATTTATTCTGGGACACCTTGTCCCCTAAGAATAAGACAAAAGTACAATAAAAAGGTATCATTGTCTGGCTGCGTACATAACAGGCAGCAACTTATATAGAATGTAAATTATATACATATAAATATATAGGGTATAATTTTAGATTTGAAAAAATAAAAGTCTTGAACGAACGGGTGAGGTTTCAAAGGGATTTGAACGTGGAGTAATCATCAGGAAATCTGGAACGCCTGAAGCGTCTTCTAGCTGCATCTCTTCTTTTCATCAGATCTCTAATTTCTTGATTAATCCAAGGAGTAGGTAAACGTCGAAAGATAGAGGTTTTGAGTGGAGCTAGATGATTAAGACATGTTAGTAGATTAGATGAAAGGCATTCCACCATTTCATCTATAGAGTGGGAGGAATAGATTGGTTCAATGGAAAGGGATAATGAGTCTAGTAGAGGGTTTATATTTTCTGGAGTTAAGGAACTAAGATTGCGCCAGGAAATTTTTTTATTGAGGATCTTAGGTGTGGAAATATTGTAGGAGATTTGGATAAGATCGTGACATGAGAGAAAGGATATTGGATTTTGAGAAAAGGAAAGTAAATTTTGAGGAGAATCAACTATAAATAAATCAAGTAAAGTGTCTGAAAACTGAGTATGGTGAGTAGGTTCGAAAGGTACGATAAATAGATTAAGAGAATACGCTAGGTCTATCCAATAAGATTTATCAGGAGAAACGGAAAGGAGATTTGTGTTAAAATCACCGGCTATTATTATGTTATTGTAAGCGGGAACATAAGTAAAAAGTGAGGATTCGAAGGTTGAGTCAAATTTGACTTGAGGAGGACGGTACACTATTACATAGAGAAGGGTAAACAAGTGAGAAGAAATTTCTGTGAAAAGATATTCTAGGTGAGGTGTATCAGTTGACGGAGATTTGAAAAGGATTTTAACCCTCAGACTGTCATGAACGAACAAACCAACACCACCACCAGTCCGTTCCGCCCGATCATGACGAATGAGGATATAATTAGGAATGGATACCGATGAGGAGGGAATATGTGGTTTGAGCCAGGTTTCCGTGACAGCTACAATATGGTAAAAGTTGTGTAGGAAATAATCATGAAATTCTTCGAAATGTGCAGGAAGGGATTGGGAGTTAACATGACAGGATAACAGGGTGTTATTCATATTGATTGAATAAAGTATAAGCTACAGAGGAAAATGGGAGTAAAGGAGATATTTGGAGAGGAAAAGCAAGGTAAAATTGCTAAAAAGTAATATACAGTATATGTCCTATCAGAGAAAGGAAATAAATAAAATAAATGAACTAGTAATCTTTGATAGAAAATCTGAAATAAAAAATAAACGAAACCTGCCAAATTTATCTTGGCGTATAATAATAAGTAAACTATGGTGAAACAAAAAATATCGTTAGTAAATAGCGATACGACAATCATTCAATGGAACGAGGAAATGATAAAGCATTCAAGCTTTGCAAGTCGAGTCTTGAAAAAGCAGCACTTTTGGCGCATCCCAAGCTATCAGCAGAACTCTCCCTTGCTTGTGATGCCTCCAATCAATGCATGGGAGCAGTCCTCCAACAAAAAGTGGAAGGTAAATGGGTACCACTAGGCTTCTTCTCGAAAGCTCTTTCGGAAGCTCAACAGAATTATTCCACCTACGATCGAGAGCTAGTAGCAATTATTTCTGCTTTTAGACATTTTCGTCCAGTTATAGAGGGCAGAGAATTTCATATTCTTACAGACCACTCACCTATCGTACTTTCAATGCCACAAAAGCCTACATCAGCGCCTCCTATTAGGATATGATGGCTGAACTGTATTACCCAGTTCACCACCTATATACGGCACATAGTTGGAGGTGACAATGCAGTAGCTGGTGCACTTTCAAGAGTGGTGGTACTTTCATTAGCAACGGTCTTCGACTCCATTGCAAATCTACAACACAATGATGCAAAGTTGGGAACCATCAAAGGTAACCAAAATCTTACAATGAAGCTTTAGCTTCTTAATATCCCTGCGACCAGCCAACCCGTATGGTGTGAGATTTCTACATGGCAAGTTCGAATTTATCTTCCGGAACCAATGAGAAAAGCTATATTTGATTCAGTTCACGGACTAAGCCACTCTGGGATCAGAGCGTTGCGGAAAATAATGGCGCAGAAATACTTTTGGCCAAATATGAATCAAGATGTGATCTAGAAGTTGTATAGCCTGTCAGAGATCAAAAGTAACTCGTCATAAGGCACGCCTGCTGGAAAGTTCCCCGAAGTTAGTCGTTTCGACCATGTTCACCTGGACATTATAGGTCCTCTTCCTACTACAAATAATAAACGGTACTGTGTAACCATGATAGACCGTTATACGCGGTGGCCGAAGGCTTCACCCATAGAAGAGCTTACTGCTGAAGTTGTTGCTTTAGTATTTTGTGAGAGATGGATTTGCAGATTTGGCGTATCTAGCAAATGACAACAGATCAAATACCTCAATTTGAAAGCAATCTATTTGTGAAGCTTACCAACTTTTTGGAGACACAGAAGATCCGGACATCACCATATCATCCGCAAGCTAATGGTATTGTAGAACGGTGGTAACGCTCTCTTAAATCAGCTCCTAAGTCGCATTTGAATTGTGAACAATACACGGTTCTTCCTACAGTAATGCTAGGACTTGGTTCAACAATCTGCAAGGACACAGACTACAGCGTAGCGGAAGCAGTTTACAGTCAGACGATCAGACTACCCGGAGATTTCTTTGTCCCGTCGACGATTCGTTCAAATTCCACTAGTATTCTTCAAGATCTCCAAGAAGTATTCGAACACTTGAAACCGACTACTTTTAGAACGAGCTCAAGAACTCTATTCGTTCCACAGTCACTGTATGCATGCAGTCACGTCTTTTTGCGAGATGATAGATTGAGGAAACCGCTTAATCCGCCATTCAGAGGTCGCGCCACAAAATTGTGGCGAAATCGCAACTCATTAAAATAGAGGAGTCAAATTGCCCATTGTACAGGTTTTCTTTGATAAAGTTCAACTCGGTGAACCAAACCAGTTTTCCTACCTGTATTAACAACAGTACATTAATATAACTTTTTTATTATTATGACAAAATTTTTGGGCTTATGCGCGACCGGCAGTTATCGACAGAAAGGGATTAAAAACCGATGTTTTTAGCTTCTAGGTATTTGAAGACGCTACGAAGGATTACATTACGAAAACCTAATACATTTAACTCTAATTCAAAAGTGTTTTTTTATTGATGCTCTTTCTCTATTACTTAAGTACTCCAGGCGAATATTTTTATTTAATAATAATATTCTTTCTTGTATAAAGAATATTAGAGTATAATAATATACTCTCTCCGTACGTCTTCTTAGTTATGTAAACTTTTCCTTCAGAAACATTCAATGCGATATATGTATGGGCTCTTTACAATTTACGAAGTACATTTATTAAAATGTTTCAAAGAAAAATTATAATATAATAAAATGTATCCGTTACATCCTTCACGATTTGCTCTAGGGTAATATTTGTATGTATATATAATATAAAGTCCATATAGAAGCTTTGCTTCAAAACCTACTGTACATATTGTAAAAATCCGGAAAAAATAATGGACGAATGTAGGAAAACAAAATATAAAAATCAACATCCTAAACGATTTAAATTAGTAAAACCCTCCGTCGAATGCTAAACTAGTAGCGGCATTCAACACCAAATTAAAAACTTATACGGACAACAAATTTTTACTTTTCGCGGCCCTAATTCTATGAATGGAAAATTAACATTCCTAAAAGACACAGGTGCCAATACTTATCTTATTCAACACGACTCCTTAAATCCGAAAATAAGAATAAATCCAAATAAAAGTGCTATTAATAATGTAATAAATCATAAACTTAAATAAATCATAAAATAAATTAAATAAATAAATAAACCAATTAAAATACTGGGATTGAGTTAAATAGAGCTGAAAATTGGCACTCCGTCACTAGAATCCAAGATTCATATAATGAATTCAAAAATAACTTCATGTCAGTACGAAGGAAATGATTTTCTAGAAAACGAGACAATTAAAATATACAAGGCCAAGACGTTCAGGATTCATAATCACGTGATACCGTTTAACAATCACAATCACGAAAATATTTTTATAAAAATTAGACATAAAAGGAGGAATATTTAACCCAAATAATCTCGGTAATGATCTGATCATTCCAGATTCTTATGTCAAAAGTAATGATCATCGCTCTTTGCGTGATTGTAAACAAATTAACTATGAGGAAATAATTATCCAGCCGCCTGAGGACCTATGGGAAGAAGTGGTGGAAGAAAAAGTGTTTTTAATAAAAAAGAAAGAATATTATTATTAAATAAAAATATTCGCCTGGAGTACTTAAGTAATAGAGAAAGAGCATCAATAAAAAAACACTTTTGAATTAGAGTTAAATGTATTAGGTTTTCGTAATGTAATCCTTTGTAGCGTCTTCAAATAGAGGCTAAAAACATGGGTTTTTAATCCTTTTCTGTCGATAACTGCCGGTCGCGCATAAGCCCAAAAATTTTGTCATAATATTAAAAAAAAGTTATATTAATGTACTGTTGTTAATACAGGTAGGAAAACTGGTTTGGTTCACCGAGTTGAACTTTATTAAAGGAAACCTGTACAATGGGCAATTTGACTCCTCTATTTTAATGAGTTGCGATTTCACCACAATTTTGAGCACCTGGATGGCAAGACAAAGGGGCCTGGTACTTCTAAAAGACCAATGGGTGATAAGTTAGTTGGCTGCCAAAAACTGCCGGTGGTTAACTTGCAGACTATTGATTGTCAGATCCCAGAGAAATACAGAAACCAGATCAGCAGTACTTACATGCTATTTCAAAGACAATAAAATTAAGAAGATTTGGCTGTACGAGATCCTGGGCAA
The DNA here is from genome assembly GCA_003667255.2 of Euschistus heros. Taxonomy (NCBI): domain Eukaryota; kingdom Metazoa; phylum Arthropoda; class Insecta; order Hemiptera; family Pentatomidae; genus Euschistus; species Euschistus heros. Next base: position 1,351,705 of record RCWM02000162.1, on the reverse strand, counting down.
ATTCGAGGTGGTTGATGAAAGCAAATAAAACTCTCAGATTTTACAAAAGTGAAGGAAGTCCCTCACCTGAACTTTAAGAACTAGTTTTGTTTATATTGAAATCATACGTGCCAATGTAGTCTACTATCATAACAAGTAAACACTTTACAGACTTTATTTTCTGCCTAATTGTTGGCAAAAATCAGTGACGAAGAGATCAAATCGTACATTGACTGTGACTCAATCCCTGACTAGAACATAAATTTTAAGCAATTCCCAGTTCATACGCAGACAGTTGAACGCTGTGTAAAACTCGTCACGGAAGCCTCAGGAAAGATTTGTGAAGATAAATCTCGAGACAGATTCATAAAAACCACTCCGTTGTCCAGATCATCCATGCCTAACTTCACCAGCATATCAGTCTTCAAAATACCTTCGGCAACGAAGTAGAGAACAGTACAAATGAACTGGTTTAACTAACAAAAACCGTGTATTCAAAACTCTGTTTTTCTTTTTTATAAAAGTAGGTTTGTTGTTAAAACTGTAATATCACTTAAATATTTAATCTTTTTAAATATAGAGGAATTTGGAAAACCATGCAAGGTGTTACTGTTATCATCTATTACCTCATAGGACTATTTTTTTTTTTTTTTTTTTTTTTTTTTTTTTTTTAGGGTAATGTTTTTCTATAACATTGGGGTCATTGCTCAACCGGAAGTTGTTGGTTTATTCACACCATAATAAAACACAATGTTCTTTTGTTCAAAAATATCAAACCAAATAAAAAACAATGTTTTATTTGAAGATACTACGAAATATTGCATTACGGACATTTGTAATTCAAAAATTAAAAATATAATTGCAGAAATGAAGCTTTTTTTCATTTTTCGTCAAACCTTAGGGCCTATACGCGACCGGTAAGTCAACCGATTTCAATAATTCTTTCCTTTTTTGTCTATATAATCCGTTACTTTTCCTCGCTATTACGATTTCGAAATTTAAAAAAAAGTTTTTTCGGCCCACCTATTGTAGAACAGGATGAGGAGACGAAAATTTAGATGTAAATGCTTAAAAATCCTGTTATCTATTATTGTTATTATAATATTTTATAATTAGATTAGTATCGTTATTTAATATTTTTATTGTATTTGCTTAAAACATAATTTATTTATGAAACGTACCAATTCATCAATAAATCTCATTTCCATAATATAACTACAAAAGAAAACAAAAATCATTGTTTAAGACATTTAGAATTACTTAATTTATGAATGATAAATAAATAAAATAAATTTCCTATAGAGGAATTAATTTACTTTGTAATTAATTGTTGATTTGCACTTCTATGATTAGGGAGGATGAATGACTTATCCCTTCTATGATCTTTTAAATATTTTTACCCATGTATAAATATCTATTCCTAATTATATCCAGCATTATCCATAAGGTTAAAATATAATATATATTTAATATATTTAAGGCTTTTAGGAGTATTTAATGGTATGAGTAAATATTATCTTAGGTTGAAGAAATAGTACAATATTTTAATAAAGAATTATTTTGAGCAAAGTTATCTTTTTTTTTTTTATTAATCTTTAACTACGTGTCAGTTTTATTATGGGACTTTAAATAATCTGAGCATCCTCTCAAAGCATTTATTCGATTTAAAGTGCTGATCTATGAAGACATGTTGTTAATTAAAAGTAAATAATAAGAATCATTTGACTGTTAGATATATAGGAATGATTCCAAACAAATGCAGTATTCAATCGGGCTAACAAAAGTTTTACCTCAGGTGTAAAATTTACATTGAACATATTTTAATAATTACAATATAAATACATATATATATATATATATATATATATATATATATATATATATATATATATATATATATATATTATAATATATTTATGCAAACAAAAAAGTGTGATGATTTCAATACAGCGTGTTGTGTTTTTGAAAATATTAATGTCTGATACATTAAATAAATTAACTACAAATCTAATGATGTCTTTTAAAGATATGTAGTCATGGATTGTGGTTGTGATGTGGCAGTGAGGTTGGACACAGCCATCAGAGGCGATGCCTGAGTCTCATTTCCAGTCTGACCAAACTGGATTAAGATGACCAAGTATGTCGTAGCAGAGGCAATCATCTGAAAAAATATGGTGAAAAATCATTTTTAAATATACACTGTTTTTGATAATAGTTGTGATGAACAACATATCAAAAGTTTAATAGTTTTTTTTTTTATAAAGAAATAATCCAAACTATAACTGAGGATGTATTGAAATAATGCGTGGTAATTTAATTATGAATATATTTAAACATTTTGATGTATTAACAATGGGAGGACACACTCAGTTTCTCACAGATCTTGTTGGCAATTTTTTTGGAGATTTCTGGTCAAAAAATATTAGACACATGTTTTGCCGTTCCAACCAATGGGCTCTAGAAGCCGAGAAAAAAATAGCATTAAATTAAAATATTTTATATCTCGAGATATTTTTTGTTTTTATTGAATAAACGTTTTTCAATGTTTTTGAGGGTGCTGAATTAGAATCTGACGTCAATTTTTGTGTTAAAAAATCTATTGAGGTATTATTGAAAATCTAATCATTTTTTTAGAATTGAATTGAATTAATCTATGGAGCGGCTGTATTGTTTCTTAAATTCGCAATCAAAAATAAAAATCTTGGTGTAAGAATCATGTTATCATTTTTTAAACTCAAGATATAAAATATTTTAATTTAATGCTATTTTTTTCTCGGCTTCTAGAGCCCATTGGTTGGAACGGCAAAACACGTGTCTAATATTTTTTGACCATAAACCTCCAAAGAAATTGCCAACAAGATCTGAGAGAGACTGAGTGTGTCCTCCCCTTGTAAGTGTATTTTGCATCCTCAAAATCAGGTGCACTAATTTAAATTATTATTTAGAAACTGATGTAAGAGTTTAATATTTACCCACCGAATGAACCAAAGGATAGTCCAGGTTAAAGAAGCCACATGCAGTGAACACCACCTCTCTCTTCATTGATATATGCAACCTCAGCTTGTCCTAGTAAACCATTCAATGATTGTTATTGTTGATGTCACTTTTATTCATAGAATCATTTGTAAAAAAATAATAATATAATGATTCTGGGCCAGAGATCATTAGACTAATATTTTAAGGAGAGATCTGCCATGTTGGAATTTCAGGAGCTCAGAAGCAGATCTTAAACCAGAGACAATTAATTGGTAGTTATTTATTCCAATAAAAGCAAAGGATTTTTTAAAATTTTGTCAATGAATTTAATTTAAAGAAAGTACTGTACCCACCACAAAATCCAATATTTCATTACCAACAATTAATTATGTAGAGATTATTAAATGGATAATTATACCTCCTAATAAGTAGTGTATGACTGTGAGTGCAGTCAAGAGAAAAAAATATTTATTATTATACTATTATATCTACATCATCTTAATTAATGAATTCCATTACGTCACTATACTCTCAAAATCCATCTTATAAATATACATACCCTCATGCCTTTGTTATAAATAAGACTTGGATTTAAATTAAACAAATATATTGAAATATATTGATTAAGTATAATGGTTAAAATATTTTGTTAAAAATAATTTAATTTATTTTAAAAAGTACCGTATTTTAAGGACATGTTCTACAATGTAGGCCAAAAGGTCAGCAGACAACTAATTACTGCTCTTTTATAGCGTATTTCCTATTGACAACCTCTATCCATGGTACACTTGCTTAAAACATACATCCATCAGACATGATATCATTACTCACGTTGTGTAGAATTTCATTTGTAGTATCATCAATCATGAGCTGGTACAGAAGAGAGTTAAATTCCTTTGACTGGAACATAGATAATTATAGCATATTAAAATATAATATATTCATTCTGATTATAAGAGATAAAGTTTTAAATTTTTTTTTTTCTTTCAAATTTTTTCACAGTGTAATAATACAGGCCTTAGATGCATGTTGGAGATTAGCACTCAACAGTGCCTCCTCCTTATTTAAAACATATCATTAAAATAAAAGAATATTTATATTTATTTGAACAAATCTCTCATCCAGCTTCTTTTAAGCCTTCGAAGAGTATTTCCAGGTATGTCAGTTGTAGCTATGTAATTAATGAGTGTGTTATTATGTGCATGAAATCAGTTGTGAAATTGTCTATAAAGGTTATGTATATGTTCGTTTACTGTGGGTAGTTGTGAATCTGAGTGAAGTATGTGGTTTGAAATGTACCAAGGTGATTTCGTGATTAGTCTGAGTATTTTTGATTGGAACAATTGTATTTTTTTAAGGTGTGTACCTTTTGAGTTTTAATGTCGATCGTTTATGAAGTATTGGATATAAACGTTTTAGTCTCTTATTTGAACTAAGACGTTTTTGTTTTAGATGTTGGCCCCAGGACATTCCTCTATCGAATGAAATTTCTAAGTAATGAATTTTGTTGTGTTAAAGAGTTAATCATACAATGGTGGGGTCTTTATGTCTAGTGAATATTGCTGTATTTTCAGTTTATGTTACTATCTGTATCAGGGCTAAGTGGTATATTGTGAGTGTAAAGAATATATAACAGTGGAGCTAGTAATCACCCTGTGGTTCTCCGAATTTTACTGAATGGATAGAAGAGATATCTGAGCCTTGTCTGACAAAGAGAAATCTGTCACAGAGAAAAGATCAAAGGGTAAAATAATAGGCTAAAGGAAGAAGATTTTTCAATTTAAAAAGTCAAGATTTAAAGAGTCAAATGAACCAGGGAATGATCAGAGCAGAGGTCGGAGCTGATACTTATTGTGTAAGGTATGGTGCCAAGTCTATAGTGATCAAAAAATGAATTCAGGGGTTTTCTGTCTTGATGTGGGCCAGTAAATTGGATTATTTGGGAATATAGGGTCTAACAAACGTTTATGAAAGAACAGACATAAAATTTCCACCTCTAGAGTGCACAAATGGGTAATAAAAAATTAAAAAAATAAATAAATAAAAAGAACTATGTAAAATACAATTTATAAATCTAATCAGATCTATAGGAATAGAAAAACATTTTGGCATATACTTATTTAACCTTTATGTAAGTTTTCTTCACTATTGTATAATAACTAATGAAACAATGGTAGCAGCTAAATTAATCAGTATATGATACAATTTTTTATTTAATTATTGCTCTAATTAACTTATGATCAAAGATCCCTAGAAATCTTTATTTGTATAAATTGCTAAGTATATAAAAAAAACCTTAAACTACTCCCACCAAATGTGCGGTAAGACAAATTTATTATCAAAACATTTTCTTGGCCTATAGAAATGCTGGGTAAGTAAAATATGATCCTTCAACATACAGTTGTTCTATTCTCAGTATCAGGTGTGATGAACAAAATCCTGCCATCCTTTAGAATTTATCCAAGATATTTCCATATATGGTAAATACTTTTGGATGCGATTGCTTACTAGTTGACGTCTGTCAATTGCTAATCTGGAATATAGATCTGACTTTTCATACCTGACAAATCCACTATTGCTAGTGACCATGAAAACATGATCTAATCGTGTTGGTTAGCATGCGAAGCACCTTAATGTTCTTGAGTCAAAAAAGGTAATAAGAACATTTACCATCAACGCCAATGATTTTCATTGAAGACCACTTACCATCTAGGCTTATAAAGAATTGTTGGTAAAGAAACACCAAAAACAAAAACAATACGGAAAAAAAAATTGGTCCCTTGATAAAACTTTGTAAAAACTCTCTTGTCATAAAAATGAAAAATTAAAAGAGTCCATAAAACATGCTATGGTGGAAGGGTGTTCTTTTTTTTTTGAGGGGAGAGAGCAGATCTGGATGTTGAAATTGGAAAATTAGTTTTGATGCAATCTAAGCATGCTTTTTTGATTATTTTTCATGCTAGATCTAATGGATACAAAAGCAAGATGATATAATCACCCTAAATTATACCCTAAACTTTATCTCGGTATCATAGATAGAAAACATATATTTCTGTTAACAGATATTTCTGTTTAACACACATATTTTAATGTTTTCCCATTGAAAGAAATAAAAAATGATTAAACATTGGTAACTAATAACTTCAAAATATTAGAATGCAGTACCAGTAAGTAATAAAATAGTAATAGGGGTCATTTTAAAATAAAATGGCAACTTAGCTTTGCAGAAAATCCAGGTATCCTTAAAAAAAAAAAAAAAAAAAAAAAGTTACTTATTCATTATATTATCTTATACACTTTATTTTAGCTAAACTTCTCATACATCAATTTATCTTCAGCACAATGTGACATGCTTCGGGATATGTTATCCCATCATCAGACTCTTTTATTTTCTTCTGGTGTTATCCCATCTTGTTAATTTAAAATTGTTACATTTTAAATTTTTAGATAGACAAGGTGGGGGGGGGGACCAGAAGAAAAAAAAACAAACTCTAATGATGGGATAACATATCCCGAAACATGTCTCATTGTACTGAAGATAAATTGATGTAAGAGGAGTTTAGCTAAAATAAAGTGTATAAGATGATATATTTAACATTATATACTCCTTTATTGAAGAAATATAATTACTTATTCATATTCTGTGGCTTACTAGGATGTTACCACACTACATGAGAATATATACCCGAGTCGGATCGTCAAATTTCCGCTTCCTTGATTTTTAACTGAATTTTAAGAGAAAAACCTTTGATAATTTAACGTACGTTACCGGGTTTGTACCTTGTCAGAATTTAATAATTCTTCATTAACAAAAAATAATATTAATAATTAATTTATTTATTTATTTTTAATTGCTGTAACGTATGTTAAAAATATGTTTTAACTCTATAATATAGAGGAACACGTAGAAAAATGAATTTAAGAAAAATTCTTTAAAAAACAATATTAAATTTATTTATCAAAATTTTTTCGTAGGTGATAGCCCCAGTAACAGCCAAATTAATTAATGATTCAAAATGAAAATGGCTTTTAGTTTGAACGACATCAACACTACAAAATGCTAGTACCTACTTTTAATTTCTAGCTACCACAGTCTTTTCCACAGTCTTCCACCACATCTTTTCCCTAACTTATATATATATATATATATATATATATATATATATATATATATATATATATATATATATATATATATTGTAGTGATATTTCGGAGTCGAGATAAATTGTAATTTAAAAACAATTCAAGTTTGAATTTGGCGCCAGCGAGAGTTCGCCGCCGATCTAATTGTTACGTGGTTTTTGTTTATCAATTTAAATTGAATTATGTTAAAAATTATTAGGATTTTTATGTTTTTTATTGTATAATTTAAAGTTTATATAGATTGTAAATTAAGACATAATAAATATGAAGGCCATGATGAAGCAGATTTGGCCGTTAACGGTTTTTTTGAAAGGACGCTTGGGATGGCGTCTTTTTAGCTCAGAGGTACTTATGGACGCCGATACGATAACATCGTGCATCTCTGCTCCTGGATCCCGATGAACACAGCTCTATTTTTAGTCAAATATGCAAATGAAGCCGAGAAGTCAATACTGTGCTCTCTCTGATTTGGAGCTTTGAGGCAACAACACATCTATGCTCTCATCTCTCACATTTGAAACATCACATCTCTCTGAGATTTAACAAGCCACAAGTGTGAAGAAATAGCGGATTATACTGGCAGTTTGGATGATAGGAGTGCTGGAACCACTGAAGAAGGAAGAAAGAAGAAAGAAGGTATTTTTAATTATAACTAGGTAAATTAGAAATGTAATGTTGTAAAAATGCTTTTATTTATTTCTTTGTTTGAAAAAATATATTCTTGAGTCAAAGTCGTTGTCTTTGAAAAGCTGAACCCTTGCTATTCCCTAAAATTTTTTATTTACAAATTGAATTAGTTTCAAAATCATAGAAATTAAAGTAAAATAACCTTTATCAACAAAGAAACAAACATAACAAAATGGCGCCCGTCAAAAGGACTTTTCTTAGGATTTTGACTCAAGGTTTTTATTATAATTTTTAATGTGTCAACAAAATTTATGATTTTTGTAATTGATATAAATATTCTTAGGGTTTATACAATTTAGCATATTATTTAAGTTTAAGTAAACTAATGTTAAAAATGGAAGGTACTGTAGTCAATTTAAAAGTAACTGATGAGAGTGTTATTAAAAGGTATAAACAAAGTGATGTTCTGGATGTTGATATAGAAAATTTAGAAAATAGATGTGATTCTGAGCAATTAAACAATGATTTGACTGAAAAACCAACAAATGTTAATTCAGATAACGTTTCAACAAAAAACCCATTAGATGTAAACACAAATTTTTTACTTCTTGAATTGTTAACTAAATTTGATAAACAATCTGCTGAAAATAAGAAACAATATGATGAATTTAAGGAACAATCCGCTAAAATTGATAAACAATCCGCTAAAATTGATAAACAATCTGCTGAATATAAGGAACAATTTGCTGAAATTAATGTACAATTTGATAAACAATCAACTAAATTTAATATGAAATTAGAGCAGACTACTGTTGATTTGAAAAATGAATTAAATAAATTAATCAACACTAAAATTGATGAAATAAATTTGAAATTATCAAATATTGAAAGTGATTGTGTAAATAGTCGTAGTAGTATTAATAACAAAATGGAACAGAATATTAAAAGTACAGAAGGAAAATTCCAACAGATAGATACAAAGGTCGAAGAAATAAATGAAAAATTTAACACCCAAAAAGAGAAAGTGAATGCTTTGCAGAATGAAGTAATTGATAACCAACAAAGTTTATTACTGGAAGTAGGGACTCTGAGAAAGGAATTTGGAAATATGTCTGAGAATAGAATCATACAAATATCTGAAAAACAAATAGATTCAAATCATTTAAATATAAAATTTGACAATGAAAGTAGTGAAACAAATTCACAGTTACAAAATATTGAAAGTGATAGTGTGAGTAGTCGGAGCAATATTAATGACAATATAGAAGAACATATTAAGTCTACAGAAGGATGTTATCTAAAAATAGATACTGAAATTGAAAATATAAATAAAAATGTAAATAACCAAGAAGATGAAGAATCAACTAAAGTTGAAGAAAACATAACAAATGTGGCAGTTAAGAAAAAGAAGAAGAGCAAAAAGAAAACCAAGCAATTATTGAAGAAAAATGTGAACCATAAAAAAGGAAAATCAAGATATAGAAAAAGATTAGAAATAAGAAAAATAACATTTAGAACAGGAAGAAGAGTCAAAATTGTTAGAAGGTTAAAAAAGGTAACTGTTCAGGATTATAATAAGCTGAAAACAAACATGAACAAGAAGCTTAAAAGAAGTATGTATAATTATATCATTATAATAAATAAATTTAATAATAGCAAAACAGAAAGAAAAAATTTGTTTAAAAAAGAAGTATATAATGTAAATGTTAATAGAGAAGACCCAAGTTATATTTTGGAAAATAAGAAAAATAAATTATCCAAGTTATTAGAAGAAGAAATCATGAAGAGGTACTACTTCAATAATGAAAATAACCAGACTCCCATTGATGTACGCAATTACCTGCGGGGGAAAGGTAAGAAGAAATTATAATATTCAAAAGTGTTGATTGGAAATTTGGTAACAATTTAGGCAATCATTTATGAAAATATCCATTTTATTATAAAGTAATTAGGAACTATTAAGGCTAAATGTCCCCTCTGTAGTACCAAATGTTACCACCACGTAGCGTGCCAAAATAAACAAAATTTAGATTCCTCCTCAAATCTCAACAGATCATCCGATTTTGGTTCTGTAAAGTTCATTTTGTTCCATATTTCCGTAGAATCTGATGTATCTATTTTAAAAGGCCATATATGTGATATTTACAATTTTAGGTTCAAAAAAACTACTTTCTAGTATTTTTTAAAGAAAAGTCAACTAATAGGCAAGTGTAGAATAATAAAATATAAATATTGGCGAAAACAAAATTTTAATTATACGAAAAACATCGGCCGAAACTCATAAATACGAATTTCTATGCAAATGTTTTTGTTTTGTTTTTCAGGTAGCATCTACATCTATCATGACTATAGCAGCCTCAAACTACAAATCTAAAATAAGATTTCCATCGAAAGGTTGTTTTGGAACTCAAAATAGAATTTACACGATCCGAAATGAAAATTTCGAAAAATTATAAAAGTAAACAATAATTAAAACTATATAACCAAAACAACTGCATACTTATTGTAAATATATTTAAAAATGCGGGGTGCATCAAAATATAAGAAGGAATTAGGAAAAATCACGTTAGAAGTATGGTAGAGGATAAGCGATTATAAACACTGATCCCCCAACTTCCGCCGCCGGGTATAACGACATGCTCTAGCCCTATTTTGGAGGGCCTACAACTTTTGTTCTACTTCACTTCCCCAATGATGATCTTATTGACTAGAATTATAACATTGTTCATATATAATGGGAAAAGGATATAAATAAAAACATTATTTTATTATCAATTTATATAAAACTAGTTGAAAAAAAAAGGAATTCACAAACAATAAAGTATTATCTATTCCTATTACTAATTAAAAAAATTAAAATTACTTATGCTATATTACTGCACATTAAAAAAATATATATTATGAACAAATATGATATATTATTTTTGTATAAATGTTGCTTATTCTTAATAAGGAATAATTAAATTATGAGCTGTATTCATTAAAATTATTTACTTTTTTAATACCCAAATCAAAAAGATTTAGTACTTTTCTTCTTTTTTTTTTGATTTCATATAAAAGTGATGAGTACAAAAAGTTATTGAATTTTTCAATTGAATGAGTTTAAATAGGCAGTTTCCTTCTTTCCCTTCCTGCCGCGCGTATTCTTGAGATATAAAACTCATTTTTCTATCTTACGTTTTGCCATAGGAATCCACAGTCAAGATTATGCTAGGTTCGGGTAAAAAGAAGAAGGTAGAAAAGACGCGAAATCCCTAGACGGCATAGGATCAAAGGAAATATCAACATTTCTAATACTATCGTAGGTTTAAGCAACAATGGTCTGGTAGGACAAGATGTTTACAACCATTTCTTTGTGAAATTGAATTTTTTTTTTTTTCATTTTGATCAATTCATTTAATTGTTTCACAAGAGTAGTTTCATTTCTTATTTATTCGACATATCACACACAGTATAGGCTTGTTTGACTATTCTCCTCCTTCAAAACCCTAATCTCAAAGTAAAGGTAATAATAAATAATTGCAAGCTTTTTTGTATGAGAAACTTCCCACATTTTTTTTACGTTTCGGGGTCTAAATTGTAGAAAAAATGTGTTTTTTTACTGCTTAACATTTAAAAACGGTTAGACATAAGAAGTAATTCATTTAAACCTTTTGATTTAAATAAGAAGTAATTTTGGGAAAAATTTGATTTCGTAAATACTATTTTTATTTATTTTTTAAAAATTATTTATTTTCCGCATACCCTCTTTTCTCTAGTCTATTCGGGCCCCTGTTTTGGTCAACAAACACGGAAGGCTACAAAGACAAAGAAAATATTTATTGTAAAATAAATATATTTATAAATGTATGTATAAAATATTTAAAATATATTACAATGGATCTAATAAGGTATTTGATCGCAAAAGGGAGTGTGTACGTTTTAAAACCCCTTTACTGCGAAATAAGTATATTTTGCCCCTTATGATTCCATTTTATTCATTTTTTTCTGTTTGGTGACTAAATTGCTGAGAGAATATATATTGATATTTACAAGCTTACAATCAGAAAACGGCTAGCTGTATGAATAAATTTATTAAAAACATTATTGAAACGTTTGATTCCGAAAAAAAAAAAACATTCGTACTTTATTTTTGACATTGACTATATCTCGAAAATGGTCGACTCTAGAAAAATATGTTACAAATCTAAATTAAAGCTGATTACATTTCCTATAAAATTGATTATGTATAAATTTGTCGAAATTCTAATAGTTTTCGAGATATACGTTATTGAAAATCGGTGATTTTCGGGGAAAAAACAAATGTTACCTCACTTTTTGTAATACTTTTATTTCTAGTACCTTCCCCCGATCGTTCCTCAGAAAAAATTACATAATCAAAATTGTAGAGCATTAAATTTAATTTAATTTCATATATAAGTTTTTGGTATTTGAAGCAAATGTTTAACAAAAAGTGAGGTAAACATTTTTTTATTTCTAAAATTATCGATTTTAAATAACATATATCTCGAAAACCGTTGGAATTTCGACAAATATTTATATAATAAATTTTATAGGAAATTCAATTAGCTTTAATTCTGATGTGTAGCATATTTTTCTTGAGTCCACTGTTTTCGGGATAAGATCGAAAAAAACGAAATTGGGACCTCTCTTCTCCCCCCCAACCTTAGCTCAACCTCCAGGTTCGGAGACTTTTAGTAGGTTTGCCTTCTAATTGCTCCTGGCGAAGCTGTGACATCAGAAATTATCGCATATTTCATGCAATCTACACCCCTCATTTCAACACTCTTTGACTAGGGTCGCACTTTTCTGCGAAAACACCTATATCACCATTCATTTGGCTACAGTTCCGAAACTAATTGTTCGATCCGAAATTTCTTTTTTTTTTCATCTGAATGCTCATTAAATTTACTATAAGAACCTATATATAAAGTTATGATCAAGTTTCGTAAAATAACCATACCAGCACACTAAAAACCGCGACCTGTTTTGAAATTCAAACTTGTTAAAGTAATTGGATTATTTAATCTGGGCTGCAAAGCCCAGATAAATTTGATAGTATTGGTTATTTGTAAGGTTAATCATATTTAAAAAACCAAAGGTCCTTTATTTTTTATACAATATTTTTTCGAAATCAGGAACACAAAATATATAGGAAAAGATGATATTTTTGGCCGGCTAGACCTACAAGTTACCTCTCTGTGCGTTGGTGTTCCATATTGGTGTTATTTTATTAAACTTAAATTCAATAACTTTTTGTACTCATCACTTTTATATGAAATCAGTAAAAGTACTAAATCTTTTTGATTTGGGTATTAAAATGTAAATAATTTTAATGAATACAGCTCATAATTTAATTATTCCTTATTAAGAATAAGCAACATTTATACAAAAATAATATATCATATTTGTTCATAATATATATTTTTTTAATGTGCAGTAATATAGCATAAGTAATTTTAATTTTTTTAATTAGTAATAGGAATAGATAATACTTTATTGTTTGTGAATTCCTTTTTTTTTTTTTCAACTAGTTTTATATAAATTGATAATAAAATAATGTTTTTATTTATATCCTTTTCCCATTATATATGAACAATGTTATAATTCTAGTCAATAAGATCATCATTGGGGAAGTGAAGTAGAACAAAAGTTGTAGGCCCTCCAAAATAGGGCTAGAGCATGTCGTTATACCCGGCGGCGGAAGTTGGGGGATCAGTGTTTATAATCGCTTATCCTCTACCATACTTCTAACGTGATTTTTCCTAATTCCTTCTTATATTTTGATGCACCCCGCATTTTTAAATATATTTACAATAAGTATGCAGTTGTTTTGGTTATATAGTTTTAATTATTGTTTACTTTTATAATTTTTCGAAATTTTCATTTCGGATCGTGTAAATTCTATTTTGAGTTCCAAAACAACCTTTCGATGGAAATCTTATTTTAGATTTGTAGTTTGAGGCTGCTATAGTCATGATAGATGTAGATGCTACCTGAAAAACAAAACAAAAACATTTGCATAGAAATTCGTATTTATGAGTTTCGGCCGATGTTGTTCGTATAATTAAAATTTTGTTTTCGCCAATATTTATATTTTATTATTCTATACTTGCCTATTAGTTGACTTTTCTTTAAAAAATAATAAAAAGTAGTTTTTTTTGAACCTAAAATTGTAAATATCACATATATGGCCTTCTAAAATAGATTCATCAGATTCTATGTCCATTTTATTAATAAATCCCTTTTCCGATCTAAAAAATGTCTATTGGTTTCTTAATTAGGAGGAATCTAAAATTGACCCCGTAGGTGCTGCGATCTCTTGAGGCAGAAACACACCAGAGTGAGGGGACATTTAGCCTTAAGGAATATGTCATACAGGTTTAATTAAGTTTTTTTTTAATCTTTAAAAGTTTTCAAATATTTCTATTGAGTTTTCAGTCAAATTATCAAATTATTAAATTAATGTCAAAGTGTTGACTATTATTAGAAAATTTTATTGTGTAGAATTTTAGTTTAAGGTTTTTCCTTTTTGTTTTTCAATTTTACTATTATTGTTAATTTAAAGTTGTGGTGTTTATAAGCCATCTAAAGAATTCATGGTTGTAATGGAAATGAAGAATATTTCAAATAGAGAAGTAGTAGAATAACTAATTATTAATAAGTTAATCTAATTTAAGTATTATTTTGTTTTGACATCTTGACACATTAATAACATTTTGTAAATAGTATACTAAGGAGTTTATGATTAATCAAAAAATTGGAATTAGAGAATAAGTTTAAAAAAAAAAAAAAAAAAAAAAAAAAAATTTCTTCAAAATTTTTTTTTTTTTTTTATTCTGAAGTGGACCCGAATGTAGTGATATTTCGGAGTCGAGATAAATTGTAATTTAAAAACAATTCAAGTTTGAATTTGGCGCCAGCGAGAGTTCGCCGCCGATCTAATTGTTACGTGGTTTTTGTTTATCAATTTAAATTGAATTATGTTAAAAATTATTAGGATTTTTATGTTTTTTATTGTATAATTTAAAGTTTATATAGATTGTAAATTAAGACATAATAAATATGAAGGCCATGATGAAGCAGATTTGGCTGTTAACGGTTTTTTGAAAGGACGCTTGGGATGGCGTCTTTTTAGCTCAGAGGTACTTATGGACGCCGATACGATAACATCGTGCATCTCTGCTCCTGGATCCCGATGAACACAGCTCTATTTTTAGTCAAATATGCAAATGAAGCCGAGAAGTCAATACTGTGCTCTCTCTGATTTGGAGCTTTGAGGCAACAACACATCTATGCTCTCATCTCTCACATTTGAAACATCACATCTCTCTGAGATTTAACAAGCCACAAGTGTGAAGAAATAGCGGATTATACTGGCAGTTTGGATGATAGGAGTGCTGGAACCACTGAAGAAGGAAGAAAGAAGAAAAAGAAGGTATTTTTAATTATAACTAGGTAAATTAGAAATGTAATGTTGTAAAAATGCTTTTATTTATTTCTTTGTTTGAAAAAATATATTCTTGAGTCAAAGTCGTTGTTTTTGAAAAGCTGAACCCTTGCTATTCCCTAAAATTTTTTATTTACAAATTGAATTAGTTTCAAAATCATAGAAATTAAAGTAAAATAACCTTTATCAACAAAAGAACAAACATAACAATATATATATATATATATATATATATATATATATATAAGTTAGGGTGTGATACTTAACATTGTGTAGTGAGGTTAGAAGTACTTCAAGTATATACAGTGAAGTGGAGATAAATAGTACGTGATTAGTACTACGGATTATTTCATTAACTTGTTTAATCTCTATTAATTTATGCCAGCTTATTAGGTATAAAAGATAAATAATTTTTAATTTAAATTGATTTTGTTTATCCAGTTTTATCAACCTAACTATGTTAAACTTACATAAAAATAAAAACCTATGTCTGGTAATAGAAAGAGATGAAGAAAGAAACCTTGAAAACGTTTCACCATTTTTAATATAAAAACTAATAAACAATCAATGTGGCGAACCTAAAAATGTAAAAAAGCTGAGAAACGGAACAACTTTAGAGGGAACAATTAATAGATAACGGTCCAAAAAGTTATTAAAGCTAAATAATTTTGGTTCAATAATAAAAATAAAAGTGAGTCCCCATGAAAAAATTAATATAAGCAAGGGAGTAATATTTTGTCAAGACGGAGTTGAAATAGAAATATTGGAAGAACTAAGAAAATTTAATGTAAAATAAATAAAAATACTAGTAATGAAAAAGACAAGTATTGGGAGGAAAACAAATTTATATGTGATTACTTTTTCATTACATATACTCCCAGATTTTATTCATGTAGTGTTTCTAAAAATTAGTGTTAAAATGTATGTACCGAGTCCAATCAGGTGCAGCAAATGTCTAAAATTCCGTCACATCGCTGAGAAATGTTCAAAAACACCTTTCTGAGCATATTGTTCAAAATCAGAACATAACGGTTCACTATGTGAATCAATAATCCCGAACTGTATAAACTGTGGAAATCATCACTCTAGCTTAGATCTGAAATGTCCCAAAATTACTAGAGGAAAAGAAATTTAAAAAATTCGATTCGAAGAAAATAACTTACAACGACGCAAAAAAGAAATATAAGTTAAGTCGACCTGATATAAGCAACTTTTTTCTTGTTTTATATATATCAATTTATTGAAAGTTACAACTGTATAAATATATACATCAAGTAAATGAGCTGATAACGATTACAATAACATGTCAAAATTTGAAAAGAACTACTCATCAATAACACTTCAATAAAAATTCTACACTAAAAGATCTCGAGGCCATCTTCTTTTCAGACGCCTCGGAGGATTATCGGGAATGGAGTGGGAAGCAAGTTGAGAATCTAATCGATTAGAGTGGTTATGGAGCATACGATGAAAGGATAGGTATTTGTTTTGGGCTAACTCAGCAACATATGGAACATTAAGGTCTTTATGGATAAGTTTATTGGTGACAAAGTAAGGGGCATTTAGGATTTTTCGAAGGATTTTGGATTGTAAGGATTGGATACGAGATGAATTGGATGGTTTAGTAGAGCCCCAAAGTTTAACTCCGAACGTCCAAAAAGGTCTACTCACAGTCATGTAAATAAGGCTTTTGTAATGAATTGGGAGCTTTGATCGTTTGTTTAGTAAATCTTGAAGTAGTCAGTAACGACGAACAGTTTCTTGTCGCTTTAGTCTTGTACATAAGTAACTTTAACTTAAATTATGCGGAAGTAACTAAATTTAACAGGAAAATAAGAGTAGATGATTAAATCTTTCAGTTGTTTTTTAGTGAACTAAGGATTATTTGATTGTAACATTTAATCATTATTAAATTAGGTGATTAATTCCTGGAAATTAATTGTCAAATAGCTATGGTTAAATTTTGCCCAATCTGGTGGTTGAGTATGGGATTGTTCATTACTAGACGGTGGTCGTCCTCAAACAGTAGGGAGTTAAGGCTTTCCCTCGGCATTAGCACGGCAGTCGGGTGTCGTTTAACCGACCCCGCCATTTGTCGGTCAAGTGAGTACTCTCTGGTATACTCTTCGTCACTAAAGTAGTTAACACGGCGCACAGTGGGACGAATGGCCCAAATTTCCAGACATGCACTAAAAATTGAAACTATTTTATTGCAATCTCCGACTACTTTGCTAACATTGCACCATGCTTTCTAACATCTTTGGAATAAGAAAATGTGGGAATTTTTCAGAAATACGTAGTGGAAATTCTGTTTTTTAAATAAAAAGGTAATGAAAATTGACATAAAAATACACGAAATCGTATTTAGTGATTATGATTGTTCCTATTACTTTTTAAATTTTACTGATAATTATAACTCATAATCTCACTATTAGTCTATTCAAACTAAAAAAAAAATATTAGTGATGGTTTTATCATTAGAAAGAATTAGGATTAAATATAAAACAATGACATGTGAAGTAACTTTCAGGGTGTTTCGAGTACATTATTGCGTGTTGAAGAAAACGTCCAAATTTGTCCAAAAAATGGACTTTTTAGACTTTTACATTAGGTATTTAATAAGATAACTACGTTCCATTACTTTCCGAATATGGCCGAATTAACCCGTGGTTAAGCATAGTTTATATATTTCTAATGTTGTAATTTGACCTAATTAAACCATCAACCTTTATTCTTCTTTGTACCTTTCCCAGTTATGAAAAACAAAACAATATTTGTAATTTTTAGTTTAGAATTTTATTTTGTTAATTTCAAAATGTTTAGTCTTAGTTAAAAAATTATCTTTACTTAATTTTTACCACATTGCAGTAATGGTAATAGGCACCCTGCAATAGGTGCATATATTTCTACGCGTTCTCATGCATATATTTCTCGAAATAACGCATATTTAAATAAATATTTATACAAACTATTTTTTATAATAATACATGAAATATTTTTATAATAATACTAAAATAGTTTAACTTTAATTTAAAATAATTGAGTTAAGATGAAATTTAAGCAATAATTATCAAATGAATTCATACGCTAATTGATGAATAGAATAAAGATTGGAGAAAAAAAATAATTGAATACAAAAATATATAAATGAATAAAAAAGAGAAAAAATAGAAGAGAAAAAAAAAGTATATATTATTAGGAGTAGGTAGCACTGGAAAGACTGCATGAAATTGCGTCTAACACAGGCCTCCAAATATCGTACGAGAAGACTATCTTGAAAGATTTCCTATAAACAAAACCCCCCTAGAAACCAAATACGGAAAAATCACACAAACCTCCCAATTCAAATACCTAGGAGAGATTATTCAACCATCTGGACTGAACCAGATCTCTAATGAAGACAGGTTAAAGAAACTACAGAGAGCATACAAATTTATTTGGAATCACTACAACAAAAAAGCAATATCGATCAATGCGAAAATGCAGCACTACAACACAGTCGTGCTCCCGGAAGCCCTATATGCAGCTGAAACTACAGTACTTCGTGGACACACCAAAATAAAAGACATTAAAAACAAGAACGGAAGATCCTCAGGAAGATTTTTGGCCACGTGAATCGGGATGGAATCTGGATTAAAAGACCCACTTCAGAACTTTACAAATATTCTACCACCATTACTGACACCATCAGAAAAAGGAGAGCAAATTTCTACGGACATTTGTACCGGATGGGTCCCGATCGAATCAAAAAGAAAATTTTCTCCATAGCCTGCTCCAGTAAAAACAAGACCAAGTGGATCAATAAAACATTAGAAGACCTGAAACAGATGAAAATAAGTGAAAATGACATTAAGAACCGTACAAAATTCAAGATTTCTATAGCAAAAATAAAATTTGAATGTCACCCACAGAGAACCACGGAAAGAACATGGACAACAGAGCGCAAACAAAAGCACAGTGAATTGATGAAGAGAATTTGGGAAGAACGAAGGAAAAATAGGGAAAAGTAACCATCATGGATGTCAAGTTCCAACGCTCTCTCAACAGGGATGTAACGATAATAATAATAATAATTAGGAGTAGGTAAAATTATATAGACAGTTTATTCGTTCAGCTGCATGTTATCAACGTGATCGACAAATAGTCTTAGTTATTGTATACACGTTTGTTGTTAACAAATGACAACAATAGCCATAAAAACATATAGCCAGCAACTGACCCATCAGTCTGCATCCTGATTAATTACAACAGGTTAGTTTTTTTTTGTTTTCTTCATTTAAATGTCAACAAACCGAAATTTATTTAATCTTTTGCTGTATCCTGTGGATCAAAACAATTGCGTAATATTAAGGGAAGATATTTATTCTCTATGTGAATATTGAGACCTATTCTCTTGTGAATGTTTCTAAGAATAATATTTTATTATTAGAAAATAAACTTCACACATTTAGAGGTCACTTTAAGAAAAGATAGATGGAATGTTGTCAAAAAAAGGAATTCTTTCTCAGAAAACATGAAAACTGGCTAAACAAATCTTTCGATTACCCTGATGGATTTTTTCAGCCTGGAAGTGGGTTCAGCCTTTCACTGAAGCATTTTAGTGAACTCTCCGAAAGACAGAAAGTTGGTAGAGATGAAGAGCTAAGGTCAAATTATTCGGGAGAGGAACTATTCTTTGCTTCAAAGATGAAATTGAGGGAAGAAAGTCGTTTAATTAAAGCAAAAATTATTAAGGCACTGCTGGAGAATTCAGATGATTCGGAGGCGTTAAAAATATGAGCCAGGATGGAGGAAATTCCAATATTATTTCGTGCTCAGGGAGAATACGCTTGCCCTCAACTCATCTCTCGACCTTTCTAAGTCGCAGTACTTAATACTTAATTAAGGGATGCCACGCTTAATGCAGGAGTAAAAATATTTTCTTTCTATTATCAACTAAGCAAATTGAAGAGGGAATGCTACCCAGAAGAGCGTGAGATAACTGAGTTAGGAGCATGAAAGGGTATTCATCTCTTCTGAATCATACAATATCCAGAATTTTATCCCTCATCCCTATGGATAAAATATCAACTTTATCGAATGTGCAAAACTTGAAGCTCGTTTCAAAATGGGGTTGTGATGGGTCAAGCAGCCACAGTATTTACAAACAACCTTTTTTAACGAACATAACCGTAAAAGCGGATGACGTTGACGCAGCATTGTACTTGACGACATTTGTCCCAATCAGGTTAATAGTAGCTGACGGCTCATCAATATCAATCATTTGGGAAAACTTAAGACCCTCATCCATTCATTTCTGCAGACCAATCAAATTCGAGTTTCACAAAGAGGCTGTAGAGACAATTAAATTGGAAATTGGTCGAATGGAAAGTGAAATTGCAGTTCTAATCCCTACGCAGATTAATCAAATAAAAACTAAACATGAACTTTATATGACAATGATTGATGGAAAAACCATAAATGCAGTGACCAACACAAGTTCCTCCATGCGTTGCTAACTATGTGGTGCAACTAAAGCAGTAAATAAAAATGACACAAGAATTCCTAAGACAGAGCATTACAGGTTTGGGATTTCTCCGCTTCATGCCAAAATTCGTTTCATGGAATGCTTGTTGCATATATCCTACAACCAGTTTTTAAAGAAGTGGCCAGCAAACTCAGATTTATTCAAGAAGGAACAGGAGGAAACAAAAAAAAAAAAAAAAAAAAAATTCAGCAACAGTTTAAAGATACTTGGTCTTCACGTAGACCGGATAAAGCAAGGTGCTGGTACTTACAATGGTGGAAATCTACAATGGTATGTTTTTCGCCGATCCTAAAACTACAGCAAATATAACTGGACTTAATGAGGAGGTCATCCGCAGATTTGCCGTAATATTACAAGCGATATCTTTAGGTAAATCGGTTTACCCAAAAAAGTTTGGAATATTTTCTCGAAAAAACGCTGTACTTTATGTTAAGCACTACGGGTGGTATCATATGCCACCTACTGTGCATAAAGTGTTGATCCATGGAAAGGACATAATCGAGAATTTGTACTTCCAGTTGGATAATTTTCGGAAGAGGCTCGAGAAGTTCTTAATAAAGTATTCCGTTACTGTAGAGAGTTTAGAGCCAGAAAAATGGACCGAAAAGCAACAAATGAGGATATCTTAAATAACCTTCTGGTCAATTCTGATCCCAAAAAAATTTCAACATTTGGCCAAGCTGCTCTTTTAAAAATTCTATGTCGAAGAAATTATTCCCTGAAAGTCAAATGTTACTTGTGGAGGATAAATTGCCCAAAAAGATGACTGTGATGATGGAGATGATATTTTGATGGAGTGGGAAGCACCCGAATTATCGGATGAACGGAGTGTAACTGAGAGTGGATTGGTTTGACTGAATGTCACTGTAAAATAAAAATATTTTAATGTTTAGTAACAATTGCGAGAAAAATGGTAGGGAAAAGAAAAAAAAATGTTCAGTTGTAATTTCTGAATAAAATATATTTTATATTGTTTTAAGTTATAGTTTCTTTATGATCACCATTCATATCAATAAAAAGACTTAGTCATTAAATTCTACACAAAAAATACAAAGAATATTATTGGTATTCCAATTTTGCTATGTGGTTCAAATTGCTACAACAAACGGACTTCACAAATGTTATCCTCAGGTTTTCACCAATAAAAATGCATAAAATTGATATCCGAATAGGATTGAATGCATCTAAACGAATCATTTGAACGAATGGATTCAACGATAAAATTTCGATAACCACAGTATAGGAACCTGTGGGTTGTAATTCATTTACATAACTAAATAATTTCATTCCGTTTTCTGCTTGGGACAATATTTAAAATGATTATTACCTATCAGGTTTCTGACAAACCGCGATTTATTAAATTTTTAAAAAGTCCGATCGACGAAAAAGGCATACAACACGTATAAATCCCATAAGGGTAAACTGATTGATTTGCAGATTTTTTAAATTCGATAGAGCACATCATAGAAAATAATATCCCTCAAATCAAAACACGAACAAACGAAAATTGGATTTTCTGGACACACTATTAGTTAACAGAGTAAAATCTTGAAGTAGGCTCAAACAGTCTTCAGATTCGATTTCTACACGCTTGAAAACATACCCATATGAAATTTGAAGTCGATGCAAAATATTTAGAGGCTCAAATTGCGATGTCTACAAAAAACACCGTTTCGACCCCACTGTGCACTCTTTTAGATCTGATGGTGGTTTTTTAGGTACATGATGTAACTTTTAAAATGACGTATGCTCTTGATGATGTTCGTCATGATGTACAAACATATACAACGCGTTGTAGGCAAAAAAAGAATTTCTGCGGCCAAAATTATTTTATAGCCAAAACAAGTTCTAAATGAAGTGCAAGTAACGGGGAAAATATTTAAAAATTGAAAGTGGTCTAGTTAATATTTAAAAAAACTTTTGATTTTTTAACATACTTCAAAACAATAAAAATAAATAAATAAAAAAAAACAATTTATCCGTGTTCTTGATACTTTGCTTAGCTTATATTTTCGAAACAGTTTATGGTTTACTTCTTGATCTTCTTCGGATAATTGTCCAATAGGCAAGATGTGGGATCTGATAACATATTCTCCATGGGGGATAATTGAAGATCTATATCAAATTATATTGATTTCATCAGATCCGTTAATATCGCCACTAAGATGTCACGAAAGAAAAACACGTAATTTGAAGAATGGCCTGAAGAAGTTTTATGTATATTTGAGTAAATTTATTGCCCGAATATTAAATATGAAATTTTAAATTATGTTTCGTAAATATTTAGGAGTTATAATATACCTATACTATATTTTTTGTTTATTTAATTTTAATAAATGAAATTAAAAAGGATTTTTTTGCCTACAACACGTTGTGTATGTTAGTACATCATGACAAACATTATCAAGAGCATACGTCATTTTCTAAAGTTACATCATGTACCAGAAAATCCACCACCAGATCTAAAAGAGTGTGAAGTAATAAAATACAAAAAAAGGAACGGTTTCGGTTGGGGGGGGGGGATAATAATGACGCACGGATCGAAAAGAATATGATTTTTGGGATTTAATTAATACAAAATAATGCAACTTTTAGTTTTTGAAGACTTATTTTTAATGTCTTCAAAAATACGCTTAATTTTGAAATAATCGATTGTACATGACTTTGCTATATCAAATATACAGAAAAACCTCATTTGTATCATATAATATTGAAGAAATAGCACCATCAAATGAGGCTTTACAGCCATCTCATTTAACCGTACATCTTGCATTTTAGGTCGAAAATTCATTTATTTAATATG
Source organism: Euschistus heros (assembly GCA_003667255.2). NCBI lineage: Eukaryota > Metazoa > Arthropoda > Insecta > Hemiptera > Pentatomidae > Euschistus > Euschistus heros. The sequence continues at coordinate 1,328,199 of RCWM02000162.1, read as the reverse complement.
AACTCTTCCACTTTCATGAAAATTTTTTAAATATTTTTCACGTTAATCGGAGGTCATTTAAAACAAATTTATGCAATTAAATAATTTTGGCCGCCGAAATGGATTTTTTGCCCACTGTGCGGCGTCGTTCAAACGACAATCAGGTAGTTGTGAAACGTGTCTAAGGCCTACATTAATTTAAACAAATGTACTCGAAAAGATAAAATCAACAGTAAATTTCCATTTTATTTGAAAATGAACAAATATACATTGTAATTAATAAATATATTCCCTCCTAGTGGAGGAGGGAAAAATACAATATTTTGTCAAAAATAGTAAAACGTCGCATTAAACTTAATTTACTGTAGCCAGTTTTAGTTTTTAATCACGATTTTTAATTCAGCTTATATTCTACTGAATATTATTTAGTCCCAGTAGTGTTCACAAAAGCTTAATGCATCTAGCAACGTCGAATGGATTGAAGTCTGGTCTATCCAACAGTATATGTAAGTATTACTTATACCTATAATGGTGATTGAAAGTGTTTCATCTCAGTTTTCTCCTTATGTGAAATGTCAAATTTCACTTTTTGCAGTTGTGTTATTGTTCCACCGGATGAGCGATTTGTAATTATAACAGCACCAGAAATAAAGTTCATTAAAACTTTTGTAGGCCTCTAAAACTACAAATAACTAATTATTAGAATACATGGCTTATGTAAATGGTTATCAAACTTTTTTTTCGATCACTTTTTCTTAATTTATGTCCTTGAATAAAAGCGTTAATTACGATTAAAGTTATTAAAAAAGAATAAAATCTCCTTCGAAAACTTACAAACTATACTTTACTAACCTTCTTGGATGCCATCTCTGAAGCATGACTTATTTTCCAGCAGAAGAATAAATAATATGACATCATAATAAAGTCACCTAAGATCAGCTTGTAATTATCTAAGAAGCTTTCTTTAAAACGTTCAATGATATAGTGCGCGTGGAATACAAATAACAAAAACATAACTGATACAAAGTAAAGGAACTGGAAAGAATATATTTCATTGATGTTTCTAGCCACCGAAATAATTTCGTCAGCTGCTTCGATGAGCTGTTCTATCACTTTGATATTTAGCTTCCGATATAAAGTTCGCTTCGATATTCTCAAAGCATTGATTTCAGCTTCGAATAATTCGCATACTATGCCTACTAGAAAACAAAACTGTGAAAAACACAAATTGATTCCGATTACAATGTATATAACAAGAAAAGACCAGCCGGATGGGTTTTTTGGCATGTTTCCTGTAAGGGTGAAAATAATTATAACTACCAATGGGCGTATGATATGAAACAATACGAAGCGATTACTACTCTCACTGTGCAACTTATTTATTTTAATTTTACAAAAGTTGAGTTTCAAATTTTGTATAGAACGGACAGTTTCCTTTAAAAGGTTCCCATTGAGTATAATAAAAACAAGAAAGCAAGGAGACTGAAAAATGTGCAACAAAATAACAAATTGATTCATTGCAAATCTTATAGTAAGATCTAAAGCACAACATTGCTTGTTATTTGAAAAAGTGAAACAACCAATAAATGAAAATATGGCAACGAAAACTACTGAATAAGAGAACAATAATTTGTCCAATTCTATGACACCGTTCACCACGCTGAAGGGGAACATGCCCATGGCGGTGGAAGCAATGAACAGCGGGTTGTACTTCATAGTAATAGCGAATGGTCGGCACATTTTGAAACGGTGCCCGAGACCACTGCGTTCAATATCTTCCATTATTTCGGAAGGGTTTCATTACTATAACTGACACGTTAATATCCTTCGTATTGTTATCCTTTCATAGGTCAATTTAGTCCCAAATGGCCTCGGTATTATTTAAATATTCAGCCAAAGCAACAATGGACTGACTAGTAATTGGAATAGTTAATTTATTTCTTTTTATTCTCATAATTTGAGGTGTTTTTGTTTTTTTATTGTTTACGTCCTGCGATTTCAGCTGTATGTTGTTTAAGAACTGATTTCCTGGAAGATCAGAATGATATACTCAATACAAAAAGTTCTGTTTTTCTTGATTCATTCATTCAGTGATCACAAACGAAGGGGTTTTTCATTATAAACTGAAAAATCTACCTCTATCGGATTCATTAGGATTACCCTTATATCTGCGATATTGTTTACAGAATAGATACCATTCATCATATGCGTAGCGACCACTCCATGTTTAGCATAATTGTAGAAATGAAAATGAAAAAAAATACGTGGAGATGCCCTCGTGGATTAGACTTTTTTCCCACAAATTACGTATCAACAGTCAACATTTCTTTTGGTTGGATCTTACAAACTTTTGTAAAAGAGTATAACTGTCCTAAAGGTATAGCTCCCCTATATTTACATGTGGATCCGGTATTTGGGACTGCATATAGTGCAGCAATAGCAAAACTATAAAAAAAAATATATATATATATATTTTTCTTCAAATTGTTTTTAATTTCAGCCTACGTTTTGGTCAGGCTATAAAGCTCATATTCAAATCAGATTGTATGGTCAGGCAAATTTTCTAATAGGAGTAATATTATTTTTAGCTTACCTGTGGAAATTTTTTTTTTTTTTTTTGGAATTAACATTTAAGGTAAGCTCGAAATAATAATTTGAAAATGAATGCAAGGCTTGCAAAATTAATGAAAAGATACTTCCAACGAAAGTTAGTTTCAACCTTTTTAATTTAATAATAATATTAATAAATAATTAATAATTTAAACTGTAATTTTTCCCTCTTAAATAAGTATTGATTTTCAGTGAAATACTCGTTGCTACCTCGTGTTAATATATAAATAAATAACGTGCTATTTAAAATGCAATGCTTTAGTGTTCGAATGAGACAAAAATAATGGAGAGGGCTCTAGAATAAGAAATGGCTGTCACCTTAACAAGATGTAATCGCAATGGACGCAATGAATTGTGAAAAAAAACAATCCTAACTGCTCTTGGCGACTAGTGATGAAACATGAAAGACCTATTGATGCAGATCGTCAGCAAAGAAATCTAATACTTTTTAAAAAAACATTCCAACTTCCATTAGTTTTTAGGCCTTAGTTCAAGATTTTAACCCACAACTAGATGATGTATAAAGACCCACTAAAACTGAATAGAAAATAATAAACTTAAAACAAAACCAACCACTACAGGGGTGATCGTTTATACAGAGCCACCCACACATGAAGGGTCTCATTGGTTGCTAGTGGTACAGGTTTTATATGTTTTTTTATGATTGTATTGTTACATTAATCAATTTTTTAAAAAAACAATATTAACTACACTTTATTTGGGTAAAGAAATGAAAATTTAAATTTAATTTTAAAATTAATTATTTTATTTTTCAAGCATTATTTTAAAAGGTAATGGCACAGTTCAAATATTTCAATGGATTTTTATATTAATATATAATAACTAATCCAACTTTAATTAATTTAATTAATAACTTTAATTAATAACAATATGCTGCACTTATCCTCCATTATAATTATGAAACAATCATATAAATTGAATTACGGTAATATTAAAGTTAGATCTGAGAATTTATGGCAGACCGACGAATGTCTGGTGGCTCAAAGGAAGCACAATGCAATTTTTTTTTTTTTTAATTTCAAAAACTAATCAATTTAAAGGGCATAATAAATTTAATTACAAAAATTTTTAATTATCAAATGGATCTATAACTTATAAATATAATTTCATGTTAGTGATGAATATTTATTGTCAGTCATAGATACGCATACACATACGGACTGTTTATCTAGACTCCGAGGCGGAAGGATCATGTGCTTCTGAAGACTAAGTCAGATAAGAGATTATACTTTCAACATTTCTTACATTTTTCTTTTAAAATACTTTTACTTTTTAATTTAAATATTTCTTCTTCTATTACTAGATTTTATTATATATGTGTATATATATATATATATATATATATATATATATATATATATATATATATATATATATTTTTTTTTTTTTTTTTTTTTTTCTTTTCTTTATTATTTCTTTTTAATATTTTTTAATAATACTCTCTATATATATTTCCTACATTTAAATTGTACTCACTTAAAACCGATGGATGCAGACGACCCTCCTAGCCCGATTCCTAAAAGAAAACGCCCTCGTGGACGTATAAAAGACCCACCGGATAGAAAATCCTTAAATGAAACAAAAAATATAACCCCCACATTCCTAATTGTAAAAAGAGAAAATGAAGAAGGTTTTTTAAAGGTTTCTCCATTCTTCATTCATAAAGTTATAACTGGCCTTGTGGGAGAGGTAAAAAATATAAAAAAACTCACGAAACATTTAAGGGAAAACAGTCAGAAATTTAATTAAAATGTAAAGAATTTGGTGGACAATTCCCAGTTACCGTACAACGACACCAAACACTTAACTATAGCAAAGGTGTAATAAAATTTTTTGATTTCCAGTACCTCGAGATTGAAGAAATAAAAAATGAACTGAGGGAAGTTCTTACAGACATTGTCCGTATAAAAATCAAGAAAAATTGCAATGAAATTCTGACACATAACTACATCTTAACATTTCCGATTCCCATTGCCCCCAAAACAATTAGAGTAGGGTATCAGACCATACCTGTACAGGCTTATATACCTAATCCCCCCCCGGTGCTTTAATTGTTTGGGTTTCTATCATCCCACAACACAATGTAAAAAAGAGGCAATTTGTATTCAGTGCGGAAAAACCAAACATACCGACGGTAACTTAAAATGTACCTTACCTCCCAAATGTATTAATTGTGGTGGTTCACATAATGCCCTAGATAGATCATGCCAAATTTTCCAAATTCACCGAGAAATTAAATCGATACAAATCAATAAAAAAATATCGCTACAGGAAGCAAAGAAAATATATAAAGAGTTGTACCCTAACTCCGGTAATAAAACCTTTGCCCAAGTGGTAAAGGAAAAATTAAATATAATAAAAAAAAAAAGGAAATCGGCACACAAGTCGATTTACCTTTCATTTTTGGAGAAAATAAATCAAATGAATTAGTTAAAAGTACAGTATCAAATACGACAATAACTAAGCCGACCTTGGCAATGAGAGAGCAGCTGGTATCAGCTGTTAGCCCAGCGGGCACTCCTTCCCTCCCTACTCCCGCTCCCCCCTCCCCCTCGCTCCGGTTGTCAATCATTATTGTACAGCCGAAGCGAGCACCTCTCCACCTTCCTATAAGCCTGGTGTATCTTCAAAGGCTGCTTTACTGGCTATATTCTAAAATATATCACAAACTTTCTATCAAATCGCAAATTTAGAGTCCGAACTGGCAACACCATTTCTCAAACATTCGAGCAAAACAATGGAGTACCACAGGAGTGTGTTCTGAGCACGACACTCTTTGCCCTGGCAATAAACGATCTGGCAACGAGTTTACCTAGAGCGATAAGAGTGATGCTCTATGTCGATGACATGGCAATTATAAGCCGGTCCAGCGATTTAAACGCTTTAAAAAGGGTTTTACAAGAAGCAATAAATCGACTACATACTTGGTCACAGTTATCAGGAGTCAAATTCTCAACAGAAAAAAGCAAATGCATACACTTCAGCAGGAAACGAAGAACCCCCGTATCTCCGGAGCTGAATCTAGGGCATCCCTCTCTACCATATGTTGATAGCTGCAGATTTTTAGGTCTTATTTTTGATAAGAAACTCACTTGGAGCCAGCATATTAGCACTCTAAAAGAGAAATGCCTGTCAAAAATAAAACTTTTGAGAGTTCTTAGTAACACGTATTGGGGTTCGGACAGATGGTCGATGCTGAGGATTTACAAGGCATTAATTCGCTCCAAGCTAGATTATGGGAGTTTTGTGTATGGCTCAGCCCGCTTCCAACATCTCTCCAGGCTTCACAATGCCGGGATCCGTATTGCTACAGGAGCCTTTAGAACAAGCCCCACACTAAGTTTATGTGCTGAATCAGGACTACCACCCTTATTATTCAGAAGGCAAACATTAGCAGTAAACTATATCTCCCGTATATATTTACAGCAGTCACATCCAACCTACAAATACCTCTTTCAGCCTAAATATAAAAGAAAATTTGAGGAAAAACATAACCCAACACTACCCCTAGCAGAATGATTTTCATTTATCATTAATGAATTAAAGAAAATAACAGTGAGCATACAAGATATAAACATACCACCTTGGACATTTCAACCCCCGAAACTACACCTAACCCTATCGAGCCTTCATAAAAAAAACACCACCGCATCAGAATACAAAAACAAATTTCAAAAATTACTCCAATCACTTCCGAACCACGTGGCCATATACACGGACGGATCGAAATCTGAAACCTCAACATGTTCCGCCTTCATTACAGCAGATGCCACCCACAAAACGAAACTCCACTCTCTTTGCAATAGTTATACAGCAGAACTAACCGCTATTTCTTCCGCTCTCTATTACACTATGACAAATACCGATGCGGATATAAATGATATTGCAGTAATATCAGATTCACTCAGTGCACTACAAGGCATTAATAATATGTAAGGAACCCATCCAGTTATTCAACGCGTACAAGAATACTTAAAAATGCTTCAGGAAATCGGAAGGACGATCCACTTCATCTGGGTTCCAGGACATATTGGCATCACTGGAAACGAATGGCTGACAGAGCTGCCGGCGAGGCGTTGTCTCTCCCAGGGAGAGGAACAGCTATTCTGACATCTTCAGAACTTGCGCGGCCACTAAAAGAAGAAGTGAACAAGAGATGACAATCGATGTGGAACGAGAGCCCAACAAATAAAATGAAAAATATAAAAAAATCGGTTATGCCATGGACAAAATCCAACCGAAGCAAACGTCGAGAAGAAGTAGTTATTTCACGCCTGAGGATAGGACATAGCCGATTGACATATTGCTACCTCTTCAGGAAGGAGTCACCACCATAGTGCCATACTTGCAACACTACTCTCTCAATAAAGCATATTTTCGAGGAATGCCTCCGATACAAGGCGTTGTTGCAGCAGCTGGAAGTGCCCCCAGAGTTACCAAAAGCCCTGAGAGATAACGAAGAGGACACCAACAAGGTGCTCAAATTTCTAGCTCTCAGCAAGATGCTTGCTGATATACGAGGGTGAATCAAATATAAACGGTAATCTTCAAAATTATATTTATTGAATAATATTATACAGAAACTATACCTTCAACATTTTTCAATGTAGTCTCCTGCATTATCTACACACTTCTGCCACCGATTTGGAAGCTTGAATATTCCCTGTTCATAAAAAGACTGAGGGCGAGTTTTTAACCATTCGCGCACGTGCTTTTCGACGTCTTCATTGTTTTCAAATCGTTTTCCTCCAAGTGATTCTTTTAGGGGCGCAAACAAAAAATAGTCACCATTACACCCCCGAATCGAAAATGGCAAGTAAGGAGTGGCGAATGAAGGATGAAGGCTGCCCAGTGAAAGCCAAAACTCGTCTCTCAGCTGGAAAAGTTCTTGCAACAATTTTTTTTGACTCAGGGGGAGTTCTACTTATTGATTTTCTTCACGATCAACGAACAGTGAATGCGGCTTACTACTGCCAGGTGCTACAGTCAGCAAAAACCAGTTACCGGAACAAAAGACGAGATGTGGCCATTAGAGATGTCATCCTTCTCCATAACAACGCAAGGCCTCACACCGCATTGTTGAGAAGGGATAAATTGGAAGAAATGGGCTGGGAAACTCTCGAACACCCTCCTTACAGTCCAGACCTGTCCCCTTGTGACTATTTTTTGTTTGCGCCCCTGAAAGAATCACTTGGAGGAAAACGATTTGAAAACAATGAAGACGTCGAAAAGCACGTGCGCGAATGGTTAAAAACTCGCCCTCAGTCTTTTTATGAACAGGGAATATTCAAGCTTCCAAATCGGTGGCAGAAGTGTGTAGATAATGCAGGAGACTACATTGAAAAATGTTGAAGGTATAGTTTCTGTATAATATTATTCAATAAATATAATTTTGAAAATCACCGTTTATATTTGATTCACCCTCGTATAACGAGGTCATTTTTATTTTTGTTTTTACTTATTATTTTATCACATGATTTACATTTAATCAGTATTTTACATTTAAACTCTCACAAACCAAATGACTATTTAAACAACAATCATAAACCATTCTAAAAAGGAAACTCGCGCGGCCCTCGGTGACCGGGGGTGGTAGATCTGGGCTCATGGGCGTCGGGGCCGGGGTACTTGGGGGCGTCTTCGGTCTCTCAGAGCAGGTTAGCTCCGAGGGTCTGGGAGGATGTGAACTTTTCCATGAAGAACGATATTGTAAACAGTTATATACTGTACTAATGTAAGATGATAAGGTGGCTAACATGGTTTTCGTCCACATCCTCCGATCAGCCCTCGTGTCTTGTAAAGAGCACAGCCGGCCCTCCATGGGTCTGGGCGCTGCTTGTCGGTTGCTCTGTGGGGTCGAGCGGGTAGTTTCAAAAACCAAATATGGGGAAACAAAAATTAAATGAATAATATATTTATTAAATGTTTAGTAAGGTCCTTGAGGTTCAGTCATAAAATGAAAAAACAACTATTTTGGCGACGTTTCGAGACTGGATATGAATAGACTAACAATTCTAGTACACAACTAACCTAGTTAGGTTACAAATTATTCCCTAATAAGATAATTTCGCGTGGGGGTAACATCAACTAGCCTCCCAGAAGCCCCGACCTTCGTCCACTTGACTATTTTGCATGGGGAGGCCTTAAAAGTAAGGTATATGAGAATAATCCGACGATCCTGACGCAATTGAAGCAAAACATCCGGTCAGAAATGGCAGCATACCGCAATAACGGTCACTATTCACATAGCTTTCGATATTGCTGCCATTTCTGACCTCATGTTCTGCTTCAATTGCGCCAGGATCGTCGGATTATTCTCATAATCGAGTGGTCGGCCTCGTCGATCTTCATGAAAATAAAGACCGATTATGCCTCTAGAAAACATAGCGGCCTAAACAACGACTTTTTGGTTGTGCAGGGGTCGTTCATGCTTTCGTCTCAGATTTTCCTCTGCCCAGTACCGACAATTCTGTTTATTGAAATGACCATTCAGATGAATGTTTGCTTCATCACTGAAGAGTATATTATCAAAATTGTTGATGTAGTTTTTGTTTTATCGAAGTAACAAATACCCGATACTCTTTAAGGACACCCTGTATTTACAGTCAACTTACCGCAAACTGTTTAGTTTGCCAACAAATAGGACCATGGGAGAACGCGATTTTGAGTAATTGTTTTTGAGAAAGTTAAAATTGGACACTCAGCAAAAAACATTTCGGGAAAGAGTGTTATGCATCATGACAAATGCCTAAACCAAATTCTTTTGGAAAACATTATTGGTTTTTGTGTTGTAGTCAATGGCCGGAATAATTAATTTTCCATTTTTACCCAGAGGTGAAACTATCACATCTACATCGTACTCGTAATCGAAATTATATATGCTCTTGTCTTTACATTATTCATTCGCATATCATGTTCATTGGTTCCTAATGGTCATTTGGACCATAAATCATAGTACAATAAATAAAGTTGGTAATTGTAACTCAAATTTATTTTATATAAGAACAAATATTCTACAAACTTCTTTTTCTAAATTCTCGTCAATGAATAAAGGCAGTAATCTTATTTATTTATCAAACTTATTTCAGAAAAAATATAAAACAGAGTACAACAGCTTTCAAAAACATAAAACCATACTAACCTTCTTTGATGCCATCTCAGAAGCATGACAAAGTTTCCAACAGTTAAATAAATAATAGGACACGATCAAAAAGTCACCTATGATCAGTTTGTAGTTATCTAAGAAGCTTTCTTCAAACCGTTTAACGATGTAGTGAGCATGGAATATAAACAACATAAACAAAAGTGAAAGCAAATAAAGTAACTGGAAAGAATATATTTCATTAATGTTTCTAGCCACAGAAATGATATTATCTGCTATTTCGATGAGCTGTTCTATCACTTTGATATTTAGCTTCCGATATAAAGTTCGCTTCGATATTCTCAAAGTATTGATTTCAGCTTCGAATAATTCGCAAACTATGCCTAAAAGGAAACAGAACTGTGAAATATACAAACTGTATCCAAATACAATGTACACACCAAGAATAAACTTGGTGAAAAAAATCTTCGTTATATTTCCTGTAATGGTGGAGATAATTACAACTACCAAGGGGAGAATGATATCGAACAATCCGAAGCAAATACAGCTCTCACGGTTCAGCGTATTTAACTTGATTTTTAAAAAGACGAGTTTCAAATTTTGGATAGAACGGACAGTTTCCTGTAAAAGGTTCCTCTTTAGTAAAATAAAACCAAGACAGCAAGGATATTGAAAAATGTGTAAACAAATAACAAATTGTTCCATTGCATATCTTACAGTAAGATCGACAGCAGATATTTCTTTGTTATTCCCTAAAGCTATATAGCCTATAAATGAAAATATGGCAACGAAAACTACTGAATAAGAGAACAATAATTTGTCCAATTCTATGACACCGTTCACCACGCTGAAGGGGAACATGCCCATGGCGGTGGAAGCAATGAACAGCGGGTTGTACTTCATAGTAATAGCGAATGGTCGGCACATTTTGAAACGGTGCCCGAGACCACTGCGTTCAATATCTTCCATTATTTCCGAAGGGTTGCATTACTATAACTGACACTTTAATATCCTTTATATTGTTATCCTTTCATAGGTCAATTCAATCCCAAATGGCCTTGGTAGCATTTAACTAATTAGCTAACGCAACAATGGACTGACTAGTAATACAATAGTTTATACATTTCTGTTTATTAACACGCTTTTATTAACTTGACCTGTATGTGATGGAATTTCTCAACGTAATTTTCACCAATATCCAGCAATCTAATTGACTAGAAAATCTGCACACGTGTCAAGGACCAATGATAATAAATTATTTCACAATTTTGTTCTAATATCCTCACTAGAATGACCCGAAACAAAATAAAATATTTATAGTCCAGTCAATAAACATGTTGTAAAGAGCATGAAATATGCGATAACGTTTTACTTCAGGGTTCGTTAGGAGTATTTAGTAGGCAAATATAATAGAAGTAGCCGCCCCTTCGGAATGAGCATACAGGTGGAGGGAAGGAATAAGATCACATTTTTGGTTTTTTCGATCAAATCTCGGAAACGGCGGATTCTTGATAATGTTTTAGTGAAAAACTAAAGCTGAGTAAATTTTCTATAGAATTTTTTTTATACCTATTTATTGAAGTTTCAACGGTTTTCGAGATATACTTTATTGAAAATAGATAATTTTTGAAAATATAAAATTGTTTATCCCTCACTTTTTGTTAAACAGTTATTTGTAGTGCCTCCCACGACCGTTTGTCACGATCATATCTCGGATACGGCGGATTCTTGAATGAAAAATAAAATAAAAAAAATAAAAAATTTTTTACCTCGCTTTTTGTCTAACAGTTGCTTCTAGCCCCACACAACCGTTGCTTATAAAAAATGTCAGAGACAAAGTTATAGAGCATTAACTTTATTTTAATTTTATTTATACGTTTGTTTTAATACGGTTTGATAAACGTGACCAGTATGACTAGTATGTTGTACCATCATTGACCATCACAAGTTGTACAACAAATTAAACAATTACCAAAGCGAAAATCCCCTCGGTACGATATTTAATGTTGGGGTGCACCAGCAAATGGCTAGAAAGGCTCCAATGTTCGATAGTTAGTCCAAGCAACAAAGACCAAAAAAGGCCGAATAGGGGACATAATTCATGTAGAAACCAATTTTGGCACAGTTGTAGAGAGAGGTGTCCTTAACAACACACTAAAAGTACTGGGGGGGGGGGTGGAGCTAAGGGTGGGCGGGGGCTCTAAAGGTCGGTTTTTTTCAGTTTTTGATAATAACTCGAAAACCATTGCTTCTAGCGAAAATATGTTTATTTACTAAATTAATTTACATAAAATTGTTTACGAAAAAGGTTTTATACATTTTTTTTTTTTTTGGTATCAATGCTTAAAAAGATATAGTGTGGGGATATGGAAAATGTAAAAAAAACATGTTTTTAATGTTAAAATGTATATATTTATTTTTAAAATTCCAATGTTTATTGTTACAAATGAATAGTTTATTATTATTATAATTGAATGCTTATTGCTAAAAATAATATTGCCGTTAAGCCAAATATGCTTATTATAGTACTTGCGGTAAGTCGCACTTTTCCTCAAAACACGTTTGTCGGTACTCTTTTGGCTATAACTCCGAAACTATTTGTCTAATCTCGAATTTTTTTTTTTCATCTTAAAGCTGGATAAATGTATTATCAGTTACAATATATTTAGTTTTAATTACGTTCCATGAAATATCCATTCCACCTCGCTGAATTCCACGTATCATTGTGAAATCCTTATTTTTCGGAACATTTCTCGTTACAACTCTAAAAATATTTGTTCGATTTCGAATTTCTTTTTTCCATCTCATAGGTGGTTAAATTTTCTATTAGATCCTATATATCAAAATTTGATAAAATTCCGCGAAATACCCTTGCAAGCACGCTAACAACTGAGAATTGTTATAAAATTCTTTCTTTTTTTTTTTTTGGCATACGTTCTCTATAACTCCTAAACAATTTGTCCGATCCGAAATTACTTTATTTCATTTTAAAGCTACTTAAATTATCTATCAGGTCCTATCTACGACTTTTAATTATATTTCGTGTAATATCCATGCTAGCACACTAAATATGTATGTTTTGGCAAAACATGAAATTTTTGATATGTTAAGTGGGCTGGCGTGAGTATTTCACGGCGTTTAATCAAAATTTGGTATATAGGATCTAATAGAAAATTTAACCACCTATGAGATGGAAAAAAGGAATTCGGAATCGAACAAATATTTTTAGAGTTATAGAAAAAAAAATGTATAAAACCTTTTTCGTAAACAATTTTATGTAAATTAATTTAGTAAATAAACATATTTTCGCTAGAAGCAATGGTTTTCGAGTTATTATCGAAAAACTGAAAAAAACCGACCTTTAGAGGCCCCCTCCCCACCCTTAGCTCCAACCCCCCCCCCCAGTACTTTTTACTAAACAACAACATACTTGTTATGGACACCTCCCTCTACAACTGTGCCAAAATTGGCTTCTACCTGAATTAACTCCACTAAAAATCCTTCGTTGCTTGGACTATATTAGCCAGTCTACAATTCAAAATCAGGACAATGAAATTCCTCATACAAATATATGGAAATATTTTCATATAATAGAGATTAAAAACCAACAAGCTTCTCATTCTCTAAAAGATCAATAATCTTGCTCACAGCATGTTCTAAGCTATTTGAAAAATTACTGTATACCAGATTATTAGGCATATTAACAGACAATAAAGTAATTATTGAAAATCATTATGTGTAAAATTACAATCAACAACTCCGCAACTGCACAGGATGTCTAACTATTTTTCGACGGCATTAAAGAGTTGGAAATTGATGCATCTCGAGTGTTTTTGGTTGTCACTCAAGCACTCGACAAACTCTGGCACCAGAGTCCTATCTTCAAGCTTAAGACTATTCTACCACCTACCAATTACCTCATTTTTCAGTCTTTCAACTTTCTGTCAGATCTTTCTCTGTTCAATTTGGCTCGTGGCTTACTTCAATTCCCATGATTCTAGCTACCTCAGGGATCAATAAATACTATAGATCCTTTCAAATGAAATGCTCTTTGAATTTCTGAAATTCATAATGGAATTAGTGCAAATTGGGCAAAGAAGAGGAAATAATTTAAATGGTATGAAAGCGCTAGCTAGGACCAGGATGCATGGCTGAATTGGACCGAGGATCCTCCACGCTGAAAGACACAAAAAGAAAAAGAAATTCAAAGCAGGATTAATGGATTTTTTTTTTCATGTCTATGAAAAAAGGAACAGGTATAGTGCACTCTTACCTGGGTGTACACACAAAGTCATTTGTGATTGTGGATTAGGGTTCTTAATGGCTGAACAAAGACGTTGAAGCACATATTTTGCTGAGGTGTTCCTTAACCTATAATTAGAAACTAATAATTAATAAAATATATATTCACATATGTATCACCACACCGTCTGTTGCCAGTGGGCAGGAGGTAGTGCAGGTGATAATATTTGGTTTTTATAATTTTTAGTGAATTGCAGGGAATCAACAAATTTTATGCATCACCTCTTAATGATTTCTGGTACCGTCGGGAGGTTGAATAGTTTTTAGAGTTCTAGGGGTTTCTTCGTCTTATGTGATGTCGCTCAGACGTTTTTACGGAGCATAGTGTCCTGATCCTGGACAATCTGATGGCGGAGCTGTGTCACAGGGAAAATGTTAAAGGCACAGATGAACTGTAAAGGAGTGATGGTTAGAGAATAGACTTGTGAATTGCTATTTTCAGGTGGAGAGGTTGAGCAGGGGATGTTAGAGGGGGGTGCAATATGCATGCCATTCTGTAGCAGACGGCAGAGAGAGTTAGATGGCTGTCAGGTTGGAGGAGGCTAGTTCCAAAACAGCCACGTGGAGCGCTCTCATCTATGTAGTCCTCTTCTTTGGTTAGCGAGAAAAAACCATGTAGGCCGTTTTTGCTGGATTTCCTTCAATGTATACTAAATGCAGCTGTTGAAATATCTCCTCAAATCTCGTTTCAACCTGCCGTAGTGCTCTAGTGGCGTTAAGGCTACTACTGTAAATGTCGAAGTTGAAATCATAGGCCGCTACAGTCGATCTGATCTGAGAGGCGAACACTATATATTTCATGGCCGCTGATTTTGTCAATTTCCAGAATTGACCATAGACACCATGGGTGGACTGGAGTCGATGATTTTAGGTCTTTTACTGACGAAGAATATTCATAATCTAGGTGTTAATGGAGTTAAGAATGACAATTTTTAAATGTCCGCTAGGTCTTAATCAGCCCTTATGTGGGTTGGGGGCGCTAGAAGGCGGGGATGCGTCTGAATTGTGGGGATAGATGAATGAGTGTTCTTTAGCAGAAACTTTTGTGAGCTCTGAGATATATTGGTTTCCTCCAGCAGGGGCCATACCTCTGACTTATATCGACCCCATTGGTCCTGCCGATTTTTGAATTTAGTTTTTTTCGAGCGATCTCTATTCCCTTTCTACAATGAATTTCTATTATTTACTAAATTTATATTTACAGATAATAACGGGCCGTTATCAATCCTTTATTTTTTTTAAATATTTACAATCAACTAATCGCACACTGTTTCGAATATCCATCAAATATGACCAAGGTAGCACGCTATTCTAGAGTTTTTTTTTTTGTAAGTTCAAAATACGCAAGCTCAAGCTGCAAGAAACATTACAACGGCTTACTCTTCGGGGTATGACCTGTAATACGACATGTAACATAACAAACGCCAAAACTAAATTTTTATTCTAAAAATTATTGGTTTCTGTGTGGTGGTCGGTCAATGGCTGGAATAATTAATGTTCCCTTTTTACCCAGAGGTGAAATCATCATATTATTACGGTTAGGGGAAGTAAGAGGTGTTGAGAACAGTCCAGGGCGCACAGTGGAACGAGTGTTATAACGACTGGACATTCATTAATATCTCCGCTTCTGCTTCTCCTAGAATAAGGCTTTTGATATGGGTTTAAAGCTTTTTAAAAAAAAAATTAAAATAATAATTGATAACTTTTATTAATTAATATACTAGGTATAATTGATACATCAAAATTATAATAAATGTAGGTGCCTATATAAAATTGTTTATTTAAATAACGATTAGAATTAACTCTATACAAACCACCCTCTCCTGATTCTCCACACGTAGAACATATATTTACAGAAATCTCCTTTAACTCATCCTTACTCCGTCATGTCGTAGTCTATCGCCCTCCTCAAGTTAAATTTGATCCAACATTTGAATCCTCTTTCCTGACATACGTACCATTGTACAATAACACAATCATAGCAGGCGACCTCAACACTAATCTACTTTCCGACTCTCTTGACAGGACATACTAGAATTGATATACTCCCTTGACCTATTCATTGTTCCTTTTCAACCGACCCATCACACCCAGTTCACGAATGCTTTACTAAACCCCATTATCATTGACACATCTAAGAATCTACTCTCGTTATCCAAAAATCCAATGCCATTTCTGTCTTACCATGATCTCAATCAGATATCCTATCACATTCCCAGACGCAGTTTCATCCCTAAGCAGATTTCGTGGCGAAATCTTAACTCTTTAACTCCCGAAAGCATAGATCCTTTACTTGACACGTTATCCCATTCCTTAGAGACCATATTTTCTTCCTACTCCATCGATGAGATGGTTGAATCCCTCTCATCAAATCTCCTTTCACTCCTGAATCACCTAGCACCACTAAAGACATCCACTTTCCTACGGTCCCCCGCTCCCTGGATTAGCCCAGAAATTAGAGACTTGATGAAAAGAAGAGATGCTGCTAGGAGGCTCTTCAAGCGAACTCGAATTCCAGAGGACGACCTCACATTCAAACATCTCCGAAACCTTACACAGTCTTCATTGTGACGTGCCAAGGCATAGCAATAATATCCTATCCCAAGTCTAAGTGGAAAATCCTAAGAAAATTCTCTATTACCGGCTCCACCCCCTGTACCAACTTCCCTATTTCCCCTGATGACCTTAACTATTTTTTTGCAAACCCCCTACCTAACGAGCCACAAATTAATCCCTTACCACCAACATATCCTATTCCTCAAACCCCATTCAATCCCGATAACTTCTATTTTCTTCACAATCTTCTCAATGACCTAATCACTTCAGTACTCAAATCCCGAACCAATGATTATGGTTCTGATCAAATTCCAGTTAAAATTATTAAACTTTGTCTTCCTGCCCTCTTACACATTTACAACTTTTCCCTACAAAACTCCACTTTTCCCTCCGCCTGGAAAATCGTCCTTGTGCGCCCGCTGAATAAAATCCCCTCCCTCTCCATAGCTTCTCAATTTAGGCCTGTATCCCTTCTGTCAAACCTGTCCAAACCTAATCAAAGATTAGTTCATGCACAACTCTCCACCTACCTCGAACACAAAGATCTCCTCACTTCTCTCCAATCAAGCTTCCGTTCAGGATACTCCACTCAATCGGCACTATTAAAGATAACACAAGACCTCCATTCCTCCATGGACCAGCAGCAAATTGCAATCCTTGTCCTATTCGATTTTTTAAAAGCGATTGATTGCGTCGATCATTCAATTCTCCTCTCCAAATTACACAACCTTTCCCTATCCAACAGTGCTTTGAACTGGCTCCGCTTCTTCTTGTCTCACCGTTCCCAAACAGTTATCATTCCCAACAAACCTCCCTCATCCTCACTACCTTTAACATGAGGTGGTCCTCAAGGATCCTCCCTGTCACCAATCCTCTTCTCTGCTGCTATATTAATGACCTACCATGTTATACGCCACTCCCAGTATCATCTGTATGCCGACGACCTCCAAATCTACCTATCCTTCCACCCTTCAGACATGTTCGAAGCATCTCGTAAGATTCAGGATGATATTTAGAACTTCAGCAGATGGGCAGTGAAAAATAAGTTACGCCTGAATCCAGAGAAAAGCAAGGCTATCCTTATCGGTTTAAAACCTACCCTTAATTCCCTCCCTTACAATCCATTACTTTACCTCAATAACCGTACAATCCAATCGCAAATTTCCATCAAAACCTCGGAATCTCCTTTGATCAACACTTATCCTGGAGATTACCCAAATTACCAGAAAATCCATCATGATCATCAAACAGCTCCAAAGATATCGTGACTCCTTTCCCCGAAGTACCCGCCAACTTCTGGTATCCTCTCTCATTTTTCCTCACTTTGATTACGGGTGCTTGGTGTACGGGGGGCTGTCCGTTGAGCTAGAGATGAGACTAAGGCGACTAATGAATTGCTTCATAAGATTCATCTTTGGGGTCGACAGACGGTCTCACGTATCTTGCCGGTACAATGAGCCAGGGTGGCTTTTTCCTCATTTTCGACGTCAATACTTCCTCGGCACTTTCCTATTTGAATCATTAAAAACCAATAAACCTTCCTATATTCTAGACCTACTTACTCTGCGTTCCTCCATTCACCACCTGAACACAAGATCCCAACCTTCCAACCTATATACACCTTCACATAGAACTGCCTTCTTTGAAAAATCCTTCGTCATCAGTGCTACCTCTTTTTGGAATTCCTTACCTATCCATATTCTCAAAGCCTCTTCCTAACTTCTTTTAAATATCTTTTATTTACCCATCTCATCGATCTTCAATCTTCCTCAAAAATGTAAATAATATATAATAAATGTACATAAATGTGTTCAAATCTTTACTGTTGATTGAATTTTATTTATTATTATTATTTTTATTTTTGTTTTTTTTTTTACTTAATTTTAATTTTAATTTATTTTTTCTTTGTTTCTTCTCTCTTTTTTTCTCTCTCTCATAATTTAATTTGTAATACTGGTGTGCTGATTTTTAACTAATCTCAGCCAGACAATTGTATCTTTTTAATGTGCACTTTAATTATTTTTAGGGGACAGTCTGTCCCAAAATAAAGCTTATTTTTCATTTCATTCATTTTCATTTCAATTAAACAACGTAACTTTAATTAAGATATTTTTTATTTTTTAAATATTCTAAGTAACAATAAGTAATTGTGCTTCTGGTAATAAATCACGTTTAATGTTTATTATTTTCGGACTAAGAATCGAAATTAAAGGATTTATTAACAAATTATTTAAAACAGCTCTATTGTTTGATTGCCTCGATGATGTTCTGGCATGAAACACTCTGAAATTTCGGAATAACTTGTGATTTGCTTCTTGAGCATCTTCTGACAATTGTCATATAGGTACTAGAGCATTTCTGAC
Organism: Euschistus heros; assembly: GCA_003667255.2. NCBI lineage: Eukaryota > Metazoa > Arthropoda > Insecta > Hemiptera > Pentatomidae > Euschistus > Euschistus heros. Next base: position 1,309,266 of record RCWM02000162.1, on the reverse strand, counting down.
AATCAGTGTAGTAGTATATGTAGATATACATATAATCGTGCTATCTCTTTCGTGTAGGCTTCAAAGTAATTGACTTAGACTCCCTAATAAAATTAGCAATGAATCTTTTTTTCATGACAAAAGCGAACATTTTCTAAAACTAAAAAATCATTTTGTCGGAAAAGAGAACCTAGGAGCAGAATCCAACTCATGGAAAAGAAAATTCAAACATTCTAGTTACTTACTGCGAAGGCAGTTTTTTGGGCGATTTTAATTGATTTTTGAGGCCCCCCCCCCCCCAATTTTCAACGAAAAATCCCAGAGGTTTGAAATAATGCCAAGTTTTATTTGCCTAAAATATCTTATAAGGATGAGTTGTTTTCCAGTAATTGTACGGTTAATTTAAGGTATTACCTCAAACAGTGGATTGCTTAAAAAATAAGAGTTATAAAAAAAAAAATATTTTTCAATTCAGAATTTTTTCTATAAGATTTGATTTCAAAATTAATTTATCTATGGATTTTGTTGAGGAGAAGTATAAAGTATAATTTAAGATCCAAACAAAGGACAGATTTAGTTATTAAAGAATTGGTTCAATGTCCAACAAATGCGTTGATTCGTTCCACTGTGGGGCGAGCAGGCAGTCCTAGTCCAGAAAACCCAGAAGGGCCTAGATCAGCACAGCGCAATAGACATCCTCTGACCCTCAGACCGACGGAACCCAAATAGTCTGAAATGTTCGGCGAGGCTATAAAACGGCCAGCCGCAGCCTAGTCAGAAGTCAGTCATGAGTCTGTGACTACCCAGCCAGTGAGTTAGCAAGTAATAAGCCAATCTCTGTGTGTATCAGTGTTATAGAATTAGATAATCATAAATGTATTTGTAAAATCCAGAACTAAGTAATATATGATTATTATTAGCTTATTATATAGGATAGAAATTTGTGAATTTAGATATATTTTTGACGTAAGTGATAATTGCAATTGTAAGTTATATTAGATTAAGTGTCTAGTTGTATTTATTAGGTTGTAAATAAATTAGTGTTTAATATGTTAAGTGTAGTTTAGTTAGTCATAACCCCAGGAGCCCGTAACAATATCTACATCGTACTCCAGTGATATTGACATCGAAAACTTATTAAAAAAAAAAACCTGCATCTGTTAATCGAAATTATATATACTCTTGTATTTTACCTTATTATTACTTTATTAATTTACAATATTCATTCGTCAATCCTTTCCAATGGTTCCAATATGATCTTAAAATAGCATCATAAATAAAGTTGTTAATTGGAACTAAAATTTCTTTTATATTAGAATAAATAATTGTTTTCAAACCTTTTTTCTTAGTTCTCGTCATAGAATAAAGGCGGCAATTAAACTTATTTGAGAAAAAATATACATTCGTGCAATCGATAAATAAAATAAACTAATATCGATAAATAAAATGTACAACAGATTTCCAAAACTTAAAAACTATACTAACCTTCTTAGATGTAGTCTTTGAAGCATGACTTATTTTCCAGCAGTAGAATAAATAATACAACATTATTATAAAGTCACCTATGATCAGATTGTAGTAATCTAAGAAGCTTTCTTCAAACCGTCTTACGATATAGTGCGCGTGGAATACAAACAACATAAACAAAAGTGAAAGCAAGTAAAGTAACTGGAAAGAATATATTTCATTGATGTTTCTAGCCACAGAAATGATATTATCAGCTATTTCGATGAGCTGTTCTATCACTTTGATATTTAGCTTCCGATATAAAGTTCGCTTCGATATTCTCAAAGTATTAATTCCAGCCTCGAATAATTCGCAAACTATGCCTACAAGGAAACAGAACTGTGAAATATACAAACCGTAACCGATTACAATGAATACAACAAAAATGTACCAGCTAAAAGGGGTCGTTGGCATGTTCCCAGTAATGGTGAAAATAATTAAAACTGCCAAGGGAAGTATGATATCTATCAATCCGAAGCGATTATAGCTCTCACTGTTCAACGTGTTTATCTTGATCTCAAAAAAAGTAAGTTTTAATTTTTGGATAGAACGGACAGTTTCCTGTAAAAGGTTTCTCTTTAGTAAAATAAAACCAAGACAGCAAGGATATTGAAAAATGTGTAAACAAATAACAAACTGATTGGTTGCAAATCTTATAGTAAGATTTAGAGCATATATTTTTTTGTTATATGCAAAGGTGATATAACCTATAAATGAAACTATGGCGGCCAAAAATACTGAATAAGTGAACAATAATTTGTCCAATTTTATGACACCGTTCACCACGCTGAAGGGGAACATGCCCATGGCGGTGGAAGCAATGAACAGCGGGTTGTATTTCATAGTAGTAGCGAATGGTCGGCACATTTTAATAGTGAGCACGAGACAACTGCGTTCAATATTTTCTATTATTTCCGAAGGGTTGCATTACTATAACTGACACTTTAATATCCTTTATATAGTTATTCTTTCATAGGTCAATTTAATCTCTTGATGGCCTCCATAGCAATTAACAATTCAATTATTGAAATAATGGACTGACTGTTAATTGCAATAGTTTATTCATTTGTTCTTATTGTTTGGTGGTAAGTGGTAAGTCTCGAACATTTTCAGGTTTTTATTGTTTGAAAATGGTAGAATTTATTTTATCAGAGATCAGATCACAATGATTCACTTAACACGAATAGGCCCAAACAATTGTACATCAAAGAGCTTTGCAACTATTCCACTTGTCTCCCAACGGAGTCTATCTTTATAAGTCTCACCACATCACTCACACACATCACTACATCTCTGTACAATATGATTACTTCTATGTTGGGTCGCTGCCTCCACGAATCATAGGAAATTATAGTCCAAATTAATAACTAAAAAAGCTACTAGATCTTCATTACTTACTATAAAACAAGGCCACAAAGATCTAGTAAAACTAGAGGGGATAGAAAATATATATAACATCTTTAAGAAAAGTTTTATAGATGCTGTCGGGTTTCAACGGTTAACTCCGAGAAATACATTTTTTTAAACATTAATGGTTTTTGCAGAAACCATCTATTTAGAACGAATTTACAGATTTCTACAACATGATATTTTTTCTCACTGATTTTAAACTCATGAGAATAAGTGAAAGAACTGAATACATGCAAGTTAAACAACATGCCACAGGTGGCGAATTCATATCCAATCATTGGAGGTATCAAAAACTGACGTTATTTCTGCTCATTTGTTTGTCATGATTCCTTATCATTCTTCTTTTTAGGCTTAGCTGACAGGATTTTTTGGGTGTTATATTCTTTTTCATCAACCAAATTATTTGACCCTCCCATATAACCCTGCTTCTGCTGGCTCTGAGCAGAAGTAATTTTCCTAAACATCTGTTTCGATGCCTTAGGCAGACTACTTTTAGGTTTCGTAGATATTTTAAACTCATCAATCGTTAAGTACATACATAAATTGCTCTAAATCCCATGTGGGGACGAGGCCTCCTGTATTTTCAACCGCCAGTCATCTTGTTTATTGCAGCGGCTCTCGAATTCTTGAAGTCTAAGGCCCAATTCAAACAGAACGGACGTGGCGCGGACTTTTGCCTCTTCCACGTTTGTCCTATTAAACACAAGCCCGCGCCACATCACTTCTGTGAGAATTGGAACGTTCGTTTAATAGAAGAGACGCGGAAGAGACAAAAGTCCGCGCCACGTCTCTGCCCGACGTCCGTTCTGTGTGAATTGGGCCTAAGATGTTCCGAACGTCTGCTGCTACACTGTTCGCCAATCGGAGCCTCGGTCTGCCAACCCTTCTTGGCCCAAACAATTGTACATCGAGGAGCTTTGTAACTATTCCACTGGTCTCCATACGTCTCCAGCCCAACGGAGTCTATTTATCTTTATAAGTCTCACCACATCTATATCTCTGTACAATTTCATAACTTCTAAGTAGGATCGCTGCCTCCACGAATTATTGGAAATTATTGGTCCAAATATTCTCAGCAATATTCTGCGTTCGAATCTTATCAGAGTAAGCTCTTGTTTTTTTGGTCATGACCCAACACTCTGAGAATTATGTTAGAACGGGCCGTATCAGAGTATTCTATAGTTGTTAAGTGCTGCGTACAAACAAATCCAAACTAACGGTGATTAAAGAATTTGGAAGTTTCGTACAGTAAAACTGTGACAACTTTAAAGTGGTGTGTTATTAAGTTGTGAAATAAATTTGAATATCTATAATCTAATGTTTCAATTCTAGTTATAGTATTTGTTGTAGATGTATTCTGATGTAATTCTTTTTAATATGTTATGATTAATCTTTTATGCTTCATAAAACTCTTTTTAAAAAACCACTGTCATTGGGTATAAAACTATACTCAGTGGCTGTGACCCACACAAGTGTAACAGAAGTAATGAAGTATAATAATTTTAATAATCAAAGCTTTATTTATTCCAGAAGAGTCCATTGTAGTTATGTTACAATCTAATACATTTATATACATGATTAAATTCCTTTAAATAGAAATCAATAACGTCGACTGCTAGCTAAGTTAAATAATCACTGTTTTTAGACATTTGTTAACCTCCCGATTCAATTTTTTACAAATTTATTGTTGATTAAAAGAAGTGATTTCAAAAAAATATTTTTTCTACATCTAATTCAGGATTAAAAATCAGAAACATTTTTAATTATTTCAGTCAATAATCATAATTCCAAAAAAAAAAAAAATGATTAAGTAATTAAAAAAAATATGAAAGCCAAACGAGAACTATTCCATTACATCCAATGCTAAGAAACGATTTTTGGTAAAACAATAAACATTTAGAATCTAACTTTTCTCATCAATTTATTTACTCTGTTTAAGTGTTTTCCAACCAGCAGTAACCCTGTTGGAAGGGATTTTATTTATTCCTGTACACATCATACTTTATCGTGTGTAATGTGCATGTATTTTTTATGATATTTGTTTTGATTATAATTTTGTATTATAAGTTATATATTACATAAAGAATAAAAAAAAGAAATAACATAAATAAAGAATGGAAAGATTTACACAATTACTCAAAAACTAAGCAAACAAGTTATTACAACATTAACACTGGAATAATATATGATATTTATGGAGATACCAAAGGTATTTCATATTAATATCTAAAAAAGTTTCAATAGAATTTTTAAAAAATATTTTGAGGTCTTCAAACATCATCATCAAATATTGTCCATCCACCGTCCTAGTTTCTGTAGTATAGTTCTGTAATCAGTAAGTAGTCTGCATTCATATACATGTGATGTTATGTATATTCTGTTCTTGTGTGGAATCACATGGACATAAGAATGACCTCTTATGTGAAATCTATACAATAACTGTCCACTGCCACATGCCCTGTGATTCCGTGTGAAGTGTAGAAGTCAGTCCTTGCATGTCGTGTTCCAACGTGTCTGTCACTGGTCTAAAGCTTGTTTATGCAACATGTGCTTAAGGTGTTCCTTGGAGATGAGAGAATATATAAAAGGAAGGGAAGAATCCTCGGAAGCCCCTTTTTGCAGCCTAGTCTGTCAAATCGTTTTCTGGTATGTCTGACTGTCCTTTTATCCAATTTAATGAAATTTGATTTCTACCGTCAGTTTCTAATAGTTTCAGAATGTTTCGTATGTGTTCAGTAATGAGATTGTGAAATCGTCTGTCTGTTATCATGTGTATATTACATTGACAGTCCGTTAGTATTCTAATAGCTTTATGTTGTCCTCAAATTTTGTAAGTATTCTAAAGATTTAAGGATGGCGAATTGTTCAGCTTTATTATTGGTACATTCTGGGCCTAATTTATACTTTAATACATCTTCTAAAATTTTGTTTTAAAAATGAGAGAACACAGCCAGCATTTTGCCATCCTAACCTCCGTCAGTATACATTTCATAGTATGTGGTGTCAGTGAAGCGCTTACCAATACAAGGAAATTCTGCTGGATATAGGCAGTCCTTGTAATGGGTAGTATCTTCAATGTCGTTGGATTTGAAACTGTCATAGTCGGTGTACACTGATAACGGAATTTACGAAATTCATTCTCGGAAGAAGTCCTGATACGAACCTCCTAATTTTCCTGATTGAAATCTCTCTTGATAAACTATTTCATTGATGAATACTGAACACACTCAAGCGATCGTCACTCTATATAATGTTTTAGCTCTTTGGACCTCGTTTGAACTTGAAAATACTGACATTCATATAAAAAAAAATAATCTTTGAAAAATAAAAAGTTTATTGAAAATATGGATAATTTAAAGAAAACAAGAAAGAATTGAAAGTGCCATTTTTCGGACAAGTATCACTAAAAATTATTTTCAGTCGTCTTCTGATCTACATTTCAAAAGAAAAAAGTACTTGGAATAGAGGATTTACATACTTGACAAACTTTCTCTTTGTTTTTATATTTTTTTACGCAAGAGCGATGAACACATACGCTCAAACATACTTATTCCTTGACATCTTATTTTACCCGTTATATAATGGTGATCCTCTCCACCATCTATCGATTAGCCTATGGAATATTTCTGACATTTTCGTAATTTAGTGTTAGTCCTTCGTCTAGTCAGAAGCGAGTATTTCCAAGAAAATCTTCCTTTCAGTTATTCATTATCAGTATTTTTATTTGCAAATTATTTTACTACATCATTAGTTGATGCCTTGAATGTTCATGAGACCACAAGCTGTACTTAGTCATGGGCCACCTGCAGGCAGCCTCGAAAACAGAATAGTTACCTTTCATCAAATATGCTACTCCAAACATAGCATAATTATGCATAATAAAATTTAAAAAATATGAGCAATCGTGTATGAAACTTCTTCTCAAATAATACTTTTCATAATTCATGATATTACAAATTAATTTGTACGAAACATTACAAACCTTTTTACAAGCTAACTGTGAGGAACGGCTAACTGTCCAGTTGGTGTAAAAATTATAACAGATTATAAAACAATTTCCAATGATAACCCAGTATGACACGGAGCTATTTGAAAAACAATCTACCACGGAAAGCATGGTCATTATAATTAAATAAACCTTTGTTTTTTTGTTTTTTTTAAATTTCTCAATTGGATTAAAAAATGCCGTGTTGTGTAGCGTTTGGGTGTTCCAGGGTTTTAAACCCTCCAATAACCCTTCACCGTTACATTTTAAACGTACACAGTTTAGTTTTTCAATAAATTGAGAAACAAATCTTCCTTCCCTTTCGCCACAGTAAAAATATTTTTACTGTGGAGCTGTTTTAATTTTATTGTTAAAATCCCCTATATCAGCAATAGTAGGTATTGTAACCACATAATGCAGAATATTCTGTATATTCAATTAGGATTGATAAATAAATTGCCAATTCAATTGAAATTATTTTTATTTGAAAACTAGTTTCGAATGTTAAACATTAATACAGTAAAACAAATGACGTTTTACAATAATAATAAAGTGTTAGATTTGAATAAATCTTTAAAAGATAAATAGTTCCAATTTTACCTTTTATTTTTTCATCAGCTTCCCTTCAGTTGAAGAGAAACGAAATAAGTGGGTTCAAGCCCTCAGGCAAGAAAAATGGAAGCCAACAAAAACAAGTGTTATTTGTTCAAAACATTTTAAAGAGGACGATTTTGGCAGATCTTCTTCATTTCGAGTAAATCTAAAGAAAGGTGCAATCCAGTCGGTTTTTTGATTTTCCTGTTCATTTGAGACAGAAGATTATTAAGGTATATATAACTTTTTACGCTTTCCCCCTGTTTTACCCACATACGTAGGCATTTAAATTTAAAAGATTAAGGTTGGATTTTTTATTTTAGGAAAGGGGGCCGATAAAAAGGCTTGCGACTGACCCCAGTGAAAAATATTAGATATCCAAATAAAAAGAAATTTAAAAAATATTGAGATCACTAATAAAAACATAAACGAGCTCAAAAAAACAAAGTGATGAATGATCTGTACATCTTCGAAATACAGCTGATTCATTAAGCTTCACAGAAAATTCTTTTTCTACCACAAAAAAAAAACTACTGGTTGAAAGAAAAAAACAAATTTAAAACCTACGCCGAAACGTTTTGCGTTATAAGAAGAAAAACTGTGCCTACAAATTCAGTCTAAAAAACTGTGTGAAGAAAAACAAAATAAACTAATTAAATGGAGAATAGAAAATTTGCTTTCGTTAGTTTTAAAGCTATACCTTGGGGGGAACGTTTTTTCAAGATTTCCACATTTTTTAGAAGATGGCACTCAATATCCCCTTTATTAACCAGATCGATCGGAATGATGTTTTTTAAAGTCCGAATCCACCATTTTTTGAAAAATATCAATAATTTATACAAATAAAATAAGATCGAAAAGTAATAAATTAGTAATTTTCTTTTGGTAACTTTTTGTTTTATTTTCGTTCTTAAACTACCTACCTATGTATGAATGTGATACATTTCTGAACACTGAGATAGAATCTAATGAAATTCGTAAGAGTTGAAGCCTAAATATTAGATGATAAGGTTGTAAATAAGCCTGAGGTGGAACTACCACGGGGTGAAGATAGTGGGGGGAGAGCCGGCCAAACTGGATCCAGGGGAATCTTACGGCATTAGTGCCTCTGCCCCTTCTACTATATTCTGTATACTGTGGGTACAACACTTCAAAATCAGCCAAAAAGAGACTACAGACATTCCAAAACAGAATACTGCGTATGGCGGTTAATGCATCCTGGTTTATAAGGAATTCCCAGCTTCATCGGGAACTGGGAGTTGAGCGACTCGAAGAGGTCTTTAATAGGCCTACAAGGCGACACCATCAGCTTCTCCACTTCGCATCTGAAGCTATAGGGTATAACTTAGGAACCTCAATATCAAGAAGATTAAAGCCAAGGGCTTACCAAGATTTAAATGGATTATAACATTTTCTTTTCTTTAAACAGTTCGTGGATAACATTTATTGTTGAACCGAAATTTAAATAAAATAAAATTAATTTGTTTGTTTTCATTTGTATATACAATGCGTTTTGCCGAAGTTGATGCTTCCAGGAATATTTCAGAAAAAATGTAAAAACAGACATTTAAACTGCTCCCTATTGGGAATCCAATGAAAATGTTGGATAATATTTTGGCCATGATTGAGGCCGAAACGTGTGTTTTCATTTATTACTTTTTTAATTGTTACAAATAAAACACCATCTCCTTGAATCTATTCACAATAAATCCCCTTAATCTATAAATAAATTATCATTAATTTATTTTTTACTAGCATTCCACGTAGCTTCTTCGCCCACTTTCTTCATACATGCATCTATACAGTTGTAAATTTCAATAAACAGCTAGAAAAATATTTATAAAGATAAAGAATATATCCAAGGGCAACATAACAATCGATTTACGTAATAATTACGATCCTTAAATCATAATCAGAATTATAAGTAGTTTCTTTTTATTGGGCGTTCTGAAAACTTTCCTAAACATTTAAACCTATTTATATGTGTAAACAATATTTGGAACACATGAATATATCAAAACAACAGATAAAACATATATTTTAAACTGTCATAAAATTTAAAACTTTACGAACCTTCTTGGATGCCATCTCTGAAGCGTAACACATTTTCCAGCAATTGTAGACAGTATAGGACAACATAAAGATGTCACCAATAAGATGCCCGTAAATTAGAGAGAAGCTGATTGAAAAAGAACGTATTATGAAGTACAAGTGTAAGACAAGAAATACAAACCTTATGGAAATAGAGTACAAGAGATGGAAAGAATATACATAGTTGATGTTCCTGGCCAAAGATATAATTGTGTTAGTTGTTTCAATGAGCTGTTCAACGGTTTTGACATTAACCTTGCGGTACACAGATCGCTTTGATAATCTCAGAAATATAATTTCAGCTTCTAATAATTTACTTATTATTCCTACAAGAAAACAAAACTGCGAAATACACAAATTCGAGCCTATTATTAATAATGCACAAAAAAATACCCAGCTGAAAGAGTTCGAAGACCATTTCCCTAAAATATAAAAAAACATGAAGGCAACAAACGGATGTAGCACTTCAAACAATTCAAACTGCGTACTTCTTTGACTATAGAATATATTTAACTTCATCTTATATAATTTTATTACATTTTGGAGAGAACAAATAGTTTCCTGCAAGAGGCTTCGCTTAAGTAAAATAAAACCAAGACATGCAGGATTCTGCAAAAAGAGAATACAAATAAGGACTTTGTTTAATGTAAAATTTAAGGCTCCATCCGAAGAAAATTCATCCTCAAATGTCAAACCTAGAAAACCCATCATTACTAAGATAGTGTTGAGTAGTAAAGAATAACTAAACAATAATCTATTGAACTCCAAGAGGCCATTGACTGATCGAAATGGGAATAGACCTATCAAAGTGGAAACCATAAATATTGGGTTAAATTTGAGAATTAAAGTGGCAAAACAGCACATCTTGCAACAAATGAACGAGTTCACTTCGTTTAATATTGTCCATTAGTTGTAACTTAAGGGTATCATTACAGTAGCTGACACCCTAATACCACGTAATTCGTATTGCATTATCATACACATCGATTTAATTTGAAATCACCTGCTGAGCATTATGTTTAAGTATAAAGTAACTAGTGTAAAGATATCGCTGACACACATAATAAATAATCAACGCAAAAATTATTTAGTTGCATCGGATTCATTTACTGAAAGCATTGGAAAACAGGAACTCAAATGACACTTTGGTGATGATATTCAACTTCTTGAGATTCTTTATTTAGGCAAAGTGATAAGATTTCGGGTTTCATCTCATTTTGCTATTGGGAGAAATGATGAAAGTGATTGAGCTACAAATGCACGAATATAGGAACCTATAGCAGTAAAATAAGGAGTTTTATACAGCAAATCTCGGAAAGGAAGCAATGAAGCTGAATTTTTGCATATATCTTTGTTTTGACCTTCTAAATAACAGGTCACCGACCTTAGCATGTTAGCATAATAAGATATTCAAGGTCAAAGGTCACAAAATCAGTTTTTTTCAAATATCTCGATTTCTATCCATCGACCGTCAATCAAAATGGCTACAGAACTTGCAGATAATAATATTCTCTATAATTTTGGTTCTATTCATTTTTATTTTAGGATTAACCGTTTTCAAGATATAGCGCGGAGGAGAAGCGGGCACCGGTTCGGACATACATTTGCTTCTACTGTCTTCGATTATCGTTTCTTAGAAATATTGTCAGATATAAAGTTGTAGAGCATTAAATTTACATTAATTTCATATATACGTCTCTGGCGCTTGAATCAAATGTTTGACACAAAGTGAGGTAAAAATATTTTTTCTCTATAACTATCAATTTTTAATAACGTATATCTCAAACAACGTTTAGAGCTGGACAAATATGTATAGAAACAATTTTATAGGAAAATTTAATCAGCTTTAATTTCGATTTATAGTTACTTCTCTAGAGTCCACAGTTTTCGAGATATAATTGAAAAACCTAAACATGAGACCTTATCCCCTTCCCCCACCATAAACTGGGGATTCCCGTACCACCAGGGCCCGGGAGTTTTAGCATATTTACCTTCTAAATACGAGTACTCCTAACACAGCTCATTTCAGCACTCACTGGGGTCGCGCTTTTCTGCGAAAACACGTTTTTCGGTACTCTTTTGGCTATAACTACGAAAGTAATAGTTCGATCCAAAATATATTTTTCCATCAGAAAGCTGGTTCAATGTACTATAAGAACTTGTATATTAAATTTTGATCAAGTTCCATAAAATATCGATGTCAGCACCCACAAAACCGATTACTGTTTTGAAATCCAAAATCTATAGTATACCCAAGCAAGGCCACTGAAAATACATCTGTTCAACTGTTACCAAAACATACATATTTAGCGTACTGGCCAGGATGTCCGAGAGATGTGGGGAATGGAGAGCAACCCTTGAGATTCCGCTGCAGAGCGTTTACACTCAGGCACAGTTCAGTTCTGAGACGGGCAAGATGACAAGAAGATGAGAAGTTTCTGCAGCGATATTAGTTTCGTGTTTATAAAAAAAAATAGTATTAAAAAAAAAGAAAGAAAAAGGTTTAAGTCATGGATACAAAGGAGGAATAATTAAAATAAAATTATATTAATCATGAGGGTCATAGAGGATGTATATTTTTTTAAGATAAATGGAATTTGCTGTGTACTAATTTATTTCTACAGTTAAAAAATAATTTTAGAGGGCTTTTTTAATACTCATATGGATTATAAGTAAATTCGTATAGTATTGTGAGAACGTACACAGTGGTCCCCATTTATTATTCATCCGATCTGATTATTTACACTATCACTTAAATACCTATTTTAGTTGAATGTGTGAAGAAATTAGCATACCAGATTAGATAGAGCAAATTAGATACCAGCAGCTTGAAGAAAAGGATTTGTAATGTAGGCATGGATAAGTTAATGATTAGCTGTTTATTAATAAACATCTTAAAATGTAATAAATATCTTGATATTAATTTATTTGAATGAATGAATGAATGAATTACTGTATTTTGTAAAAATAATTACAATCACAGGAGGTCTGACTCAAGAATGAACAGTTAAAATGAAAAAAAAATATATATCTATACATAAATTGAAACAAACATTAAGTCCATATATCACACATAATATAAAATTAAATAAATAGACTACACATAATAAGTACAACTTTAAAAAAAAAAAAAACAAAAATTTTCGGCTGAAAAAGAAAAACAAAATTTTTAGACAAATAAAAATTAAACAAAATACTTCGAGATAACTAATCACCATCTGAATTAAATGTACGTGTTATAAATAAATAAATAGCTTTTAAATGCTTTATGGTCTTAACGGTTAAAAGATTTTCTATGGTCAATTCAGGAGTAGGTTTGGGCAGGAGATACTTGCTTAAATACTTTTGCCTTTGTCTCCTAAATGCAGAACAATCCAGCAAAAAGTGTGTGACACCATCGCTTACATTTGTGTCACAAAACTCACAGGATAGATCACTGTTAAATTTCCTATGCATGCCACCGTACGACAGTCGTGTATTCCTTTTGCTGGCCATCCTTAGTTGAGCGAGAATTCTCTGGTTATCTATATGGGTGCTGAATTGTAGGTACGTTTGAGGTATACCAAAGGTTGCGACATTTCTATAATATAGATTAAACTCGGACTGCGCCACCCGATCGAAATCTAAACTCATGAGATGATTCCTCATTGCGTCTTCGAGGTCGACGCCGTGCTGTTTAATGATTTCTAAGTGTGAACAAGTCAAAATGTCAGAAGCTCCCACCATAGCGAGCAGTTTACCAAGCTCTCTCAACCAGTTATGAGGCATAGTGGTAATTTTTCGAAATTCAAAGAGCCTCTTATAACATATTTTTGGCAGCTGATGGTCTTCCATCCCTAACATTTTTACCCACCACTTCAACATCCTTTTAAAAATTTTTAAGAGTACGTGAGTCGTACCAGTCTCTACCCTTATGTAAAAGTTAGGTGTGTTCCGGGGTAACTTTAGTAAATACTTCACGTATTTTAATCTGCCTTGCTCTAATAAATCCGAGTATTCACTCCCCCAAATTTCGGCTGAGTGAAGGAGTATGCTTTCCGATAGTGATTCGTACAACTGACATTTAGTATTCCAGTTATCGGATTTGCATGCTTGGAGAATGTTGGTTACCACTGCATTAGCAGAAGAATGCTTTGTCAGAGCCGATCTGCAGGCCTGCCTAAATTTACCAGAAGAAGAAATGGTAATGCCAAGATAATTAAATGATTTTACGACTTCGATGACCGAGCCGTCGTACTTAAAACTCTTAAGTTTCCCTAAACGGTTGCCTTTCTGTGACACCATGATCTTAGTTTTGTCAGTGTTAACGGTAAGAAGGTTAGATTTACAATATTCTGACAAAATGTTAAGACATGTTTGAGTTTCAAGCCAGGTTAAAGAGAAAAAAAAACATATCGTCTGCGTATAAAAGAGCAATCAAGTCGACATGATTCATTATATTTATACCTCTAACATTTCTATCTCGAAAAATAGTTATAATGTCAGAAATATAAAGTGAAAATAAGAGAGGACTAAGTATTTCCCCCTGCAGAACCCCTTCTGACACATTCATTTCCTTTGATAATTCAAACCCATCTGAAACTCTAAAAGTGGCTACTTCATAGAAATTGATCAAAATTCTCAAAAATTTGCCGTTAATCCCCTGATTATAAAGTTTATTCCACAGCTTACTATGAGGGACCGAATCAAAAGCTCTTCGGAAATCGATAAATGTGGAAAACACCTTTCTTCTTTTCAATCTCAATTGAATGTTAATTCCAGCAGTGAGGATGAAGATGCAATCTCTGCAGCCCCTGCCCTTTCTAAAGCCCATCTGTTCTTCCGGAATTAGTTTTACAGAATCTGCCCAGTTCACTAATCTATTGTACATAATACGGGTAAAGATTTTAGTTATAGCATTAAATAAAGCTATCCCCCTGTAATTTCCAGGATCTAGCGGGTCTCCCTTTTTATGCAGTAAAATCAATTTTAGTGAAGACCATTGATTAGGAATATTTTCTTCTTCCCAGATGTTGTTGAAGAGCTTTAACAAATATGTAAGCCAGGTATCATCGAAGTACATGTAACACTCGTTTGGTATCATATCAAACCCCACTGCCTTTCTTGGTTTACAACTTATGATGCTGTCTTTTAATTCGTCCATCGTAAACGCGAGGTCTAAAACGGGGTGAAAAAAAAACGGGGTACCTAAAATGAATAACCTCCTTTGGAGGTAAAACGTTATCATAAAAATTTTCCCATGTGTTCAAATTGATAGGACATTTAACAAATTTTTTCTTTTTATAATTTTTAATAGCGGACCAGAACTCTGAAGAATTCCTTGTGTTTCTTAATTTGTCTTTTAAATTATCCAAATACTCCATCTGGCATCTTTTAACCGTTTTTCTGTATTGAGTTTTTGCAGTTCGGTACCTGTCCAGTATCTTACTATCGTTGAATTGAGACCTTCTACACAATATATACGATTTACGAGCCTCTCTCTTAGCATTTAAACAGTCCTCATTGAACCAAGGTTTATTAATACTTCCTTGCTCTGTTCTGTGCTGTGCCTATTATTCTTTTTTAATACACCAGTTTCCGCCATGATACATTGAATGATATCTACTAAGTTTAGGTACAGCTCATCTGATGACATTTGGTCCGGGTAATCGATGTTACACTCTTTTAGGGCTAGTTGTAGTTTGTTAAGGGCAGTTTCTGTTCTATTAATGTAGTAGAAAAAAGGTTTTTCCGAGCTACCACTTTCAGAATGAAATTCATTCAACTCTATTTTTATAACTATTTGAACTAAAAGATGATCGGATAAATCCGAAGCATTAATCAATCTAAAATCAGACATTACATCCAGGCACCCAGTGGATATCCAAACTAAGTCAATGACGCTCATACCTTTGTCGCTGACGTAAGTGAAGTTTGCAGGGCTGTCCATAATAGATCTGCCATTACATACCAACAAACCTAAGTTTTCCATAATTTCTACCAAATGATTACCCCTATTATTAATTACTTCATCGACTGAAAACCTATTTCCCTTTAAGATAGACCCAATGAACATTTCATTTTCTAATGCGTTTAGTCGACCAATTCTAGCGTTGAAGTCTGAGCCTATTATTAATTTAGGGCTATCATAATCGATCATATATAATGAAATATATAATCTTCATTATATAATGAAGTTCTTTGTAAAGCAGATCGATTAGATAATCATATTCCTTTCCCGGGCGTAAGTAGACAAGACCAAGGCATAAATAATCGCTATCAGTTTTGAGTAACAAGCAGATAAACCAACTGTAACAGCAAATAACTTTTATTTCCCTAAAAAAATCTTTCCGTACGCAAATGAGCAAGCCTCCACTACCCCTACCTTTACAATGCTCCTTAACTGCCGAAGAATAATAACAAATATAATTATTTAAAAAAAAGGGCAAATTAATATCCGAAGACAAAAGCCATGTTTCAGAAAAACAGAGAGCATTCATTTCCATTAAAACGTTGATCTCTGATGCAGACAAGCTTTGTAAAGTATTAATACCATAAATATTCCAAAATCCAATTTTTAATTTATTTTTCAGAATTTTTTCAGGACATGTAGGAAATAAATGCTCTGTGCTTTTACACTTATCGTTAAACTTCCTATTAGTTAGAGCAACTTCTTTCACGAAAACGAAACTCCGAAAGTTTCTCAACTGTCGTGCTTTTTAGTTTCTTAGAGGTGTTGCTGTTGTCATTTTCTGGTGAGTGTGAGGATTCACTCATCATTTTCTCTACCTTTTCTAGAGAATAAATTACGCTGCGGTATTTGAATTTATTTTTAAAATATGTGACATTTTTATCGATTCTAGATAAATAACTGATGCAGTTGAAAATTCTCCTGCTATATTGTCTATCTTCTGGACTTCTATCATGACTTATAGGTGTCTTCATAGTTAAGAATGTCGATTTTCTTTTCATGATTTCCTCTTTAAGGCGATAACTGTTAAGGGAGACTAAAATTGGGCGATCTCCGGTACTTTTACCTAATCTCGAACATCTGTTTACGGCAATTTCTGGTAATTTAAATTCAGCCACATCGCAAACTGCTAGAACTGTTTTCAGAACGTCCTCGTTTTTTCTATTTTCCTGTTCTGGAACTTTGTGTATAATGAAGTTATTGGCTCTCATTTGCCGTTTCAAATATCTAACTTCGTTCTCTAAAGAAGCATTTCTGTTTTCCAAAGAGACACATTTATCTTTTATAATACTTATTTCCTCCATGGCTAATTTTAGAGCATTGGCTATGGTTTCGGTATTCGCCTTTATTTCGTGAATTCCCTTAGTGTTTTCCTTTAAGGCCTCCAATATTTCGTCATTAGTGCAAACCATATTACTGTAGTTGAAAAAACTATATAACTAGTAATAAATGAATACGAAAACAATATCTTTAACCGTATAGTATTTCGTAAGTTAAAGACAATAATAATCAGTAATGCCTTCCCTTTAATGCTCAGAAGACAACTGAGTGTGCCAGACTGTCACAGCCCCCACCACACCGATGAGATAGAGAGATAAGGGCACCTACCTGGATTAAACGTCCAAGCTGATCGTACTGGTTCTCATTAAATTTTGTAGAAACCGTTGAAGGTATCAACCTCAGATTACACAGTATTCACTAAAACACTAAAGTGCACTTGGATGTCAAATTTGAAGAAGATACGTGCAGAAAAAAACATGAAACACACAGGTTGTATAGAGACACTCGTATACTCCACCAGCTCTGAAGCCAGACTCCTATATTAATTTATTTATATTTACCTGATTTCTTAAATTGTGCAGTTTTCTACTAATTTCTGAGGCCGGGTAATTGGAGTCAGTTGCCAACTTCTCCAGAACAACCTTTTTTTTTAATTCTGTTTTAAAAGTCAGTGTTTTGTAGATCCCAAAGGAATGGTTTTAGTTCATACCCTTCGATGAGATAATTTCCTTGTGGACCCACTTTTTACTGGATTGAGCTATAGCTACTCTCAGAGAATCAAAATTATTTTATAACTGTGAGAGTACTCGCCGCGAGCATGAGGAAACCGTTTACACTAGCGAGGATGATGAAATATTACGACTCTCCGAGAGTTAACATTCTCTTTTCCGCGAGATCTCTCAGTGGACTTAACACGTGCGAGTGGTAATCTCAAGAGCGGATCTACCGCTCTCGAGAGCAGAAAACTCTCACGTAGTTAATGGAGTTTCACATGGCTTTTTCGTAAGTTATTATGTTTATATGGGCATTGCAATACATCCCCGTTCAGGAATACTTGTGGAAGTTGATAATCAGAGTAGGAAAACATATAAAAATTAAAATGTCCATTTGTATATTTGTAAAGTTTGGTTTGTGTAAATAAGTTCCAATAAAGTTTTTGATGCCTTATCACTATTTTCATATAATTTCAGAAAATCTATAACTATTGCATTGTAATAGAAAATAAAAGTGTAAAATAACGAAATGTTTCATATCAAAGATGGCCTTTGTTTCAACATTAGAAGTGCCAAAAGGTTATGGATTTATGACATTCACTATTAGAATACTTAATCATTCCAGCAAGTAATAAGTTTTAAAATGATAGAATTAAATACCAAATGAAGATTGACATAGGACTTCTAGTATTAGGCTATAGAATTATTGCCTAACTAATGGCAAAGCTCTAAAGCCCGGGTAGAGCCTTGGCTTCTCTGACACTATTGTACCGGCCCATTCTGCATATCGCACTCGTTCTCCAAGACCTTTTCTTCACCCTGGATCTATCGCCAACTAGGCGACCTTCTTTTACCAGTGCCATACATTACTTCAAGTGGAACCTTTTTTTTTTGGAGATCTGCCTATCTTCATTCTTAATCCATGGCCCAACCAAGCTATAATATTTTACTTTTATAAACTGGACTATGTCCCATAATCCGACCATATATTTTCGGTTCTCCATTAACCACTCCAGGTTTTTATATCTTCCTAATAATTTTTCTTTCGAAGATTCATAATGTGTTTATTGTAGAGGCACACATGGTACATTACAGCCTGTTCGTCGTTGGGCAGCTCTCCTCCGACCCTCGTAGCATCCTCTGCTACGTCGTCAATTAGTCTAAGATTCATGGCTCTTTGGGGTTCTCAATTTCTGGCATACGTGCAGCATGGCCGGTCCATCTCAGCCTTCCTAGTCTGATTTATCACCATATGTCTGGTTCTCCTAGGTGAAGGTATAATTAGTTCTTCTGAGGTGAGTTGGACAGAATCTCTTAGGTCCATAAATACGCCACAGAATTCTCTTTTCGAAAGCCTGTAGGCTTCATTTGTCCAATCAAGACTACTCATGACTCCGAACTGTAAGTTAGTCGCTGTATCCGTTTTTTTAGGATATTACTCCTAATAGCGTCCTATATAATCGCAACTTGGTAGTCTTGACAGAATTATCGATCGATTCCAAAGTAACATCGATTGCCAATAAGTTTTCTCCTCTCGATTTCCTTTGAAATATCTAATCTGCAGTTACTAGTGATCCCAAGTGGATCAACTCTTTCTCTTGCTTGAAAGTATCTCAGCCAGACTGAACAGAATCTGTCAAACTGAGAGTGCAAGTCATATATTTTGTTTTTGTTTCATTTATGCATAGTCCCAGTCGTCTGGAGTGAGAAAGGCATCAGGCATAAGTCATAATTATTAACATTATCTTATGTTTCCATATCAAAAATTATCTTCAAATATTACTTTTTTTTTTTTAAATAATGTATTAATAATAACAGGTACATGCTAAACTAACATTCATAAACCTTCAATAAATTCATTCCATAATGTCAGACTTAAAAATTCAATTGATTTCAATAAATCCAGAAGAAAATATTTAATTAGAAATAATAATTATATTTTGCAACCTTCAATGACAAGAGAAACTTTTAAGCAATTTAAAAAAAAAAAAAAAAATAAAGTTTTTATTCATGTTTCAGGTAGTATATTTTATTTTCAAAATTCTATGCAATCAAATGTTATCAAAATATCCTGTAAATCATTATTATTCTAATATTGTTAGAATGAATATTTTGACCAAGCCAGAAATAGAGGAATGCCTGATGGAACAGAGATTGAGGAAGAGGTAGATTCTGACTAGAAATAAAGAGAGTTATTCCATGCTAAGCTTAGAATACAAATGAGAAGAAATCCTTTTAAAAAAAAAAATACATATATTAATAAGATTATGTTAATTGAAAGATTCATAGAAAAAATTTTATTAAGAGTCCAGAAGAGAAGGGAAATTTTATTGGAGTCTCATTCAAAAATAATAAGAATACAATGAGAGGAGTTTTCAATCGGGCCAATATTGTTAAACCTTATTTAATTAATTGATATTTACCTTAATCCAACATCTATTTTAGGAAGTATCATAGATTCACATTAGTCAATGAAAATAAACTAATGTGGTAAAGGTAATGGAATCTATAGCTTGCAGTATAAACTTTTCTAGTTCCTCTCTTCATCAAGAGAATGCGTGAGCCGTACACTAAGCTGAAACTTATGTCAAAACATTTCTTCTCGATGTAATTTATTTTATCACCCAATAACCATCATTGAATGGTTTCTCTAATACTATTTAAAAGCCTATCTTCCTAAGGTATTAAATATAGAAAACTCATAAGTATGCTTTAGTTACATAAACATTCCCTCTCTCACCATGTATTTCCTTTACCAGCAAATGAATTCCTGCAACCCACAGCAGTTGTCATCAAAACCTTCTCCTTTCCCGTCACGATTGCAGGGGCCTACTGCCCCCCAAATAAACCCATTTCCACATCCCAGTTCCTCTCATTTCTTAATTCCTTAGGTCATCGCTTTCTCCTTGGTGCTGACTTCAATGCTAAGCACCAGCAATGGGGTTCAAGAACCACCAACTCCCGTGGGCGAGCATTACAGTCAGCACTCAATTCCCGAAGATCCAACTTTATTTCTCCCGGCACTCCAACCTATTGGCCCCCGGATCCAAACCGAAACCCAGACCTTCTTGACTTCTTCATCCATTCAGGATTAGGACCTCTCCATCACTCCATAGAACGCCTGGATGACCTTTCCTCAGATCATAGTCCTTTAATTCTAACCCTTTCTGTCACTCCAATTACAAAACCTCCTTCCCCATCATTTATAAGAGGGCCAGTAGACTGGAACCTCTTCCGTCAAATAATATCCGACACTATAGACCTCAGAGTATCCCTAAAAACCTCCCAAGACCTTGACAATGCAACTTATTCCTTCACAAACATAATCCAGCAAGCAGCCTGGGCTGCATCCTCACCTCGTTCCCTTCCTAAAGTTCGAAAAGAAAATCCTTTACCTCAAGATCTACTGGACCTTATCCAATCTAAACGCCATGCCAGAGTCATTTGGCAAAGAACCAGGCATCCAGATGATCGGAAATCCTATAATTACCTTACCAAACTCCTTAAAAAAAATATGGCTACCTTCAGATCTAAAACCTACAATTCCCATCTTTGTTCACTATCCTCTTCAGATAACTCCCTCTGGACAACCACTAAAAAAAATCCTAAAATATCAACCTACCTCCCATCCCCTCCGACGCGAAGATGGTTCATGGGCGGCTTCTGACGAGAACAGATCCGAAGAATTCGCCCAGCACCTATCAAGCATATTTCTTCCCCATCCTGTTTCTAATCCCACCCACACAAGAATGGTTCATGAATTTCTTGATTCACCGATACCCCTCTCTTTACCTCCTAAAGCAATAAACCCCTCTGAGGTCAGATTCCTTCTAAAAAAATTGAAATCCCGAAAATCCCCTGGATATGATCTCCTCAGTTCACAGATCCTCAGGCAACTTCCTCATAAAGCAATCATATTCCTCACCTACCTATACAATTGCATCCTCCGGACAACCCATTTCCCTTTGCTATGGAAGCACTCCATTATTATCCTTTTCCTGAAACCGGGCAAACCTCCTAACAACCCTTCATCATATAGACCAATTAGCCTTCTCCCAATCCTTTCAAAAATGTTTGAAAAGCTCCTTCTTAAAAGAATCCTACCCATCCTTGAATCGCAAAATATTCCTTCACACCAGTTTGGATTCCGCTCCACCCACTCCACTATCCAACAAGGCCTGAGAGTTGTTGACCATATATCTTCAGCACTTGAAAGCAAGCAGTATTGCTCCGGCGCATTTCTGGACATAGCGCAAGCTTTTGACCGGGTATGGCATGACGGTTTGCTCTTCAAGCTCAAAGCCCAGCTACCGCAATCACTATTCTTAGTTCTTCGATCCTATCTCTCTAACCGTTCCTTTCGAGTTCGCTGCGGAATGGAATACTCTAACTGCTACCCAATAGGGGCAGGTGTTCCACAAGGTAGCGTTCTTGGTCCAGTTCTATATATCCTATATGCTGGAGATATCCCTACCACTCCTGATACTTTCCTTGCAACATTTGCTGATGACACTGCCATCCTTTCATCCCATTCAGATCCTTTAATAGCTTCCTACAATCTACAAAACCACTTATCCTTGATTGAAGACTGGTGCGATAATTGGCGGATCAAAGTTAATGAAACTAAATGCACCAACGTTACCTTTACCCTCCGCCGAAAATCCTGTCCTCCTATCAATTTCAATGGTATCCCACTACCTAAAGCGGACACAGTTCGGTATCTTGGTTTCTACTTAGACAAAAGACTTACGTGGAACCCTCATACTCGACTCGAAAGACAAGAACTCAACAGACGCTTCAGCCAACTGTATAGACTATTAAATAGGACATCTCATCTTTCCGTTGAAAACAAACTTCTCATATACAAAACCATTATTAAACCTATTTGGACTTATGGACTTGAACTGTGGGGCACAGCTAAAAAGTCGAATATCAAACGCATTCAATCCTTCCAATCCAAAGTCCTCCGAACTATAGTGAATGCTCCTTACTATGTATCCAATAAAACCCTCCACAATGATCTCAACATACCATACGTCCTCGACCTCATACCTCTTAAATTTTTAAAATTCCACCGCAACCTTTCTTTCCATTCTAACCCTCTGGCTCAATCACTATCCAGTTCAACACATCCTGATAACCCCCCTCGCAGATTAAAACGGCAGTGGCCCCGAGATCTATTGTAAAATGTATATATGTTGGAGTTCTGGCACTGGCCAGCTTCTCCACTCATGCCCTGAGTGACTGTACATTGCGCTCTCACTCAGCCTCCACTGGGTTTTCTTTAACACCAGTGACGCAGCTGAGAGAGTAGAGCTGGGACCACTCTGCGCCGGGCCTGTCCTTCCATGAGTGGAGAGGCAGGGTTGGTTGGGAGATCCCTAGGATGAGTGTGTCTTGTAAATAGGTATGAATGTAGTTTTAACTTTTAATTTAATTCAGCTTTATTTTTATTTTTTACTTTTATTCAATTTTTTTCATTTTATTTTATTATTATTATTTTATCTTATGTGTATATATCTATATATTTTTTTTTATTTAAATATTTCACTTGTACGTATATTCTGTATTGTATATTGTTTATGTATACTAGCATAGCTCTTTTTTGTTCTATTTTTTTTTTTTTTTTTTTTTTTTTTTTTTTTTTTTTTTTTTTTTTTTTTTTTTTTTTTTTTTTTTTTTTTTTTTTTTTTTTTTTATTTATTTTATTTTATTTATATCTTATTTTTTTTTTTATTTATTTATTTTTTTTTTTTTTTTTTTTATTGTACATATTGTGTGAACGTAATCATGAAGACATCTATATTACTTATTGCCCACACTTGTGGCAGATTGTAATAATTCCTCAATAAATGATTGATTTAAAAAAAAAAAAAAAGTTACATAAACATATAGCAATTATATCTCTTATCTGATTTTTTATAACAGAATTCAAAAAAGTAAATATATTTGTTTGAAGATTTATTTATTTATTTATACCATGGGTTAGGTGAAGAAATTCAATCCATTTAGACCGGATTCAAAAAGGTGACGTTTCTGCTTCGAGAATGTTAAGGTGCAACATTGCATCTCATTAATTTCTAAATTCTTTCTAATTCAGCTGATAACCATATACAACTAACAAGAATAGTTTATTCACGAGCTTTAATTAAAACGATAATTATATTTATCTGTTTAAGTAGCAGCACAAAACAATAGACGTTCTGTCTTCTCAAAAATAGATTTCAACGTTGACAAACAATTAAAAAATAATAAACTTTTTTAAAAAAAGCGCCGCACACACCCTCGCTACGCCAGTGAAAAGAGATTCCCTATCGACTCAATCACAGTGCATCAGGTACCTAATAACAGCAAAGAGAAGGGCGCTCACGGGTAGACAAAACGACTTCCGCCAGACAAACAGTCATTAGATTGAACAAGGATTTGAAAAGACAAAATATAGAATTTAAACGACGGAAGCTAACGGAGGTACAATAAAAACTAAAAAAGCATCGTGAAGGAACAGGCCCTTTCAGAAAGAAGGTAGGTAGGTGCTGGGCTGTGTCGTACAAAGGAAAATCTGAATTATTTGCTAAAGATTTATCGACTGTTTATACACCACATACATACTACCCAGACAAGAGACATGAAAATTACATACAACAAAAATTAGAAGTGTTTCTAAAGGGTTCTCCAAACGATCAGAAAGCTTAAAAAAAAACAAAAAAAACATTTGGAACTTAGATATAATAACCACTGAGTTTCTCAGTGTATGTTAGGGGAGAGAGGGGGTGAAAGTCGTATGTTGCTGGCTGTTTGATCACGGAACTCGAAAAACGTTACTTTTAGCACATACATACATAAAAAAGCAAAGCAAATTTGCAAAAATGTCATTTTATTCCTCTCTTTCCCATATCATAATTTTAGAGCTATGGAAGAAGGAAAAAAAAAACGTTTCCGTATCATTCCTGCTTCTTTATAGCTCTGAGTACGTCTGGAGTTGGAACTTTAGCATTATCCTTTTCTACCTGTTTATTTCGAGCTACTCTGTCCGCCTTTTCATTACCGGAGAGGCCTATATGGCTAGGTACCCACTGAAAAGAAAACCTGTTTTTCGATTGGGTTGTGGTTTGGATAATTTTGAAATTTATGTAGGATGTTATCTTGTTTGCGTGTATCTTCTCTAGTTTGGTGCACGATAAAGCTGAGTCAGTTAAGATGACTATGTCTTGATTAGTGTATGTTTGTTCGCAGTAGTTTATGGCTCTGTAAATAGCATACATTTCGGAAGATGCAATGCTGAATTTGGTAGGGATTGAAGTAGAAATTTTAAAAATTTTCTTTGTATCTATTATTGCTATTGATGTCTGTAGTTTCGTTTTTGAAGCATCTGTAAAAATCTGAATTTAACCGGTGTAGTTGTTTGATATGGTTAGTAAGTTAGTTGCCTGATGGCGTCTGGAAAGTAAGTTTTTTAAGAATTTTGTACATCTAACGTTGGTCTGCTGGAGAGAATAGATGCTTTAGGCTCAGGTGTGGGGGGCCTTGAATTTGAATTGAATCAAATGACAATCTGGGGGTGGATTTTTAAGAATGTGAGCCGTGTAGATATTGAATAAGGTCGGGCTTAAGACATCTCCCTGTGGTAAACCATTGTAGGAATTAAAACTAACTATCTATCTGGATAGATATTCTGATATCCAGTTTATCATAATTTCAGGTATTCCTAGGGTCTTTAATCATTTGTTTAGAATTTGAGTCTTTACATTATAGTATGCTTTTTCTATATCCACAGTTAAGGTTAGTAAAATTTTCTTTTCCTGAAATGTCTTATAGATAATATTTGTGAGATATCAAATTCCATCAGCTGTAGATCGATTTTTCTAAACCCAAAACAGTATGGGCTAAGAGTTTCTTGTTTTTCTAAAAACCATTCTAGTCTGGATTTTATATTTACATAAAAAGTTTTTGCTAAACAAGATATTAAGGCAATAGGTCTGTAGGAAGAGATTACGGATGGGTCTTTGGCTGGTTTCGGAATAGGTACGATTTGAATTATACGCCACACACTGGGGCCATTTATAGGGCGCTCGCGCTCAAACCTCAAAAAAGCTGTTTTTTCGTTTTATAAATTTATTTTAAATAATAAATTAAAAGATAAATTTGTAATTGAATTAATAAAGGCATATTTTTTATTAATGATAGGTTTTTATTTAATAAAATACATTACTTTTAATAATGTACTTATATTATATATTGAATACAAAACTTTCTTTGGTAGAATTATCTTACTGATGAACAAAATGTGTAGAACTACATATTGAACAATTTAATAAATACATTAAAGAAATAAAATTTACATAATATGTACCTATAGTATAAAAATAAGAAAATGTTGTAGGTACAAATATTTCGCACAATATCTACAGATAAAACAATAAAATATAAAAAAATAGCATTTAACATATTTTAAGTATCAATCATATTTTTAGGATTATAATTAATGAATAACTATGTAATGTTTTTTTACATGATGTCTTTAAATTTGTTATTTAATATTCACGTAAACTTTGAAGAATCATTTCATATTTTTATATTGAATCAATGTTAGTTTTACCTGATCCCTAAAAAAACGTTTATTATGGGTCTAATCAGAATTATCCGAATCCGTAATATATAGCTAGATATAATGTGACATGTAATGTTGTTTAAGCTAGAAGGTCCAATTGTTAACATGCCACAACCATCGGGGTCGAATTAATATAAATTAATTTTGTTTTTTATGTTGGCATTTTTCTGAGGTTAGTTATCAATTATCAGATATTAGATTAGACTAGTTATTAGATATTAGCAGCCAATTAAAAACGTCTTTAATTTTATGAAATCTAGAAGTCTTCCTACTAAATTGTTCACCATAAGCCTTAAAAATTTTTAGAATTGATCCTTCTATACCATCATGCGTACCTCAAGTGACTTAAAATCTTTGTTGAGGGTCTTTCACTAAATTAAAAATTTTCAATATCTTGATGTTGCGCGAAGGAATTACCCTTTCGCTTTCACATTTATTTATACAAGAGCTTCTATTATCATATTATAATGACAGTTTTGCAATTTCCTAGCGCTAAATTGAATTAATCTAATTCAAATATTTAGGCTTCAAATTTTAAAATTTAAAGATTGAATTTCAATTTTGTCCATAATCTTTTATTTATTAGTGTTTTATAGTACATATCTATTTAATTCTAGAAGTTTTTCTACTAAAATATTTCCCGTAAGCCTAAAAATCTTTGTTGTGGGCGTTTCATTAAATTCAATATTTTAATTTTGCGCAAGATAATTGCACTTTTGCCTTCACATCTATATTTAGTAAGGCTTCTATTATCATATCACAATGACAGTTTTGCAATTCCCTTGCGCAAAATTGAATAAATCAAATTTAAGTTTAAAGAATTTTAATTTTGAATTTCATCCTTAATATTTTATTTATTAATATTTTATACTATACACTTTCACTTGAACACCAAATAGCATGACTTGAAATATAAAACTTTAAAAGAAAAAAAAAATTAGCGTATTGAAATGATTTGCACTTTACAATCGATTGAATAATGCTCTCTAATAATCCGCGACATAAAACGGATTAAAGCACTGAAAGGAAACAAACAGAAGCGAGTGCTGTTTACTAGTTGATTTGCCATATTATGTAGATTATTTTTGCCACAAAAAAAAGTAAAAATACCAAAAAATCAAAAATAGAGTTTTGAGCGGCGTTAGTGATGAGATGGCCCCAGTGTGCGCCATTCAGGAGGAACTTCCATTTTTTGCCCAACCTTGTTAAATGCTTCCAGTAATTTATTTAGTATAGGGTTGGGGAGAAGCCTTATCATAGTATAATTAATTTCATCAACTCCTGGTGCAGTGCCTTTCTTGCCCTTAAGCGCTGCTTCAAGCTCTGTTTCCTGTATAGGTTTTGCCAATGGATCGATTGTAGGCCATGGTGTTAATTGCTTGATTATTGGTGGATGCCTTGGTTCAAATATATTACACAGCTGTTGCAGAAACGATGCTGCTGCTGCTTGACTGCTGGTAAACACATTTTGTTTATTTATTTTTTTCGTCTCTCATAGCTGCTGTTCTATGCCACATGTTACCGGCTTGTTGGGGAGTAATAGTTTCTGTAAAAGTTTTCCATGAGTCCCTCTTGGCTTTCTTGATTAAAGATTTCGCCTTGTTTATTTATCTTCGATCTCATGTTTCTATAATTTTCAATTGTCATATTGGCTTTGTAAATTTTAATGGCGTTTAATTTCTCCTTATAGACTGAGTTGAGTGTGTCATTCCACCAACACTTTGGAAAGAATTGGGGCTGTGGATTACGGTTTGAGCGAGGAATGGAGGTTTCTCCAGCTAGATTAACTAACTTTGTTATGATTTGTATATCTAGTATTCGGAATGGTTATTTAGTTTATTTGGAGATTCAATATATAATTTTTCATTCATTCCATTAATGTTTCTTTTATTATAAAATTTGTTCTTGACGGATAAGTTGTTAAACTGGAGAATAATTTGAAAGTGGTCGCTACCTAATGTTTCAGAGGAAAGTGTCCATGATAATTTGTTGAACAAATCAGTTGAGACAAAAGTGAGATCTAAAATGGATGGTCTGAGTCGTGGGGAGCTTATCCTAGTCACTACTTTAGGTTTATTTAAAAGTATAAATGATGATTGGGATCATTCTTTAACAATAAGATCCTCTCTTTGCAAATCCGTTTCTCCTGTGCCGATAAAAGATGAGTGTATTGAAATCTCCTCTTATGATGATGGAATACCCAGGGAATCTACTATCAAGAGAGAATAGGGATTGCACATTCGACGCAGTCGGTTTGCTTTTAGGAGGGATAGATACAGAAACCAATATCAATTTTGGATTTGTATATAATACTTTTATACCCAAAGCTTCAATGGGGCCGATATTAGAAACTATTGAATTGAAACCCAATTGGTTTGCTTTTCTTCTGCCAAAATAAAATAAACAATAATTATTAAGTGATTCCATGTAGGTGAGCGATTCGGCACTCATTCTATTCTGTACACCTATCTTCATTTTCTGCTTCCTTACGTTCTGCAATAGTATTGATTATTCCTTTGTTATTTTGAACGAAATTATAAAATGATTGTCCTATGATATTAACAGTATCTTCTTCCTTTTCTATGTTTTTAATTTTTTGTAGTAAGGCGTTTAGCATGTTTACCTATTTTGAGTCAGGTGTAGATTTATGTGAGTTTTCGTAAATACTGAGTGTTTTTAACTTACAAGGTATTGCCAGAGAAATCAGTCGGTTCAATTTGTTCTTCGCCTTTCGTTTTTTTCTAACTCTGTGCTGCGAGGTTGAATATTTTTTCCTTAGAGAATTTCTTAAAACGGATACACAGTAGGGGGTGTGAATTGTCCAGCGAGGAGATATACAAATAGAGCTGCTATTGAGTAGGCCGGAGCTAGAGGCAGGTGGTACTGGTATTCCCCCACCACTTCGCTACCCAGAGTTAACCCAGTTCCCAACTTACCAACATTATTTTAGACTGTTGCTGATGCAGGTATAGGTAATAAAATTCCTTCAAACATAGTGTATCATTTTTTACTTAAACTTTGTAAATATAACCTGGAGACCGAAATAAGAATCCGAAGGCTGGTGTTCTATGGACATATGAAAAGGATGAAGAAGGAAAGACTAAATAAAGAGATATTCGATAAAATTTGTAGCTATAAAAGCGTAGGTAGATATACAAAGCAAATGCAAGAAGAATTAAAGAACCTTAAAATATCAGAAACCGACTGATTGGATAGAGAGGTGTTCCGAAAAACAATAAAAAATCTCACTACAATTAGCAGAGAGAAAAAGAGGGATACAATGTGGTCCAGGGAAAGAAGGGAGAGACATTCAAGAATAATGAAGCTAAGATGGGAGGAAAGAAAGTCGAGAATCCCAAAGAAGCCTAAACCGTGATATTCGCGTGGTCCTTGGGGCCTATACGTGAAAAAAAAAAAAAAAAGGATTTTTATTGAATATAAAAGTTATAATTACTAATAAAAATTTTAATTAAAAAATGATTGGAATCCAAACAGAATGTAATATTTTATAAAATTTAATGGACCAGCCTATCGTGCCACTCACTTTAAAAAGGGCCATAAACCTGATAGACGCCACGGTTAGTAGCGTAACAAAAATAACCCTGATTACATCAAGCATTGGCAAAAAATGGGAGGAACTTGCCACAGTGGGGCCGGTCCCAGGAAACATCGAGAGAGCTGAAACCGTCGCACGATTTCGACTAATCACTGGACACGATTACTTGCAAGCCCACCTGCACCGCATTGGTCTTGCTGACAGAGTTGTTTGCCCGTTATGTAACCTCGGATGCATGGAAAGAGATCACCTGAGGGTTTGCAATGCTCTCACCTACCCAGAAGAAGATATTATAAATCGATATTGGGAGGCTCGTCGTCAGATGGCTAAACTGCCACAGACGGGCGTTGGATAAATAAATAAAATAAATAAAATTTAATGGCCTTTAAATAATATAAGTTTATTAAATTTGTTCCTTATATTATTAGCTTGTATTTTTTGATTAATGTCTCTGGCATGACTTTTAATTCTTATCGTTAAATATTTATAGGCTATTGCCTTAATTAAAAAATGAAAATGTCCTTCTTCTGCGAAATGATTGGCTTCATCAAAAAGACTGCAGTAGTGCAGCATGCCAACCACCCTTCACGAGTAATGTTCAATGTTAAACTTTCCTCCTTTCTGCACATATTGGCGAAAGAGAGTCTCCGCAGTAATACAAATCCGCCGTACACTGTGAGATGGCTGGATTAGACCACCTCTATTTTTGCAGCCAATTAAGCTGCCTTTGCTCCGCACTGGTTTATCATATAAGTTAGCTTTGCAGGCATAGCGGCAACTGAAGTGCTACCGATGATTAGTTCTTTTCAATTTTTGATATTTTATTGTGATCATTATCAACACATTTACTAGATGTATATACTTTGTACAGTTGTAAATTTTAATAAATCATAAAAAAAACTTCCATAACTTAATTTTCCCATGTTTGATTATCTATTTTACTTAATGTTCCCATGATTTCATAAAACTATTCCGTTTAAATGGTGATTATATACATGCTACCTCTATTTAAGTTTAGAAGGTTATCACTCAGCGACCTTACCACATAACCTAGGAGTTAAAACATTTTTGTAAAATTACAATGTTAAGGTAGATAGATTTTGAAACTACTGTAGTTAGAGCTAGAAGACTAGTTCATAGCGTTGCTTGATGTAGTCATGGTCATGGCTATCAAGTTCTGGGTGTACTAGTGGTTCTTCTACACTACTCTCTTCTAAAGTATATAAAAACTTAATTATTAACTATTTCAATCAACACGTTCAATCGGGTTAAATAACTTACCAGACCATTCCTCTGAGGTTGTACAGTTTATTACAGTTACTAGGTCTCTAGTGCTAAATGAAGATACTGGATTTATCCCCAATAAATTAATTTTATCCAGTGGGAAGGCATTCCCACTGCTGGACGTCCCTTCGTGAAGCTGTTTATGAATGATAATTTTTTTTCCAAGGAGCGATGAACTGAGAAGCGCTTGGGTTGTTGTAGAAACTTCCTCTGCCTCAAATATTTTTTCCAAGTGATCTTGGCTAACCTTGAATAGTGTTAAAAATGTCAAACATTTGGTATCCAGTAGCGTATTTACTTTATATACTTCTTGTACTTTTGATGTCTATTAAAAACCCTAAAAATCCAGTCTTCCTATTTCCAGAGCATACTGGTCGTCCATCGCCTTCTTTCAGTCCCTCAATGTACTTTTCCACCTCTTCCTGTTTCTCCAGGATGATAATTCGATTTTTGGGGTGAATAGGCTGTTTTAGATATTTTTCCTTCAAATTCCTATAGTTTAAAATATCAAATAAATCATTAAATATTCTTATAAACTTGATCGTTCCATCTACATCTGAGAATTCAGCTATTTCATTTTTTCGGCAGTATTTGATGGAATCCTCCATGTCTATAGTGGTGCTTGCACCTTCATTTACGTTGAATTTAACTCCCAACTGCCTAGCTGCAGCTAGATTATTTGCGGCGCCATCACAGGTAAGGGATACCACAGTTACTCCTGCCTCTTTTAATAGTGAAAGACACTGTTTAGTAAAACTAGCAACTTGCTCCCCAGTTAAGCTGTTAACAAAAAAATAGCTAGCGGGGTTTTCCAGATAGTGTTAAAAAAAACTAAATGAAAGACGAAAACCACGGTAGCTAGTGGTGAGCTATCACATTGGCTACCTGTTCCCAAATCATCATACCCTACCAAGCTTTTTCCCATTCCATTGGACATTTCTTCTAAATAGACTCCATTGAGTCTATCATTAGGGCTCCGAAAAGTTTGCCATGGGACTTTTCTTTTTCGCAAATAGCACCAAACACTTCTTTGCTAAACCTGGGCTGTCCGTTTACAGTAGCGTACCATCGAGCAATGCTTCGAGGATGAGGAAGGGAAGTACTAAAAGTAGTTCTTACATAACTGTATGCCTTCGGCGACAAGAGGTTCAGAATTAAGGCAAAACTTCTGAGCCTGCTGTCTTACAAAGTCCGTAATTTTGGAGATATTGCCTTTGCTGCTTCTCTCTTAACTAGGGCTGATGATGTTGGTGATACGTTGAAAAGTAACTCGCAGTGCTCTGATTGTAAATAATTTTTCTTTTCCAAGTCGGCCAAAACTTCATTTAATTTAAACACCTTCTTCTCCCTGTTAATAACAAACGAATTTTAGATTATTTTTTTCAAATTTCCCATTGGCCATGATTATCATTCGGTTCGTTATTTACAAGTATGCCAAGACTATTTGAAGCAGTCATTTAAGCCAGAGGGGGCAATATGTCTTATTAAATATAAATTAAGAAATTAAAAGTTGAAAAAATGAAAATATTAAAAAAGTAAGTTTCCAAACTTTTTTATTTATTGGAAGAAATATTGTAATTTAGTTTAATAATAATTGTTTATGTCTAGTTTAGAAATGTTTATTATAACTTTAAAACCTTTCTTTATTATGAAAAAAAAGAAATACGTTTTTGTAAAATTCAAATATTTAAAAGTATTGCGATACTTTTGACATGGAATTCAGTATAAAAAATTAACTGCATATAACACCATCGCGAACTAAATTTGACAACGTACAATGAATGAACTTTGCGTTAGGTATTAACCTATGAAAGCTAAGCTGCTTATCATTTATAGTCCCAGTCTTGTTGTTATTCTTACATCCAATTGCAGCACAAAAAGGCATACTTAATGTGGAATGGATTTATAAACAAAACAAAAACTCAACGAGAATAGGTTTACGTAAAAAGTATGAAATTAAAAGTAAACACTTGTAACTTCAAGGAAATTAAGCAGTACACACGGAAAGTACGCTTCGGAAATTTAGGTGGCGTAGTGGAGGGGGAACGAATTCCACCCCCACTCCACTCGTGACTGCTCTATTGTATATCTCCTCGCTGGAATTGTCTTCCATTTGTGGAAAATCCGACAGCGAAAATTTATTACTAGTCTGGTTAGGGAATGTGTCGGAGGCCTCTTTATAACTAATCGGTTTAATAGCCATTAATTCTTTAATTTTTTTCTTGTCTTAGTTTTTCAGGACAGGTTTTATCATTTGGCTTGTGGTTGAGCTTGCAGTGGATACATTTTGTTAACTCGGAGCAATTTTGAGAAGTATGTTGGTTATCTCCACAGTTCGTGCACCTTTCACGACCTCTACATCTATCCTTTATATTGCCCTATCTATCGTAGAAATGTTTCACAAAAACGTGGCTTAGTAACGTAAGGGGTCACTTTTGGTGGGGCCAAGTATAAAGGAGTCTTTGGGAATGAAAAACAATTTGTACTGATCCGGAAGGTATTCCGGATATTTCTCCCTTTTCATCTCTCATAGTTCTGTCTTACTCTTAAGACCTTCCCTGAAGATGATAATTTTTTTAATATCTCTTCGTCTGTTATGGATATGTGAACGTCTCTTATAACTCCAAATTTTAGAACCTGTTGATAAAGGGATAAGTGCTCTGATATCATTTTTAGTTATAAAAGAATTTTCAAGAAACCTATTAGCATAATCATATGTCTTAAACGCTATTTCTATTTGATTTTGATTTCTTCTTCTTATTCTGTGTGCCTGATTATCGCTAAGCCCTAAAAACTTACCTACTTTCATGTCATGGAAAAAGGATAGGTTATCTTGATCGTTCTTTTCAACTATAACAATAAATGGGTCTTTAAAATAACGAAGATATTTGATATTTTCAAATTGAGACTGTCTATTGAAATTGGAATTTATTCTATCTTTGTTATCTGTGGGGAAGGGAGGAGATTTTTCCCCTCTATCAATATGGTTTGGAGTTTCAACTCATAGATTTAAATGCCGATTTTTGTGTGAGTAGTAGGGACCTATAATAGTGCAAAACTAGAGCTATACCCGCCAATGGGCATTAGGAACCGAGAAAAAAAATTATATATGAAAATCACGTTTTATTTTTTTTCTTAGCTCTCAGTCAAGAAGGAGAAATGATTCATTCACGATTAGTTGCAGTTATGTATGCTTTTTGATATAAAAATACTTTCGTAGTGCTTAAGACACTACCCGGCTTTAGGGTGCTCAAAAATGACAAAATTCCAAGGAAATCCGCTCGCTGTAAATCAGTGGAAACTTTTTATCATGAACAACTGACCTCAAATCTTGATTTAACGCACCATAAAATCTCATGTGTGAAATTTTATTAAAATAAAAAAATATTGATTTTTTGGAGGAGGTTAAAATTTTGAAGTTCTAAAGGCAGAAACAACTGCTGTGCTCAACCGATTACAATAGTAATAGCATCATTAGAATAAGCATACATTCTGCTTTTTATCCATGCATATAATATTTTGTTATAAAATGTAATGTAATATAATGTAAAAAATATTGATTTTTTACCCCTTTCAAGGAGGTTAAAATTTTGAAGTTGAGATTTAATCAATAATTTCTGAAGGCCATAACAACTACTGTGAGAATGAAAATTTATTTTATGTAAATTTGATTTATTTCGGATTTCCTTGGAATTTTGTCATTTTTGAACACCCTAAAGCCGGGTAGTGTCTTGAGAACTACGAAAGTATTTTTATATCATATAGCATACATAACCGCAATTAAACGTGAAAGAATCATTTCTCCCTCTTGACTGAGAGCTAAGAAAAAAATAAAACGTGATTTTCATATTTTATTTTTTTTCTCGGCTCCTAATGGCCATTGGCGGCTATAACTTTAGTTTTGCACTATTATAGGTCCCTACTACCCACACAAAATCGGCATTCAAATCTGTGAGTTACAACTCCAAACGTTCCCTTGTCAGTTTAAACAAGAGACTAAATTTCTTGGGTCTAATCCTACAAAAACGTTCACCGTCAAAACTACGGTAGCGAATTTATAAGAGTATGAATTGAACACTTAAACCTATATTGATAAATGCTGCACAAATACGGAACTGCGAAAAATACGCATCTTTAAAAATACAAAATATATTTTAATCAAGATTACTTGAACTGATAACAAAATCCCCTTGGTACACCACAAACCACACACCTAACCCAGAATTACATGTACCCAGAGTAAACGTAATACATACATACATTTAGATAACCTGTTTGGACGAGTTCATGACAGACATCATGAAAATAACACCATACATGAATATGAACAACAGAAGTCTAAGACAGGCATGCAAGTAAATATCTGCAGAATGCTAAAAGGAGTTGGATGAGAGATCTACTTTTTTTATTATTTATTTTTTGATCCATGCCAGGAGGAGGCACTATTGAGTGCTATTCTCCGTTTGTCTAACATGCCATGTACTAAAAATATTTTCTGCTTATTCACTTATTGTTATTTTTAAAACAGGTGGGTCAATAAAGAAATGAAAGCGAAAAAAAAAATGTTACTACAATAATATAAAAGAATTAATTTGTCTTTCATTTTTTGAATGTTTTTAGGTGCTGAGAAGTTAAATCGAACATCTAATATTTAAAACTATTTACACTATAAAATATTAAACAAAATATCATAGAAATGGCAAATTATTCACCAGTGCTTAATTAATATGATTCTAGAACCTAAATTTAATCTTGAAGCTGAATAAGGCACATATTCATTCAATTGTACCTAATTTCATCATTTTCACTGCTGTTTTTTAAAAATTATTTTAATGTAACTAAATTTTATTCATGAAATTAAAAAATATTACTAACCTTCTTGGATGCTGACTCTGAAGTAAGACATATGTTCCAGCTATTGTAGTAGTGATAAAACATCATTAAAATGTCACCGATAATTAAATTGTAATATACAGAGAAGCTTTTTGAAATATGGACTATGGTAAAGTACATGTGCAGTATTAAAAATAAATATCTCATAAAAATTAGGTAAAGGAGCTGGAAAGAATAAAAATCATTGATGTTTCTAGCCACTGATGCGATTCGATTTGTAGTTACGATAAGTCGCTCAATCGATTGGATATTAACCTTGGGGTATACAGTTCGCTTTAATGTTCTCAGAACTGTGATTTCAACTTCGAATAATTCACATACTATGTTTAAAAGATAAGAGTACTGTGAGGAACAAAGGCAAGACCCTAAAATTATAAATAAGTAAAAAAATGCTAAACACAATAAATTCAAATTTAGGTTCCCTGTAATGCAAAAAACAATTACAGCTATGACAGGATGCAAGATATAGAGCAAGCTGGAAATATTAGTATTCTTTTTGGTACGATGCAACCACTTCATTTTATAAAACACGACTAACAAATATTGTAAAGAACATACAGTTTGTTGTAAAAGATTCCGTTTGAGCATAGTAAAAAACAGGCAATAAGGATACTGTAAAATAAGCAGCCATATAAATGTTTTATGCAATAAATATACGTAAGGGTCAGATGGTGATAATAAAGTGACTGTAACATTACCCATTGTTGTGATAATAGTGACGAAAACTAAGGAATAATAGCACAATGACCTGTTCCATTCCAAAGTACCATTGACGGCAATGAAAGGGAACAGGCCTACCATAGTAGAAGCCAAGAAAAGCGGATTGTATTTAATAGAAGTAGCCAAGGGTTGAACCATCTTGGAACGAATGGTAGACTCTCCTACGTTCAATACTGCCCATTAACTCCAAAAGGTCTCATTACAGTAACTGACGTTTCAAATTGATTATAACACAATCCATTATAAGCCAATTTAATTCTAAATCCATCAGTTCAAATGTATACTATTAAACTATCTCTTAGAAAGCGGGAAGCAGTTTGGCTTGTACATTAGGGTGGGCCGAAAAACACTTTTTTTTTATTTTGAAATTGTAATAGCGCGGGAAACTATATAGATAAGAAAAAGGAAGAAAAAAATATCGAAATAGGTTGACATCTTCCGGTCGCGCATAGGCCCTAAAGTTTGACAAAATATAAAAAAAGCTTAATTTTTGCGATAATTTTTTTTATTTTTAGTTTAAATGTTTTCTTAATGTAATAATTTGAAAAGCGGTCAAATAGAGCCTAAGTACATTGTGTTTTAATTAGGTTCAAATCTATTTTCATTTCGAACAAAAGATCATTGTTTTTTTTAATGGTGTGAATTAATTAACCTCTTCCGCTCTTTCAATGACCGCCAATGCTATAGAAAACCAGTACCTAAAAGAAGATAGTCTTTTGAAATGATGGGTTATAACAATAACAACGCGCTTCGTACTTTTCAACTCACTCTAAATTTAAAAATCTCAAATATTTAAGTAACAGTATAGTTCTTTGTAAATCCTGGAACCCTGAGTATTGATTGTCAGATTCGAGAGATCGACAGAGACAAATTAGCAGTGTTCAGCAATGCCCACTTGATATTTCAAAGGCAATCAGGAGGCTGCAAAGAAGATCATGGGCTCTTATCACATTCGAAGTGGTTGCTGGAAGCAAATAGAACTCTCAGATTGTTCATAAGTGAAAAAAGACTCACACTTGAAGTTCAAGAACTAGTTTTGTTTATATTGAAGTCATAAAGGCAAATCTTGTTTACTATCAAAACCAGTTAGCAGGTTACAGACGGCCCGAAACTTGGAAGCCTGACTTGGAAGGAATCTGAAGACAAAGCAGATATATGCAAGAAGGAAAACAGTAAGAACATTTAGGCCATCGAAAATTAACTACAATGCGCAATATTACTCTGTAATGGACTGAATTATCTTCTCACCTCTTGTTCATTTTTACTGTTCTCTATATCGTGGCCGAAGGTACTTTGACTGATTTGCTAGTGAAGTTGGGCATGGAGGATCTAGACAGCAGAGTTTTTTTCATAAATCCATCTCGAGATTCAGCTCCACAAACTTTTCCTGACGATTCCGTGACGAGTTTTACTAAGCATTCAACAGTCTGCGTGTGAACTAGGAATCGCT
Source organism: Euschistus heros (assembly GCA_003667255.2). NCBI lineage: Eukaryota > Metazoa > Arthropoda > Insecta > Hemiptera > Pentatomidae > Euschistus > Euschistus heros. The sequence goes on along the minus strand of RCWM02000162.1, from coordinate 1,271,246 downwards.
AGAGAGAAATGTTTCAGTCAGGGATTGAGCCACTACCGATGTGCGATTTGATCCCGTCGTCATTTATTTCTGCCAACAAGGGGTTAAAAGATAATTCACAGTCCACCACAGAGTAATATTGCGCATTATAGTTGATTTTCGATGGCCTAAATGTTCTTACTGTTTTCCTTCTTGCATATACCTGCCTTGCCTTCTGAATTCTCCTCTATTTGCTTCCGGCAACCACTTCGAATGTGATAAGTGCCCATGATCTTTTTTGCAGCCTCCTGATTTTATTGCCTTTGAAATGTCAAGTAGGTATTGCTGATCACTGCTAAGTTTGTGTCTGTTTATGTCAGATCTGACAATCAATACTCAGGCTTTCAGGATATACTAAGAACTATACTGTTACTTAAATATTTGAGATTTTTAAATTTAGAGTGAGTTGAAAAGTACGAAGCTCGTTGTTATTGTTATAACCCATCATGTCAAAAGACTATCTTCTTTTAGGTACTGGTTTTCTACAGCATTGGGGGTCATTGACTGAGCGGAAGAGGTTAATTAATTCACACCATTAAAAAAAACAAGGATCTTTTGTTCAAAAATGAAAATAGTGTTAATAATACGATCATAAAAGTATATTAATGATAAAAAAAAAAAAAAAATCGAAAAAAAAAAAAAAATCGAAAAAATGTGAAATTTTCAATATTTTGGGGCTTGTGCACGACCTAGAAGATATTAACTAATTTTGACCAAATTAAAACACAATGCACTTAGGCTCTATTTGACGACGTTTCAAATTATTACATTAAGAAAACATTAAAACCAAAAGTTAAAAAAAATATCGCAAAAATGGAGTTTTTTTTATATTTTGTCAAACTTTAGGGCCTATGCGCGACCGGAAGATGTCAACCGATTTCGATAATTTTTTCTTCCTTTTTCTTATCTTTATAATTCGCAAGTTTCTCGCGCTGTTACAATTTCGAAATAAAAAAAAGTGTTTTTTCGGCCCACCCTATTGTACATACTTAGAAAAAAAAGAGAAGCACCACGATTTTTCTAATTTAGGAAAATCTGAATTTTTTAAATTTAAATTTTTGTACAGTTAATGTTTCAATTGATGTTGAAACAAGTTTTACCAATTTATTTTTTACCAACACTGATTTTCTCTTCAGAACAATAATCCGAGCTTACATATCAACAATGCACTGTCTCAATAAAGGCTATGTTCGATAACTTTTATTCAAAAAGTTACAAGACGGTGTCTTACGAAATGCTTGTTATTTTAAGACAATATTAGAAAAATCTTGTCCATACGCCGAAGCGTCTCTTGTAATAAACAAAACTGATGGAGAACTTCGCTAACAGCCGGCTAGTGATGGTGGACAACAAAAAGTATACTTTGGTGATTGGGAAGCGTAGGAGCTCAGTTTGGTATGGCACTTGACTACCATGCTCCCGAACCCGGGATCTTGTCTCAGAAAATTTATTTTGTTTCTTTGGCGTTGGCACGGCTTCGAGGTCTCATTAAAGTGGGCATCCTTGATTGTGAAGAAAACCTGGCGGTCGCACAGTATAGCATTTCTAACTGAAAAAAAAATTTTTTGTTGCTAATTTTTATTTTAATTAGTTAGTCTCATTGTTTGGAAAAAATGTTTAATAAGTTAGGACAAAGAATTTTGGATATTTAAAAAAAAAAAAAGTTAATTTTTTTAAAACAATCTCCTATGAACCTCTACTCTTGACACCAAATCAATAAGTTATGAAGCATTATAATCCGAAATAAAAATATCAACCTATCGTTGTCAAGAAATAATCAAATTTTATTGCATGAATATTTGAATTATCTTGGACGATACCTAGTTACTTTGGTATCCAATCTTTTTTAATTAGGGTTTGTTTTGGGTCAACTTATAATTGTACTAAGTCAATATTATTTCAATTCCCGACGATTTCATTCTAGTATCCTTTGACATTGAAAATTTATTTACCAATATATCCATTGACAATGCTCTCCTCATTATAAACAATAATTGGACATCCATACAACCTCACACCCCACTTAACCGTTCCTCATACCTAAAATCCCCAGAACTCTGTTGCAAATCTGGTTACCTTTCCTTTCACAATAAGTTTTATCACTAAATCTCCGGGCTTGCCATGGGCAATCCACTTGCACCAGACCTATCCAACATCGTCCTTAATAACCTACTGAACTCCATTCTACCATCATTTCCTAAAGACATTCTTTTAATTAAAAAATATGTCGATGACCTTTTTCTTGTCCTTAATCCCGAAAAGTTTCCTTCTATCCTTTCAGCCTTTAACTCTTACCACCCTTGACTCAGTCATTAGCTAAGGGAAATCATTCTCCGAGAGAACATATAGTCCGGTTTCTCTCATTAGTTTGGCCCTCAGAGCTTCAAAGGTGTTGCAATTCATAATGATGTGCTCAGCAGTTTCTGGAATTCCACATCTAGGACATAAGGGTTCTATGTCTACACCAAGGCTATGGAGTTTAGCCCTGAAGCCCCCATGTCCTGTGAGAAATTGTGATATCCAGTAATCTGGGATGACCCATTTTGCATGCAAACGTGCCTGAATGTTAGGAAAGTATTTTCTCAAGGTAGCACCTTTCGAAGTTGCCACCCACCGCCGGTTTCACGTTTCTTTAGAATGATCTTGGATAATCTTTATCCATTTTCTTGGTTCTTCAGTGATTCTCGCACGAATGTTCTCCGAAAGACCAGCTGAGTCCCCTCTCTTGAACTTATACTTCAAAACTTCTTCTTGTAAGAAGAGGTCGATAGATATCCCTCCAGCTAAAACTTGTGCCGCCTCATGAGACACACTCCTGTAAGACTTGGTTACCCTGAGCAGAGCCGTTCGCTGGATGGTCGCCAATCTGCATTTCTGCCGCTGTGAGAGATTCTGATACCAGGCGGGAGTTGCGTATCTCAGAATACCCAGAACCACTTCATTATAAATCGTCATCGTAGCTGGGTATCTGAGGCCCCAAAATGCACCCCCGACGCGGCTAAGACCGTTTAAGGCTAGTGCCACCCTATTTCTCAAATATTCCAAATGAGAGGTCACATTGAATCCTCTTCCAATGTTTATTCCCAGATAGGTGACTTCCTCACTGGAACGGATTCTTATTTCACCAATACATATATTTATTGGATGTGCCATATCTGTCTTCCCTCGTAGTAGAATGGCCTGCGTTTTTGAAGTTGCCATTCTCAGCTTCTTACTTTCACACCATCGTCCTACAAGGGTGGCGCACCGTTGTGCCTCTTCTTTTATTCCAGACCTGCTGTTGGAGGCCACTATAGCAGCTAAATCGTCGACGTAGGCAGGGTACTACTTTTCCTCGAGCACATCCAGTATTTCATCAAAAACCAGTTTCCATAAAGCTGGGCAGGAAGGAGAACTGATCCTTGCGGGCATCCCCTCTCTATAGAAGCTTCTTTCTCGTAAGAGCTTCCTCGAACCTTTACTATCCTGTTCTGAAGGTAGCTGCTTATGAGGGTATATAAGTTACTGGGGGCTTCGTATTTCTGTAGCTGTTGAAGCACACGTGGCCACCAGACGCTGTCTAAGGCAGAGGATATATCAAAGAGTAATAACATTGCATATCGCTCATTCCTCTGTTCGACATCTGCGCGAATATTAAGAAGAGAATGAACTTTATTCTGGGACTACTTGTCCCCTAAGAATAACATATGATTACAGTACATAGGACAATCATCTGGCTTTGATAATTAATTATAATAAATAATAACAATAGATAATAATAAAAATTGATAAAGAATTAAATTAAATGTTACAAGATAACTGTGACATCTTGTAAAATGATACATCTTATGTATACTATTATAATGTATATTACATAAATGTTCACGTTTTACATTAGCTCGGAAGATTGAAGATCCAGGAGGTAAAGGAATAAATGATGTTTAAAGGAAGTAAGAGTGGATATTTTTCGAATTGTGATGGGCAATGAATTCCATAACGAGGAAGCACGGATAATAAAGGATTTCTCGAAGGATGCAGTTCGATGCGCCGGAGTGTATAGGTTGATGGGTTGGGTTCTAGTATTTAAGAGGTGAATGGAGGAGCGCAGAGTAAGGAGGTCATGGATATAGGTGGGTTTTTTGGTTTTCAAGGTTTGAAATATGAGAGCACCCAGGAAGTATTGACGTCGAAAACCGGGGTACAGCCACCCAATTTCAGAATACCTGTGAGATATGTGAGAACGTCTGGAGATCCCGAAAATAAATCTAATAAAACAGTTCATTACTCTTTTACATCTCATCTCGAGCTCATCAGACAGTCATCCATATACTACGCATCCATAGTCAAAGTTAGGAAAAATAAGTGATGATACTAAAAGTTTTCGAGTACTTAATGGTAATGAATCACGGTAATGTGAAAGTTGCTTAAGAATAAAAATAGATTTTCTCGTGATTTGAGAGATATGGCTATTCCATGCAAGATGTTTATCGAAAGTTATTCCCAGATTTTTAATGGAATTTTGGAAATGAATTGGACGGTTTTTTAAGAAAAGCAGTGGATAGTAGGGAAGAGCTTTTAGGTGAGGTTTTGACCCAATGAGAATAGCCTTTGTTTTTTCTGGATTTAGACTTAATTTATTCTCCACTGCCCAAAGGTTAATGCTATCTATGTCTTTCTGTAGCTTACAAGTCGCCTCTAGCATATTTGAAGGATGAAAGGATAAATATATTTGCTTATTATAAATATAAGTCGTCAGCATAAAGATGATATTGGGAGTAGTGGATGCGATTCGGCAAGTCATTAATATAAATAGAAAATAGGGTAGGTGAAAGAGAAGATCCCTGGGGTACTCCTCGCGAGAGTGGTAGTGAAGATGAGTGAGGTTTTCCAGGTATAATCACAGTTTGGGAACGGTTGGATAAAAAAGAATGAAGCCAGCTTAACGCACTATTAGATATTGAGAGGTTATGGAGTTTGGAGAGGAGGATTGTATGGTCAACAGAATCAAAAGCTTTTGAAAAATCAAAAAGGATCAGGATCGTAATATTCTGTTGGTCTAAGGAGTAGTAAAGGTCTTGAGTAATTTTTACCAAAGCAGACTGCGTGGAGTATCCGGATCGGAATCCTGATTGGAAAGGATTAAGGAGAGTTTTATAGTCAAGAAAGGAGGTGAGTTGGGTATGTGCTAATCTTTCTAATGGTTTAGATAAATTTGATAGGATTGATATAGGTCGAAAGTGGGAAACTGAGGAAGGAGAAGGAACTTTATTTAATGGACGGACAAGGACTTTTTTCCAAGCTGTAGGGAAAATAGAGTTTTGTAAGGAGAAATTATATATGTGGAGCAGGGCAGGTAAGATAACAGGAAGGCAGAGTTTGATTATTTTTAAAGGTATTTGATCCAAACCATGGTCATTGGTACGAGATTTAAAAACTGAATCAATTAGGTCATTAGGGGAAATATTAAGAAAATAAAAGTTATTAGAATTAAAAGGGGTTTGAGGAATAGAATAGGATAAGGTGTTTACAGGGAGTTCATTAGGGTGGGGGTCAGCAAAGTAGGAATTAAGTTCATCTGGAGTGAATAGATAATTGTTATCAGATGTGGAACTGGGTACTGCAAATTTTCTCAAAATTTTCCATTTAGATTTAGGGTCAGGCGCTTGGGATAGGATATTTTGAAAATACTGTGCTTTAGCACGGCGTAAAGAGGTCTGGGTGAGGTTTCTAAGAAGCTTAAACGATGAATAATCATCTGAATGTCTAGTACGCCTAAAACGTCTCCTGGCAGCATCTCTTCGCTTCATCAGATTTCTAATGTCAGGGTTAATCCATGGAGCTGGTCATTGGTATCGTCATCGGATAATTGAGGTTTTGAGAGGGGCAAGATGATTGAGGACAGTATAAAGATTCGATGTTAGGCATTCCACCATTTCGTCAATTGAGGGGGAAGAATATATGGATTCCAAGGAATGGGATAGTGCGTCAAGTAAGGATTCTATTCTATCTGGGGTTATATGGTCAAGATTTCTCCAAGATATTTTCTTAGGAATAAGGATAGGAACAGATATGTCATAGGAATTTGGATGAGATCGTGGCATGAGAGGAAAGGTACTGGATTTTGAGAGAAGGATAATAGGTTTTTTCTGAGAATCTACAATCATAAGGTCAATTAACGTATCTGTGAACTGGGTGTGATGGGTGGGTTGGAAAGGTACGGCAAAAAGATGTAGAGAATACACCAAGTCCATAAGATACATTTTATCAGAAGAATCTGAGAGGAGGTTAGTATTAAAGTCACCAGCAATGATGACATTATTATACAGAGGTACATAAGTAAAAAGAGATGATTCGAATGATGGGTCGAATTTGACCTGAGGAGGGCGGTAAACTATAAGGTAAAGGAGGGAAAATGATTCCGAAGAGATTTCAGTGAACATGTATTCAAGGAGTGGAATATCAAGAGAACTGGATTTTAGAAGAATTTTTGCTCTTAGGTTATTGCGAACATATAAACGAACACCTCCACCAGTTCGGTCCGTCCGATCATGGCGAATAAGGGTGTAATCAGGAATAGATATGAAAGAGGTGGGAATATATGGTTTCAACCAAGTCTCAGAAACTGCAATGATATGATAGGTGTTATGGATAAAGTAGTCATGAAATTCATCGAAGTGCGCTGGGAGGGATTGGGAGTTAACGTGACAGGTCAGTAGTATATTAGACATAGGAAAGAGAGAGGACAAGGTTACTTTGAGAGATAATGGAAATTTTTAATTGGAACTTATGGGAACAATAATTATCACAGAACCAATAGGGTAGTAAGAACAACGGGAAAACATAAATGCATCTATTATCAAGAAATTTGAAACACAGAGACAAGAAAAAGAAAAATAAGAATATTACATTGTATAGAGATTTAGATATGTAATAATTAACGAAAAAAATATGGTTTGTCAAATCATTACTAAAACGTAGACAAAAATTTACATAAACTGGTAGAAAAAATGATTTTTTTCTGAAAAAAATAGATAAATCGATTGCGATGTAGGAAAAAGTAAAGATGAATCCATGAAATAAAAATACAACAAATAAGAGTAAGAAAAAGTAAAAATGAAAAAGAAAGATATATGGAAATATGTGGTAAATGTCAAATATAATAAGCTGAAAGACTAATACCAATACAAAAGCCGAAAAAAAAAATGAAGATCAGAGAGAATGCTGTATCCGCGAGAAAAACTGGATGGTACTTGCAATCCTGTTAGTCATCCGAAAACATCAAGGTCTTGAGCCTGGTCAATGAAGATCACCGGATGGCCGTCATCTTTCCGGCAGCGCACTCTACCAGCCGCAAACCAAACATATTTAACTTTTCCGGTGGACCTCTTCTACCGTGCAAGCCAGTATAGGTGCCTGTTCGCTGGTGTCATCTCTTCGGCGAGATATATCCGGTGGGAATCATTTTCCTGCCAACCTATATCTCTGGTTGAGAAGTCTCGCTTAATTTTTCTTTTTTGCACCAGATCATCCCTCACTGACTGCCTCACGAAGCGCGCGATGATGGGCGGTGGTCGCGGGTCATCTTTTCTCGACCTTCGGCGTTCGACCATATCTATGTCCTCAATGTTTAACTTAAGACCAAGGCCAGCTCCCACGCTTGTAACCAGGCCAGCGGGGGTCTCCCCCGAGCGTACCGGTATACCGCGTATCTCGACCGATCTGCATAACAACCCTTCTTCTGCCTTATTCACCCTAATTTCCAGCTCGGTGACTCTTGTTTTTAGTGCTTTGTTTTCCAGCACCACTTCCTCCAGATGCCTGGATTGGCCTTCTAAATGTTTTTCAATTTTTGAGAGCCGATCACTCAGCTCGAAACTTATCTCGGCGTACTTTTCTAATGTGCCTTTCAGATCTTTGGTGGTTTCTTCAATTTTTTTTATTGCGGACAATAATTGAGATGCCGTCGGTTCGGTGTTTTGATCCGGAATCGATTTTAATGAATTTTGGTTTTTTTTCTTCAACTGTTGCTGTTTTTTTTTTTTTGTCACATTTTTTTTCGCACAACCATATTTTTTTTTTCTGTTCTTATGGCCTCAATTTCTTTTTCTTGAAGATTACTGCATTTTTCATGAAATAACATCTTACATTTTTGACAGTTTAATATCTTTTTTTCTTCTCGTGCGATCGACTTTTCACAAATTGAACATACAGCCATTTTAAAAATATTCAACTTAGCGCGAGTCAATAAATAGATAAATAAATAGATATGTAACCTTGCTTAGTAGAGCAGCAGGAATCAGCGGTAATACAGTGGGGATTAGGCACTCTTGCTTCACCAACTCGTCAACAGTTATCGTAATTATTATAGAAAAATAAAAACGAAACTTATATTTGTAATTTACTAGTTTAATTAATAATAAAACTTTGAGTAAACAAAATAACGAAAACAATAACAGAATACAAAGAGAATAGAGAGAGAAAATAAAAATGTTAGATTTACAGAAGCAGTTAACGGAGATGTTTATCGGGCAGCGACTCAAGCCAGACTCAGGTAATTGAATTATGGCAGCAGTGGTTCCTTTACCTTTTGTAGATCCAAATTTCCGTGGATGATTTGCTTTTGTAAGTATTGGCTGCAGTCTTATCATAATAAGATTCTCCAGTACCTTACTCATCACAGGAAGGAGACATATAGGTCTATAAGACTTAGGAAGTTGCTTATCCTTGTTCCCTCCCTTGTAGAGGAGTCTCAAATCTGCCGTCTTCCAGCTTCTCGGAAAATACCCCCTATCAAGGCAGTCATTGTAAATTCACAATAATCTATCTTCCATATAGGGGATACTATTCTTCAAGATCACAGCGTCTATAGAATCGAGCCCTGGGCACGGCCGGTTTTCTGCCTATCAATAGCAATGCGAAGATCGTGAATGTCCCATGGAGAGCAGAAGTCTGTACCAGGTGGGTATGTCATAGTACGTCTAACTTGTTCTTCCTCTTCATTATCTTCTGACGGATCGTCTCTAGGATACGTTGCCTCAATGAAAATGGTCGCTGCTTCTTCGAGGGTAGATGCCTGGACATCCACATGCTTGAGGGCTGCTAGCGTTTGCATAGGAGTCAGCTTTCCCAGAGCAAGTTTGTACGGAATACCCCATGGATACTTCCTTGACTCTTCGACAATGAATTCATCCCACGACCTTCGCTTCCGTAAGCGCACTTCGTTTCGATATGCTTTAGCTTTGGCTTTGTATTCATTACGAAGTGCAATACGCCTCTCTTCACATCTGCATCTCTGGTACGACCGTCGCGCCTTGTAGACTTCCCTCTTCATTGTTGTTAAGGCCGGTGTCCACCAAGGAACTAGACGAGCTCTGGCCTTTCGTCGTTGGAGAGAATTTTCAGCTGCGTCAAGAATTACATTGGTTTTTTTAGCAACTCTAAAGTCCAGGTCGTCAGCATTTCCCGATTCCGCCATTTCCCAATCTTCATCGGCAATTTCTCCCTCCAGCATGCATTTAAAGATGCCCCAGTCGTTCCTTCGGGTTACGTAACCCTTATCAATATCTTGATAACCTGGCATATCCTGTAATAAGCTAAATTCCAGGACTTTGTGGTCAGAACTTGTTTCAGATCTGAGAGTCCAGTCAACAATGTGTCCTACTAATGTCGGTGATGCCAATGTCACGTCAATCTAACTTTCACCCATTGGTCCTGAGAAAGTGGGAGTGGAAGAGATGTTGTTGACTGCTACTAGCTGGTTTCTTGCTATAAAATCACCAAGCTTAGCACCTCGCCTGTCTCTTCGGTTTGAGCCCCAAATCGCGTTCCAAGCGTTGGTATCGGAGCATAATATCACATTCCTGCTACTAGATGTGATCACTTCCATGACAGAAATACTTTCCTCAATGTTATTTTCGTTAGGCAGGTAAGCCGAGATCACCGTAAAAGATATACTGCTTCACTTTACGTAGCATGCTACACAATCAGCCGTAGTATATTGCCTTAGGTCCATCACGTCAATATTTGGATTGTTAACTACTATAGCAGTCCTAGGCCTCCTCTCTCCACTGCTTAGAGCTATAACTCTTGACGTGAGACCAAACCCCGTGACCAAGTTCCGATGGCTAGTCGGTTCCTGAATCGCCATGATATCGTAGTGTCGAGAAGAAACTCGCAACTCGTCTGCAACTACTCTTCGGCGGCCCATGTTGAGCTGAAGGATGGTAATCTTATTCATATTAGGTTCTTTTCGCCATTTCTTTGCACCACGTAAAGTGCACAGGGCACTCCCGACTTCCAGCCTTGTGCTTTAATCTGTTAGGATCAGCATTCGCCCGTTTACAATTAATGAACGTTGGCCTTGCCATTGCTTCTTTTTTTTTTTTTTTTTTTTTTTTTTTTTCCCCTTCATAGCCCCTATTTATAAAGAAAAACAGTGTAAATTCTCTTTACATCGTTAGATGTAAAGAGGTAGAAAGGTAAGTGCCTTTTACTGTAACTGTGTTACATTTTAAGGCTTCTATGAGTGGGGGGGGGGAGCTTGAGGTAGAGGGCGCTATGTATCTGCAGAGGTGTTGGGGCACACCTTTTGTTGAAGTCCTCCTGAAAAAACATTGCTTCCTTCTTCGGACACTCTTTCATTAGATGACCACTCGCTGCGCACCAAATACAGACCACTGAGTTTGCAGTGCAAGTGGCCATGGTGTGTTCATAGCCCTAGCACTTAGTACAACGAGGGGCGTCCAGGTAGTCTTTAAATGTCATTGACCAACATCCTCCATCTAGACTTCCTATTTCCAACAGTTGAAAGCGGATCATCGGGTGTATTTCCAATACCCAATTCCTAGTTAAGCCGTTCCTGGCTACTGAAGAGAAAAGTGGACGGAGGTCTTCAGTAGTTTCACCTAATTTCACCAAAAACCGCTTTAAACGACAAAATTATGTCTTATTGTTATTGAAACCTCTAAACAATAACAATGAACAATGAAAGAAAAGAAAATAAACAAACAAAATACCAAAAACTGGATTCAATAGCAAAGAAGACAACAGCACGAAAGTCCACCGATTCCCCCGCACCTCCACCCTCTGTATTCTTATACAGATCCCTACCTTTTATCTCCTTCCTCTCTGATAACATTCAAAAGTCTCTTTGCTCAACCTTCCCTAACCTACGTCTAGGCCTTAAATTACAGAATAAACTTCAAAACATCTACACCAACCTAAAAGATCATATTCCTCTCCAACTCAAATCAAATGTTGTTTACCGTATCCCATGTTCCTCTCCTAATTGCCATTTATCATATATAGGTGAAACCAAAAATCAGCCCGCATCTCCCAACACAAACTTTCCATCTCTTCCAAACATCCCTCCGCCTCCAAACTTTCAGAAGATTCCTTATCATTAAATCATACCTTTGATTTCGAAAAAGCATCTATCCTTGCCACTGTCCCCAACCGTTTATATCATAAGTAAACGTTTATTATCAGAATCCATTTAGAACCTAATCCTGTAAACCATTAAATTGATTATTACTTATTCCTAAGTATTAAATCTTATTAAAAAACTTTCCCTCACTATTAATTATTTTTTATTTAAGTTTTAATTTATTAATTTTATTATTATTATTAATTTTTTCCCCTTTAATTATTATTATTTTTTTTATTTTTTGCTGACGGTGATAGCGAAATGTTTAAATTCATATTTAACATCTTCCACGCCTTTTAAATAGAAATAAAAAAATATTTCGGTTTTTATCCGCCCCCTTTCATATGTTGAATTAGCCACTGCTACCCTTAATTACTTTCTGCAAGTCATTATCCCCCCTTTTCCCTGATTTTATTTTTTAACAGTCATTGTTAGTCGAGCCTTCATCTAGACTACTTCATTAAGTCCATTTATTTTAATTTATCATATTCCCCAACCTCTTCCTTCGTTTATTGTTATGCCAACTTTATTATTTTGCTTACCTTTCTATCTTACCATTTTCCTTTTCATATAGATCCCTTATACCTTTTTTTAAAATCCTAATAAAAAACATCTGTTAATAAAATTGTTACATTGTATTAGTTTACAAAATTTAAAATTTATACTATTCAATTTAAATTATTTAATTACTTTATTAGAACAGTATTTTTGACTAGACTTTACTACTATTTTCTATTCAATTTTCTAATTAACTACAGATTTTTTTCCTTTTTTCTTTTTCATTTTTAAATTATTTTTATTATTTATTAATTTTTTTTTTAATGTTTGTATCATCTTGGTCACAACCAATTTTTGTTATTTTAGCCCTGATGAAGACCTGCAAGGCAGGTCGAAACGTTGGCACGCCAAAATATAAGTTTTTCATTTAAAAACTGGCTGTGTTTATTCATCCTGACTGCACCCCTGATAAATTCCTTAGTAAAAACTCACAGTCAACAATACAATTATCATTATACAAAATATTAATTAGATAAATCAGAAAACAAAAGTATAAACAACGTAATCAGTAGTAATTATAAAGGAGCAGACAAAAAAATTAATATAATAATAAGCATTAAAAGAAAAAATAAAATTAAATAAATCATAAATAAATAAATTAAAAAAAAAATTAAATAAATTATAAAGCACAATCACACTATATGTACAATGTACACAAACATCCCAAGCCTAGCTTGTACCCAACTTATGGGAGGAAAAGCCAGGCCTCAATAATTCCAACGCTGTTTTCTCAACCGCGTCACTAATGTGAGAATCTGGTGGAAGCCGAGAGGAAGCTCCACAGTCACTCAGGACCTGAGTGAGAAGCTGGACATGGCCAGAACTCCAGAAATTTATATTTATTACAATAGTTCACGGGGCCATTGCCGTTTTAAACTACGAGGAGGGTCATAAGGATGTGTGGAGCTGGATAATGAATGTGCCATAGGGTTAGGATGTTTGGAAAGGTTTTGATGGAATTTACGGAATTATTATGGGTATCAGGTCAAGGACGAAAGGTATATTGAGATCATTATGCAGGGTTTTGTTGGAGACATAATATGGAGCATTTACAATAGTACAAAGGACTTTGGATTGGATGGATTGAAAGCGTTTGATATTCGATTGTTTTGCTGCCCCCAGAGTTCAAATCCATAGGTCCAAATAGGTTTAATGATGGTTTTGTATATGAGGAGTTTTTTTTCAATGGAAAGGTGAGATGTCCTATTTAGAAGTCTATACAATTGGCGTATGTTAAGTCCTTGCCTTTCTTGTTGTTAAGTCTTGTGTGAGGGTTTCAAGTAAGTCTTTTGTCTAGATAGAAGCCAAGATACCGTTCTGTGTCAGCTATAGGTAACGGAATATCATTGATATAAACAGGACGGCAGGATGTGCGTCGGAGAGTAAAAGTTAATTGAGTGCATTTTGGTTCGTTCACTTTTATCCTCCAGTTGCACCAATCCTGTATTTGTGTCAAGTGACTTTGGAGATAATGGGAAGCCATTTCAGGATCAAGATGGGATGATAATATAGCTGTGTCATCAGCAAATGTTGCTAGAAAGGTTTCAGGAGAAGTAGGGATATCAGCAGTGTAGAGGATAAATAGGACTGGGCCAAGAACGCTGCCTTGTGGAACACCTGCCTCGATTGAGTAGCAGTTAGAGTATTCCATTCCGCAACGAACTCGAAAGGAACGGTTAGAGAGGTAGAATCGAATAACTAGGAAGAGGGATTGAGGTGGATGGGTTTTGAGCTTGAAACGCAAACCGGCATGCCATACTCGAACAAAAGCTTGCTCAATGTCTAGAAATGCGCCGGAGCAATACTCTTTGCTTTCAAGAGCGGAATAAATGTAGCCAGCAACTCTAAGGCCTTGTTGAACAGTGGAGTGACTAGAACGGAATCCAAACTGATGTGAGGGAATATTTTGGGATTCAAGGATGGGTAGGAGGCGTATGATAAGGAGTTTTTCAAAGATTTTTGAAAGGATTGGGAGAAGGCTGATTGGTCTATACGATGAAGGGACGTTGGGAGGTTTACCCGGCTTTAGAAAAAGGATAATAGTGGAACGCTTCCATAGTAAAGGGGAATGAGTAGTTCGAAGGATGCTATTGTTAAAGTATGTTAAGAATATTATAGCTTTTTGAGGAAGTTGTCTGAGGATTTGTGAGCCAAGGAGATCATCACCAGGAGATTTGCGGGATTTTAATTTTTTTAAAAAGGAATTTGACTTCAGATGGGTTTATTGCCTTAGGAGGTAAGGAGAGAAATTCATTAACTGTCGCTGTATGTGTGGAATTCGATTCAGGATGTGGAGCAAATATACGGGAAAGGTGATAGGCCAATTCTTCGGCTTTAGTCTTATCAGAAGCCGCCCATGAGCCATCTTCACGCCGTATGGGATGGAAAATGGGTTGTATTTTAGTATTTTTTTGGTAGTGATTCAGAGGGAGTTGTCTGAAGCAGAAAGTGAGGAAAGATAGAAATTATACGATTTGGATCTGAAAGTTGCCAAGTTCTTTTTAAGGAGCTTGGTAAGGAAATTATAGTATTTCCGATCGTCAGGATGCCTAGTTCTTTGCCATATGGCTTTGTAATGGCGTTTGGATGGGATTAGGTTTAGAATATCTTGGAGTAAGGGATTTTTCTTACAAGGAAAATTCCTTTAGAAGGACAAGGAGAGTAAGCAGGATTCCTTTACCAACACAATTGTTGGATTGTTATGGTAAAGGAATTCGTAGCTTCGTCTAGGTATGAGGGGTTTTTAGGGATACTCTGAGGTCTATAGTGTCGGATATTATCAGACGGAGGATGTTCCAGTCTACTGGTCCTCTTATAAATGATGGGGGAGGAAGTTTTGGTATCGGAGTGATGGAAACGGTTAGAATTAAAAGACTGAAAGTTCATCCTCGGGAATTACGTGCACACTGTAATGTAATGCACGCCTACGAGAGCAAGTAGCCCTTGAAGCCCTTGTCGGTGCTTAGCATTTAGGTCTGCACCCAAGAGATATCGGTAACCTAAGGAGTTGAAGAAGTTGTTGAACGGGGAAATAGAAATTGGTTTAATAGGGGGTCAATAAACCGCTGCTATTGTGACGGGATAGGAGAAAGTATTGATTACGACTGCTGTGGATTGTAGAAATTCATTTACAGGTAAAGGGAGTTGGTGAGAGTGGGACTGATGGAGGATGTCATCAGTTCCAGCATGAGCTCTTTCATCTTGGTGGTCTTTACAGTAGGTGTGGTAGTGTAATATGTTGAGATGTTGATTAGAAGTCAATCTAGTTTCTGTGAACAATGCTACATCGATGTTTTTGTTATTCAGTAAGGATGTTAGTTCATCAATGTGATTTCGAAAACCGTTCGCATTCCAAAGGAGAATGGATAAGGGTTTTGTGGAAGGCATTTAAGGATTTTTTTAAGAAGAATTAGAATAGGGATTACATTTTAAAGGAGTGATATAAGTGGGATGACAAGAACTTACATCTCTGATAGAAAGGAATTAAATAAGAATGTGAGATCTGAGGTAGTTGGGGGGGGGGGCGAGGAATAAGGGGAATCTGATGAAGGCTGTGTGGATTAGGTTGGGTTAATGGCGCTGGGGTATGTTGGTTTGGTCTGCTGGAAATGAGATTGAGGCAGTGGTTGCTAATAGCCCAGTCAATGAAACCAAGAAATTGACCTTTGTCGCAACTAATTAGGGGAAAGCTGAATTTTCGCAGATTGTTAGTACATAAAGTATACACTAAAAAAACACAAAGTCCCGACCCCCACCCTTCTTACTTTTCCCCACCCCTTCAGCAACATTACAAGTACAGAACTCTGGTTATATGCCGACAGCTCGAAACCTAATTATACTATCGGAATGTTCTTTTTTTTATTTACTCCTAATAATATTATAAACAAACTATGTTATATACACTTTTTATGTAGATGGCTTAATTACGCCATAATACTTAATCATATACGGAAAACTGCCACTACAAAAAAACAAAAAGTAACTTCAACAAATTATAGATTTTTATCATTAAGTTTTGGGAAGAAAAGTTTTAAACAAAACTTATAGATAATATAATTAGCTTTAAAATGATGTGTTTTATAACGCATAGTACTAAAACGATGGCTTCATAGAGAGCGTTGAAAGAGTAGTGGACAACGGTGCGCCGAACCTAGCAGGGCCGTGCTGGGAGCACAAACGCATATACTGCTGTTCATGATCATGAATAGTCATTTAGTTAGTTCACAATGTAATAACGTTTATTTTTAGGTTATTACTTCCAAAGTGCATTTTTTGTGCTATAATAGTCTACCATATGGTATAGTTTACTTGTATGACTTATATCATCGAAGATTCAACTCCAAAAATCAAAAGATCTGACTACTGTATATTGTTCACCACCCTCAGCTGTAAGTGTGATTAAGAGTCTTCCTCAAAATATCTTCGGATTTAGGGGAGAGAGGGGGTGAAAGTCGTATGTTGCTGGCTGCCTGTTCTCGGAACTCGGAAAACGTTAGTTTTAGCACATAAATACATAAAAAAGCAAAGAAAATTTACAAAAAATGTCATTTTATTCCTCACTTTTCCATATCATAATTTTAGAGCCATAGAAGATGAAAAAATAGAAGATTTTTTACATGAGGTAAGTCGCAGTTCTCCGAAATAACACGTTTGTCGGTACTCGTTGGGCTATAACTCCGAAATTATTTGTCCGACTACAATTTCTCTTTTCCTAATGAAAGCTGGTTAAATTTACTATAATAACTCAAATATTATATTTTGATCTAGTCCCGTAAAACACTCACGGCAGAATATTGAGAAACCCGTACTGTTGTGAAAAACTCTTATTTGTCAGCACATTTATCACAATAACTCCAGAACTATTTATTTGATTCAAGATATATTTTCTTCATCTGAAAGGTATATAAATATTACTTTTATTGAATCTTGTGAAATACCCATGACAGCACGCTGAGTACACCGTACTATTTCGGGATTCACTTTTTTTTTGGAAACATTTATCGCTATAACTCCAAAACTATTTGTTTAATTCGAAATACATTTTTCCCATATAAAAGCTGGTTAAATTTACTATTAAACCTAATATACTTAATTCTAATTAAATTCCGTAAAATACCCACGCCAAAACGCTAAATGTGTATGATTTGGAAAAATTGTACGATTTTGTCATGTTCAATTCAATTTTTCGGAATTCAAACAAAATTTCATATATCTCGTAGAAAATTTAAACAGCTTGTAGATGGAAAATATAGATTCTGAATCGAATAAATAGTTCTGGAGTTATTGTGATAAATGTGCCGACAAATAAGAGTTTTTCACAACAGTACGGGTTTCTCAATATTCTGCCGTGAGTGTTTTACGGGACTAGATCAAAATATAATATTTGAGTTATTATAGTAAATTTAACCAGCTTTCTTTCGAAAAAAAAAGAGATTGTAGTCGGACAAATAATTTCGGAGTTAAAGCCAAATGAGTACTGACAAACGTGTTATTCCGGAAAACTGCGACTTACCTCAAGTAAAAAATCTTCTATTTTTTTCATCTCCCATGGCTCTAAAATTATGATATGGGAAAGAGAGGAATAAAATGACATTTTTTGTAAATTTTCTTTGCTTTTTTATGTATTTATGTGCTAAAACTAACGTTTTCCGAGTTCCGAGAACAGACAGCAAGCCACATACGACTTTCACCACCTCTCTCCCCTAAAGCCGAAGATATTTTGAGGAAAACTCTTAATCACACTTACAGCTGAGGGTGGTGAACAATATACGGTAGTCTGATCTTTTGATTTTTGGAGTTGAATCTTCGATGCTAAAGTTTGTACTATATAAGTGATACAAGTAAACTATAGACTATTATACCACAAAAAATGCACTTTGGAAGTAATAACCTAAAAATTAACATTATTATATAGTTGCTGCATTTCAACTGAATGACTAATCATGATCATGAACAGCAGTATATGCGTTTGTGCACCTTAGCACGGCCCTGCTAGGATCGGCGCACCGTTGTCTACTACTCTTTCATCGCTCTCTATGAAGCCATCGTTTTAGTACTATGCGTTATGAAACACATCATTTTAAAGCTTATTATATTATCTATAAGTTTTGTTTAAAACTTTTCTTCCCAAAACTTAATGATAAAAATCTATGTGGTGGCAATAAGTTTTGGTATGGCCGTACGCCTGGCAGTTGTGACACTGAACGATGTAACGTTTGGGGTAAGGTTTTTCTACTTTTACTCTTGTATAATAGATATACGAGACCTCATAAATCCGTTCTACCCCAGGGGTTGGTTCAAGATCCACAAAGAATAAAGGCAATGGAGTTTTGCAGCTAGCTCCAGGATGCGGCTTGTTGTCTTTCAAAACATTGGTTACCTGCCGAACTTTATAGCCCATGAATTAATTCTTCTTCAATAACTTCAGAGGGTGTTGTTGGATGTAGATTCCTCACAATGACCCTTAGTGATCTATCTTCTTTAAGTTGGTAGGTATGAAAATCGGCTTTGGTTTCAGATAAGTATTTGACTATACGGCGGTAAGTACGGAGGGAATCTGGCATGATTTTTGTGTCTTTTGTTCTATTAACACATCAGTATTTTCGAGTGCCGATTACTTTTTTTTTTGCTTGCAAAGTAGAGAAAAGTTCCGTACGTTCAAGACAAAGATAGAAGGTCGTGGAGGTGTAGATGTAGGGGTTGACTCCATGGTTTCAATATCTGTATTTGATAACACCTGATACGGGTTTGGAGAAAAGAATGGGACCTCTTGTGTTGAAATTCCTGATTGAGGTTCTATAGACGGCGGTGTTGTGAGCGCAGTATTTCTATTGGATTATCTCGGTTTTTGCTTTACTAGGCTATTTCTTACTGTTTCTAATAAACGGCTTCTCTTGGTCTTGATTTTTGATGGCATAACCATATGGAAATGTCTCATATAATGTTACATTACTGAGGGGAAATGAAAAATAAATAAGGGGGAAAAAAAATAATATCGTAACGTGGTTTGTCAACGGGGCGTAAGCCCACCTTCTTGTCTTGAGAGCTATGGCCAAACTTGGCCTTGAATAGCAAGTAAAGGAATTATCCCCACTGTCCCTTATCTAATGGCAACATGACTCTTCATAACTACGTAAGTTACAGTTTATTCAATAAATGATTTAAGTACCCAATGTTAAATGATTCAGTTTTGGCCAATGGTATTAATTATTAGTTCTGAGCACTTTTAAAGTGAAAAAAAAAAAAAAAACTAACGGAAACTCACTAATAACACAGCGATATGAACACGAACTGTCTAAACATAGCGCAAGCGCATAACTCTCATTCTAATGGATTCTTTTTTTAAATGAAATCTATTTTAATTTTTCCACTAAAGTTGAAATGTATGTTCTTTCTCATTTTCATAGGAGCTCCTCCATAAAGAAAAAAAATCCTATTGAGAAACTTTTTACGTTGAACCTGAAGGTAGAAAAAATATATCAAATTATTAAAATAGCTGACTATTGCAGCTAGTATCTGCTGGAAAAGTTAAACTTATAAAATACAAGTGTTAGCAACAATTATATAATATAACATATAAAAAACAATTATGAAACTGGTGTAATGTTAAAATACTCTAATGAAATCAAAATTATGCATTAAATTGATTTATTTAAAACAATAAAAATAATAAATGAAATCCATCACTTGCATATAGTAATTTCGTCCATGTTTAATAAATAAAAAAACTATTTCGGTCACTATGGATCAAACAAAACTAGAATTGTTTGTTGTAGAATTGAAAAATAACTGATCATAAATTGTGAATTGGTATATAAGTATCGATAATTTCGCTGATTGTCATTAAATTCCCTTTGTTTCAAAGTAATTAAAATATTACTTTTTACTTTTACATTCAAGTTTGAATAAGTAGGTTTAATCTTGAAGTCGGTTTTTGATTTGTTTTTTCTAAAAATTATTTTTATTTAAATGGTTTATTTGAGCAGAAGATACACAAATGAACTTTAATGTCAACAAGAAAACAGGATTTCCCAAATACAGCATTACTGTTATTTTCAAGTTCCATAACATTTTCAGAATTCTCCTTTTTAGAAATAAAAAATATTCGTAACAATCCTAAAAGCAATTATGAGGAAAAATGTCTCTATTGACGAACTGTCAACTATCAATCATCGATAAGTACTTATCCCTTAACTTAATCGTTATCTTCGCTACATAACAAAGTTGTTAAATATTGAGGTTTCACTCTATTGATCTATTTTTTCACGTTTACCCTCTTTGTCTTTGAACTTGTTCAATTCAAAATACTCCAGAACCACCAAACTTCGCTTATATATATATATATATATATATATATATATATATATATATATATATATATATATATATATTTTTTTTTTTTTTATTGTTTCCCTTCCATAGTAACCCTATAGAAAGGTCGTTTATTTTGATATTTTTACAGATTCCATGCGCATTTGCATACTACCTGTAATTCACAGGTGCAATATTATTTTTAATTGTGATATATTACAAATTGTAAAAGTACTATATAGAAATTAGAACAAACGGGAAAAATAAGAAAAGAAATAAAAATAAAAAATAAAAAAAAACATGAACAAAACAGAAGAAAGAAAAAAAAAAAAAAAAAAAATTATAAAGAGTAGACATGTTGATTTTCTGATGTTTCTTGAAGTTTTTTTTTTTTTTAGTTTTTGATGAAGGGTGGTCTTCTTTCTTCACTTGTGTGGTCCAATTGATGTAGCAAATTTCACTAAAGGTTTCTTGAATTTTTTATATAGTTTCGCTTCTGGATAAGGCCATGTGTCCCCATTCATCAATACTGTCTTTATCAGTAAGTATCTATTGTGTTCGTAAAGGGGGCAGTCATATAGTAAATGATGAAATGTTTGTGGAGTCTGTCCGTTGCATTCACGTGTATCTGTGTTTTTCAAGTGAAATCGTTTTTAAGTAGTGATTAGTTTGTCCATGTTCCGTTAGCAGTTGTGTAAATTTGTGATGTGTACTTTTTGGTGTATCGTGATTTTGTAGTGTGATGTTTGTGATGTATTTGTGCAAAGGTCGTCCTTTTGTTGAGTTGTTCCAAAGTTTGTCCCATTCAGTAAGTAAGTCTGTTTTAATATGTTGCTTAATAAATGAGATAGGAATGCGGTTGTAGTCTATAGCTAGTTCTGAATCGTGAGCAGCTGTCTTTGCCAATAAATCTGCTCGCTCGTTCCCTTCGATTCCACTATGGCCTTTGATCCAGATCAAGTTAGTTGGTGTTCCACGGTTCATTAGTTTAATCAAATTTGTCTTGAGTCGATGTGTCAGTGGGTCGTTGGATTTGGGGTTATTAGTTGAGTCTATTAATATCTTGTTGTCCGTGTAAATGGTGTATTTGTGTTGAGGAATGTACGTTTGTCTTAAAATATATTCTGTGGCCTTAACTACAGCTAATTTCTCTGCCTGATTATTAGAGCAGTTTTGGCCTAGTCTGTATTGTTCATCGTAGTAGCTGTTATTGTGATATAGAGTTAGTGCGCATCCTGTGTGCTGTTCGTCTTTGCTTCCATCCGTGTAAATGTCAATACTTCCTGTGCCTATGTCTGCAGCTCCTGTGTCTGTTAGGTACTGTGTTAGTTTAGCGTGTATAGCAGGATGTATCCAGTGTTTGGTGGTTAGTTCGTTTTCAATGTCCCTTGGCTCCATGTCCTTGTATTTTAGTCCTTGTTTTTTTATTTTGTATAATGTCGTTAGTTCTTTAATTTTTAAGTGAGTTGGTTTTATCCCTGCAAGGACACAGGCAGCGTCGTAAGAGACAGTGCGATATGCGATATGCGATATATATATAAGTATATATATATATATATATATATATACATACATATATATATATATATACATATATATATATATATATATATATATATATATATATATATATATATATATATATATATATATATATATATATATATATATATATATATATATATATATGTATATATATATATATATATATATATATATATATATATATATATAAGTGGATAAATTTCTTGGCTGTTACTATTATATGTATATATAATTATGTACATATAATATATACTTAAGTAAGGTTCTTGAGGTTGAGTGAATAAATAAAAACAACTATTTTGGCGACGTTTAGTTGTATATTGTTCTCATGGGCCAAAATTACTGGTGCATATGCTATTGGTATCTACAGTAGATGCCAAAGTAATTGATAAGTTAAAAGTTTCATGATAAATTGACACTGTTCCATTTCCATTCTTTTTAAGTAAGCTAAACCTTTTAATACATCAGTAGTAAAATAAACAAATATTTTAAGATTACTCAGTTCTCTGAGAAGAGAGCTATAATCTTTCCAATATTTTAAAGGAATAATAAAATGTCTTTCTTATTTAAAATATTTTTTCTTTAAAACGTAAACACTGAGGAAATATTATCAGAAAAAAAATAATAATGTATTATAAAAAAATTAACACGAAAATTCTTTAATCAGATTTAAGATTATAATCAATTAAATATAAGTTATATTATATAAATAATGAACACTAATAAATAATGCATTATTTTTTGCACTTGCAAAATTACTTTTTATTCTTTATATATTTCATAAAAATAAATCACTTTTTAATAAAAATCAGCTTTAGGCCTTAAATGGTGGTTAACATTCCAAATTTTTATTTGTACCAATAAACAGAAATGGTCAAAGAACAAGCCATTACTTTAAAAAAGTGCCATTGGTGCACTTTACTGTATTAAGGGATTCTATTACGATTTTATTCCATAAAAAATACAGGTAGTAAAGACAGCAATGCTTCAGGTTTTCTGGCAGCAAACAGTCAGTGCAGAAAATTCAAGACATTGGGCATATAAGGAAATCAGTATTTTAATATTTAAAAAATGTCTAAAGACCAAAAATTGTAATTAAATTAAATGCTAACCCCTCAAGATAGAATGTGAGACCACGATTTTTCAGTAACATCAAAAAAAATTGTAAAAGATAAATCAAAAAAAGATTGTTTTAGGGTCTGTGGTCCCTATTTTCTAATAATGGCTCCTATTTTAGGCAACATAAACACTATTTAACATTTGTTTATCTATATTATTTTATTTTTATTATCTTTTTAAAACTAGTAGAGTTAAATATTTGTCTACCCACAGTTACTTTTCGTTTCTTAAATGTTAACTTATATAATATCACCATGATATTTAAAATTAAATATTTTGTTTCTTTTTCCCGGAATTCTTCATTTGAATATAATATCCTTTGTTTCTCTTGAAGATTAAGCACAACATATTTCTCATACATTTAAAAATGTGCGCAGTATATTGTTTTTATGATAATAAGACCATAGCTTCTTTGTATAATCATTAAATTAAAACATTGGACATGATGCACAGTACAGCAGTACATATGATGACACTAAATTTAAATAGATAAATAAATAAAAGAAAGACGAAGAAGATATTTTCTTCTTCGGAAGTTCTGGTGTACTTGATTAGAAAAAAACATAAATACAAATTTTTATTTTCCACATTCATTGAAAAAACAAAGGAGATAAACACTAGAGAAAATATATTAATGATTTACTGTGGCGGTATGGCTTCAATGCTGACCAGATCACCCCATAATATAAACTTTGCTCAAGAATTTTTGTTAAGATTTTTGTTGCAAACTTAATAACAGAAAGTTATACTAAGGAGTCAAATATATAAAAAGGAAACTATAGCCAAATCTGCATTTTTTTTTATTAGTATACGTCATAAGAAAATAATTCAACAAATACAAAGTCGGTTTTTGCTAAATGTGTTGAAAATTTTGAACGATACATTTTTTATATTGGTACTAATGAAATACCTTTTTACTCAAAACAACGTTAAACTAACTTACACCATTGTTCTTTTCATCACCTCATATGATTAAATATCAACAACTATTCTTTTTTTCAAAAAACAAAACGAATCGTGGCGATATTCTTATTGTTTGTAATCATAAATCCAATCAACTTCATATATTGGAAAGATTAGCTCAATCTCAAATTTCCAAATTCCTTGAAGAATCCAACCTCCTCGAACCCCGCCAATCTGGTTTTCGTCCCGGCTACTTCACCCAATCTGCTCTCCTAAAAATCACTAATGACATATTTACCGCAATAGATGATAAAAAATTGACCGTCCTATTAATCCTTGACTTTTCTAAAGCCTTCGATTCCCGTGATCACTCTACCCTGTTCTCTAAATTAAAATCATTAAACTTTTCCAACAGTTCCATCCGCTGGTTTCTGTAGTCTTTCCTCTTTCACCGTTCCCTAGTAGTTAAAATACCAAACCAGCACCTATCTTCTTCTCTCACTCTTACCTCAGGTATTGCTCAGAGATCCAGTATTTCTCCTCTCCTTTTCAATTCCTACATTAATGATCTTCCTTATTCAATATTCAGGAAGACCTGGGTCACTTTAATCAGTGCCTGGGCGACTTTAAATAAATTACAACTTAATAAAAGAAGACCCAGGCCATTATAATAGGCTCTAGCTCCCTCCTTAATTCCTGCTCACAATTTTTCTCCTTTAACCTTAAATAATCATGCTATCTCTTTCTACTCATCTGTAAAAAATCTCGGGATTGTGTTAGACCAAACCCTTCCCAGGAAACCTCAGATTGCCCAAATTTCCCACCATTCCATAGGCCTTCTGAAATTATTCCACCGAAATCGTTCCCTCTCAGTCTCTTCCTTATTATTTATTCCCTTGAATTGACTACACAGGCCAACAAAAAAAATGTTTTTGAAAACTTTTTCTACTTTAATAGCTGATTTTTATAGATTTTTGTGGGCTGAATCCAAATCTGGTCTTAGTTTTTTTGTATCACCCACAGTTTTTGAGAAATTTGCTTTTATATAATTTAAAAAAGCATATATAACTGTTTCATATAAATATAAAGCATTATATAGCTATATCATGAGACGTAACTTTATATGTAGAGGTGCTAAGAGAATGTTTCTAGGATCTACAAGGTTTTTGCGGAGAATGTTCTCCTCGCCGGGTTTTAAAGACTCCCTCACAGGCCAGTTCTTACTGCACCAATGTTGATCCCTTGCTCTACTGTCCCATTCACACAAAAAACATGGTAATTTGGTAAAATCGCATTGCTGACCAAGAAGCATGCATGTTACTTTCAAGTCACCACCTATCATCCAACCATGAGCCGAATATCCAATTTTATTCAACACTATTTCTAGGTTTTCATAGCTCTCTTTCATACGTACAGAATAGCCAACAGGTATAGAGGCATAAGGGTTACTATTGTGTAATAAAACAGGTTTTAAACTAGTTTTGGAAGAATCAATAAACAGCCTCCAGTCTTTTTTTTTTTTTGTATTGAATACCAAACTCTTTGATCAGATCTGGAATGTCTGAGCAGTACACTAAATCACCTTCTTGTTCAAAAAATTTCGAAATCTGCTGCTCTCTTTTCCTATACACATATATGCTAGTTCCAACTGCCAACAAATTCTTTTCTTTTAGTCTAGAGCCAAGCAATTCAGCTTTTCCTTTTGTTTACCCAAGATCTGTAACTAAGTTGTTAAGCTGAGTCTGAGTAAACAGTTTAGGCTCTATATTTGCTGTAGCACATTAGAATTCTTCATCATCTTGCTCCTCTATATCTATATCTGTTTCAGCAGTGCTGCCAACTCTTCTACATTCAGCGCAAATTATTTTACAAGTTTATTTGTAGTATACAAAAGCTGTTAAATTCTGTAATAAATCAAAAAATGTGATGTGCAAATGTGAAAAAATGGTAGGTGTTACGGCTTAATAAGTGTCATATTTGGATTTAGCACCCTAAAAAACAGAATAATTTGGTGTTTTAAGTAAAAAAGTTTTTTCACCGTTGGCTTATGCTATGGTTGTCTGGTTTATGGTGACCTCTCGACGGTTCTCGAGGACAGGCTGAAGCGAATCATGAACTGCTTCGTCAGGTTTGTCTTCGGTAGTCCGAGGCGCTCCCATGTATCCCACCTCTATTACCAACTAAATTGGCTTTATCCCACTTTCCGTAGACAATATTTCCATGGAACATTCCTGTACCGAATTATCAATACCTTTCAACCTTTTTATTTCTAGAATATGCTTCAATTCAGATCTGCAGTCAATTCAATATATACAAGATCCCGTCTTTCTGATCTGTATACCCCATCCTATAGAACTTCAACATTCCAACGCTCCTTCCTCTTCCGCTCACCAATCCTCTGGAACTCTATTCCTCCTGACATCAGACAAGCTAAATCCCTGAAAACATTCAAATACTTCTATTTTAAATACCTCTTTCTCATCTAAGCTGACGCTTATTAACTACACCTCTGCTTATCTACCTACGTATCTACCTACTTAGTCAAAAAATTGTTATTACATTGCTGGAATCAGAATCAGATTTAGTTCTAGCATAATTAAGATTTCATTTAATACAAACTTCACTTTCTATGAATATAACATTGGGTACTTCTATTGTACATACAAATCTAATCATTGTATTAAAAGATTTTTTTTTTTTCTTATTTCGTTTTATTTTCTCTAATTTGTAGAATATTACCTTATTTTCTTTTCTATTTATTTAACTACCATATCATCTATGTACATAGTGTCATTATTGTATTATTGTTTTACTTCATTTTTTTTATTTCATTATGTATCTGACCAGATTCAATTTATTAATTAAATAAAGGGACTTTGTCCCAGAATAAAATTATTTTTCTATTCTATTCTATTACACATTTTTGTAATTTTCATTTATGAACTGTAATAAAAGAGTTCAAATAATACAAGTGGTAAACTATCCAAAGGTTTTCTATATACAAAGGTCATTAATGAAATAAATATTAAATATTATATAACAAGTCTCAAAAACAATGGTTCGGGAGAAAAATAAACATTTAAGCATGATTAATTACTAAGTAACCTTAAAAAAGTTTATAAACCCATTTTCATGAATATTCCCTTCTTATCTCGAGAATATAAATTTTAATTTTCGTGATAAACAGGATAATACAACCGAAAATTAATATTAAATTAAATTGACATATTAATACAAATCTAGTTTATCCTTATATATATACATATATATATATATATATATATATATATATATATATATATAAACAAAAAACAATTGGGTTATCTCCTTTATTGTTTGTAACAGCATTGAAACATATAATAAATTATAAATATATATATATATATATATATATATATATATATATATATATATATATATATATATATAGAATAGAATAGAATAGAAAAAAAACTTTATTCTGGGACAAAGTCCCTTAAGAATAACATTGAATATCACAAAGTAAGATCATAAACTGGCCGAGAGGCTTTTAAAAATAAAACAACTTAGGTAAAATTAAATACAAATTGGTATGAAAAAAAAATACAGAGAAAAACTAGAGAAAGAAAAAACTATTAATAAAAAGAGAGTGAAAAGATAAATATACAAAAAAGAGGTTAATATTGTAAACAAAATTGCAGAAAAGGAAAAAACAAACAGACACTTAAAGAAAAAGAAAAGATAGAAAATCCAAAATTAGCATTACAAGAAATCAAAACATTATCATAGTTAAACTATAATTTTTGCTAATGTTTTATGTCTGACGGTCTTAATAAATAAATTAGCCAATTACATACATAGTACATATGTCCTTATAATTAGAGAGCGTCGGGTTGGAGGGAAAGAAGATGGTGAAAGAGTAGTGTTTTGAATGTTCCAAGGGAGGAAGCATTGCGGATACAGGGGGGGAGGGAATTCCAAAGATTACCGTATCATATAAGATACCATATCATCTATGTACATAGTGTCATTATTGTATTATTGTTTTACTTCATTTTTTTTATTTCATTATGTATCTGACCAGATTCAATTTATTAATTAAATAAAGGGACTTTGTCCCAGAATAAAATTATTTTTCTATTCTATTCTATTACACATTTTTGTAATTTTCATTTATGAACTGTAATAAAAGAGTTCAAATAATACAAGTGGTAAACTATCCAAAGGTTTTCTATATACAAAGGTCATTAATGAAATAAATATTAAATATTATATAACAAGTCTCAAAAACAATGGTTCGGGAGAAAAATAAACATTTAAGCATGATTAATTACTAAGTAACCTTAAAAAAGTTTATAAACCCATTTTCATGAATATTCCCTTCTTATCTCGAGAATATAAATTTTAATTTTCGTGATAAACAGGATAATACAACCGAAAATTAATATTAAATTAAATTGACATATTAATACAAATCTAGTTTATCCTTATATATATATATATAAACAAAAAACAAATTGGGTTATCTCCTTTATTGTTTGTAACAGCATTGAAACATATAATAAATTATAAATATATATATATATATATATATATATATATATATATAGAATAGAATAGAATAGAATAGAAAAAAAACTTTATTCTGGGACAAAGTCCCTTAAGAATAACATTGAATATCACAAAGTAAGATCATAAACTGGCCGAGAGGCTTTTAAAAATAAAACAACTTAGGTAAAATTAAATACAAATTGGTATGAAAAAAAAATACAGAGAAAAACTAGAGAAAGAAAAAACTATTAATAAAAAGAGAGTGAAAAGATAAATATACAAAAAAGAGGTTAATATTGTAAACAAAATTGCAGAAAAGGAAAAACAAAAACAGACACTTAAAGAAAAAGAAAAGATAGAAAATCCAAAATTAGCATTACAAGAAATCAAAACATTATCATAGTTAAACTATAATTTTTGCTAATGTTTTATGTCTGACGGTCTTAATAAATAAATTAGCCAATTACATACATAGTACATATGTCCTTATAATTAGAGAGCGTCGGGTTGGAGGGAAAGAAGATGGTGAAAGAGTAGTGTTTTGAATGTTCCAAGGGAGGAAGCATTGCGGATACAGGGGGGGAGGGAATTCCAAAGATTAGAGGATCGGACAAGGAAGGAACGTTGGAATGCAGTACTTTTGTGGGATGGAGTATAGAGATCGGAAAGACGAGATCTTGTATGCAGTGATTTGATAGCAGACTTGAATTTCAGGTTACTGTAAATAAAGGGAGGGTGACGGGTGTTGATAACTTGGAATAGGTAGGAGCCTAGAAAGTATTTTCTGCGGAAGGAGGGGAAAAGCCAATTTAACTCAGTATAGAGATGCGAAACATGGGAACGTCTCGATGTTCCGAAGACAAACCTAATGAAGCAATTCATGATGCGTTTTAATCTGTCCTCAAGAACCATCGAGAGCCCGTCATATATCACGCAACCATAGTCAAATTGGGGGAAGATAAGGGAGGATACTAGAAGTTTGCGTGTGGGTAGGGGAAGGAAGTGACGGGAGCGGTGAAATAGTTTTAGGATACCGATTGACCTTCGGGAGATTTGTGCAATATGGGATTTCCAGGAGAGGGTTTGTTGATCAATGGTTAAGCCTAAATTTTTAACAGAGGAATGGAAAGTTATTGGATGACCATTAAGGAATAATGTGGGAAAGTTGGCATTTGAATGGAGAAGGGAGTGTGATCCTATGGCAATTGCTTGAGTTTTAGCTGCGTTTAACGTTAATTTGTTCAGATTTGCCCAGGCACAGGTTTCGTCTAGGTCTTCCTGAATTTTGGCAAACGCAGCTAACATTTCGGATGGAGGAAAGGAGAAGTAAATTTGGAAGTCATCGGCATAAAGATGGTGGGAACAATGGTGAATTGAATGGGGAAGATCATTGATGTAGGAATTAAACAGTAGAGGGGAAATGCTCGAATCTTGAGCTACTCCTGACTGTAGAGTGAGGAAAGAGGATAGGCCTTGGTTAGCAGTGGCAACTGCTTGGGTGCGGTCGGAAAGGAAAGATTGAAACCAAAGGAGGGAGCTGTAGGAAAAGTTCAATGATTTCAATTTGGAAAAAAGGATATTATGGTCTAAGGAATCGAATGCTTTAGAGAAATCAAGGAGGATCAGGATGGTCAGTTCTTTTTTGTCCATCGCTGTTTGGATGTCAGTGATAATTTTAATGAGTGCGGATTGTGTTGAGAAGCCGGGACGGAAACCAGATTGGAAGGGATCGAGTAACTTGGAATGTTCTAGGAAATTGGAAATTTGGGATTGCACCAATCTTTCTAGGGGCTTAGAAAGGTTGGAAAGTATGGATATAGGGCGGTAGTCCTTTGGGGATATAGGGTTTGGGTTCTTGTTGATGGGATGAATTAAGGCCTTTTTCCAGGAAGTGGGAAATACTGAGTTTTGAAGGGAAAAATTGTATATAAAGAGGAGAACCGGAAGGATTTCAGGAAGGCATAATTTCAATAATTTAACAGGAATGTTGTCTATACCAGATGAGTTGGATTGAGACTTCATAATGGAGGTAATTAGATCAGAGGGGGTGATATAAGAAAAGTAAAAATTATTGTCGTTAAATACTGGCGGAGGTAAGGACTGGGAGGGTCTAGAAGGGGCAGATGAAGTGGAAGAAACGAAATAGGAGTGACAGGAAGGTCTCCCGAGGGAGAGGAACTAGGAGGATCACACAAGGAAAGTTTGCGGAGGAGCAGCCATTTGGATTTAGGATCGGGTGCAGATGAAAGGGCTTCGTGGAATAAATTGGATTTAGTTCGCCGGATCGTGGATTGAGTTAAATTTCTGAGAAACTTAAACGCTTGATAGTCATCTTCAATCCTTGTTCGCCTGAAGCGTCTCCGGGCAGCCTCGCGTCTTCTTTGTAAATCTTTAATGTGTTGGTTCATCCAAGGAGCAGGGCGACGCCGGCGAAATGTTGAGGTTTTAAGAGGAGCATGGGTATCAAGGATAGATAGGAGATTGGTGGTGAGTAATTCAACCATGGTATCAATTGAGGAGCAGGAGTAAATTGGATTCCAATCTATGGCTTCGAGATCGGATAAAATCATATCTCGGGAGAGGGAGTCTATGTTACGGAAGGATATTGTTTTAGGAAGGAAACGAGGTGTTGGGATATCATATGATATTTGTATCAGGTCATGAGAGGATTGGAATGAAACAGGTCGTTGACTTGAGGAAAGAAGATTTTTTGGAGAATCTATGAAATGCAGGTCCAACCATGTGTCGGACCCGCGGGAGTGGTGGGTGGTATTGAATGGTACAATGAAAAGGTGGAGGGAAAAAAAAAGGTTTTCAAGGTAGATTTTGTCATAGGAGTCAGACAGGAGATTGGTATTTAGGTCACCGGAGATGATTATATTGGAGTAGAGAGGGACATAGTGGTAAAGGTTAGATTCGAATGATTGGTCAAAAGGAACATGTGGAGGACGGTAAACCACTACATACAGGAGAGAATGGGCATTAATGGATATTTCAACAAATAAGGACTCAATGTTAGGGAGATTTGAAGGAGGTGAATGAAAAAGGACTCGAGACTTCAGGCAATCATGGACGTATAGCGCCACTCCACCACCGGTCCGGTTAACCCGGTCATGACGAATGATGGAGTAGTTAGGGAGAGAAAACCGAGGAAGAAGGTATGTAGGGTTTAAGCCATGTTTCAGAGACTGCAATGATGTGGTAAAAATTTTGGGTGAAAAATTCTAGGAACTCATCGTAATGGGCTGGTAGGGATTGTGAGTTTATGTGACAGGCGGTTAGGATGTTAGTCATTATGGGAAGGAGTTAGGGAAACATAGGACAGTAGGTAAAAGGATGACGCTGATAATGAGAAACAGTAGTAAACGCTAAGAAGAAAAAATACATATCGATAATAAGAACAAAGTAAAATGATATATACAAAGTATATATAGAAGTAGAAATATTTATAATAATGGAAAATAAAAGTAGTAGCAGGTGAATATATGAGGATAGTATAGAACGAAAGGGCGATGAGTTGGTTAAGAAGAGATGAAAAAATAAATAAATAAAATAAAAGATAAAGAAACATAAACAAGTGAAAATAGTAAAGGAAAATGAGCGTTAACTGATTAAAAGTAATATCATGGTGACACCAATAAATTAAAAACTGAAAACTAATCTGGCAAGGATAAATAATGGAAAAACAAAAAAAAAATAACGAGTACACTGGTTTCATTAGCAAGGGTGTAGACCAAGGAAGTGCAGCTAGGAAAAGAATTCCTGAAGGTCAGGCGAAGACATCCAGGTCCTGAGGCTGGTCTATGAAGATTACTGGATGGCCGTCTTCATTACGGCACCGCACACGCCCTCCCGAGAACCAAACATATTTTAATTTCCCGGCTGATCTCTTCTGACGGGCGAGCCAATACAGATGCCTGTTGGTCGGGGTCATCTCCTCGCTAAGATATATCCGGTGGGAGTCATTCTCCTGCCAGCCGATATCGCGCGTCGAGAAGTCCCTCTTGACTTTTCTCCTCTGTATTAGATCGTCCCTCAGAGATTGCCTGACGAATCGTGCGATTACAGGCGGTGGTCGCGCATCATCCTTCCTGGGCCTCCGGCGCTCCACTAGGTCGAGATCTTCTATGTTAAGTTTGATGCCGAGACCAGCACCAATACTTGTAACCAATGCCGGGGGGGTCTCTCCTGGGCGTACCGGGATGCCTCGAATTTCCATTGATTTATTCAAAAGTCCCTGTTCTGCCTTATTTATCCTGATTTCGAGCAGGCCAACTTTTGATTTTAAATTACGATTCTCATCGACCAACTCTTCAATACGTTTTGTCTGCCCCTCTAGATGAGCTTCGATTTTTGCTAGTCTCTCACTCAATTCGAAACTCAAGTCACCGTATTTATCAAGTGAGGTTTTTAGGGATTTAACTTCCTATAACTTATATAACTTTATATATATATATATATATATATATATATATATATATATATATATATATATATATATATATATATATATATATATATTAACTATTGGGTTGTTTCACATGAAATGTCCGATTTTATAATATTTGAAATACATAGAGGATTTTGCGAGTCTCTGTTGTTTACTTCCAAAGTTCACATATCATAATCAAGCAGTTACTAATCCTCTACTTTTCTTTTATAAACATTAGCTTCCCAATCAATTACACACTGTTTAGTATACCTTCAAATATGAACATGGAAACACGCGATTTTCGTGTAATATTTTTTTATGAGTTTAAACTAGGTCGTTCGGCAGCTGAGGCTGCTGTAAGGCGTTTGGGGAAGGGAGTGTAAATGAACGAACCATTCGCCGTTGGTTTGCTAAGTTTTCGACTGGGGATACCAACTTGGAAAACCAGCCCCGAGGAAGACCTCCAACTGTAATTAGAGAGCTGAGACCATTACCTCTACAACCTACTGCAATGAAATTGGCCAAATGCACGAAAAATTATTGAAAAAACAACCTGGATTGGTAAATCGGAAGGGCCCTATACTCCTACACGACAACGCTAGACCCCACGTTTCAAAACTTACCATGCATAAATTGAAAGAGCTGGGGTACGAAGTTCTTCCGCACCCACCATATTCTCCCGACTTGTCTCCAACAGATTATCACCTTTTCAGGAATTTAGACAACTTCTGCAGAGGAAAAAGTTTTGCAAATAATGCTGAAATCAAAAGTGCGTTTTCAGATTTTGTTTCACTTCAAAGCTCAGAGTTTTTCAAATCCGGGATAAAAAAGTTGTTGCCACGTTGGGAAAAATGTGTAGTAAAAGAAGGTAAATACTTCGAATAAAATTATATTGTTTTCATATTGTATTTTCACTAAAATCCCTTTACCTTGAAAACGGACATTTCATGTGAAACAACCCAATATATGAAATTTATATCAACTAATCCAATATAAAATTTGTAGATAATGTTCGTATTACCCTCGTATGAGATAACTAAGTATTTGAAAATGATACAACATGACGTTTAAGGAGTCTTAATCACCTAAAACAATGCACCTTAAGTAATCAAATCCTATTAGTTAACTCCTGGATTTTCCACTACATTGCTAATTCATTGGCTGAGTTACGCTGTTTGGTATTGTGTTTAATGTGGTAACTTTTCAATGAAACAATGCAAAGCTGATTAAATGGTAAAGAAATAGGTTTTGAATTATATATGGATAAAAGCAAATAAGTTCTTTAAACTAGAACAAAATAATATAGATAAGAAATAGTTCACATCTAGGTTGTGATCTAGTTCACAACCTAGATGTGAACTATTTCTAACAAGTATAAACAACTTATTTGCTTTAACCCATATATTAGCTTAGATAAAACAAACCTAAAGGGAGAAAACAATTGTTTTAGTCAGAAAATTACTCAGTCCGTCTCTACTGTGTAAAACATCTTATTAGATAATTATCTTCACTTATGTCTGGAATGGCTGTAAAATATTTCTGTACTTCGAACAAGACCTATACCTGGAAAATTTCAAAATATAGTATAAAACATCTAATATTCGACCCAAAGAAAAGTTCTTTTGAATTTAGGCTGTATAATGAGAAATAGTCTGATATGAAGGAAACGTTAAAGTGCTTACTTAACACCACTGGGTTTTTGACACCAGTAAAAAAGGTAAGAATACTCTACTAAAGGGTCATTCCGAGATTACAGGCCACTTTACAGTCCCAGAGCTCTCCCTGCTTTGTTTTTTGAAATTATGTTCAGGGAAGGTGCCTAATGTATTCTCAGTTAATTATTCCACCTAATTATCAAAAATAATTTCCTCTAAATACTTTTCTAGACCAAATTCTAGAACTTTTAATGCCGAAAATGTCAGTACCGTAACGGTCCCCAGTCACAACAATAGAGTTTAAAAATTTTGTTTCACTGAATTAATTAGAGTGGGGTAAAAACTTTTTGTATCTTTTGAAAAATTACACTTCTACAAAGTTAATAGTAAGCTTTAAAACTGCCAAATTCACTAGGAGACCAAGAAAATGTGTGGAAACATCTAAAAAACGACTGTCCCCAAATGTGGATGTCAACACCATGACCAAAACGAAAACTTCCCCTGCTATGATATCAGAGGGAATTTTTGAGTGCCGGTTCGGTTTTATAAGAGCGGCAACACTGCTTAAGGTGACATGTTGGTCCTTTTCCCTCGTTTTTGCTCAGTCGGCTTCTCATGGTCTTCAACGTAGCAACAACCAGGTTCGTACTTTTTCATTACTCAGTACCATTACACTTTAATTTCCTCTGTTTTTTTCATCATTTTGAAACAACTGTTATTTCTTTTTAAAGCTGTTGTCAGGGACAGCAAGAAATGGCCTTGATTACCAAGTTCAAGCCAAGTTTAAAAATACAGCGTCCATTGGAAACTGAAAATGTCAACACCGTAACAAAAACTATGTCAGAGCCATTACTAAAAGTTTTGGCTACGGGACTGACGTTTTTGCTATGGTCTTGGCATTAATATCTAAAAGGATCTTAAGAAATAATTATCTGATAAAAAAATCAATGTATCGTTACATTTAAGTAAAACAAATTTATATATCTTTTTCTTTTAGTTATTTTAAACGAAGACCATGGCTCGGCCAAAAAAATACCGATCTGAAGCCGAGAGAAAAGCTGCAAGAAGAGAAGCGGCTCGAGAAAGGCGCGCGAGGAGAAGAGAGGACCCGATTTTGGATGCTGAAGATAAAGAAAGAGAGAAAATAAGACACAAGAAGAGAGTAAAAGAGGGAAAAATAAAGCTCATTGAAGATATGTCAGAGCGAGAAAAACGGCAGAAAAGAAAACAGTGGCGGAAGTACACGCGAGATTCAAGAATAAGGAAGGCAATATTGCAGAATTTAATCGACTGCACTCCTCCACAGACACCCTCTGAGCAGAATGCAGCTGAACAACTCTCAGAAACTACAAGGACTGGTCGTAGAAGACGTGCTCGGAAAGACAAAGCCAAATCATATCGTGATTTGGCCAAGGAACGAGAATGTATTAAAAGACTGAAAACAAAAATTGAGAAGTACAAGAAAAAATTCTATAGGGTGAAAAAGAAGTATGTTGCCTTAACGGGTACGCTTAAAAAAAATGTAAATGCCTTAGTATCAAAGGGAGATAAACAGATTGTTAAGAGAAAACTATTATTCGGCGAAGTTTTGAAAGCTCAACTAACAAAAACTTATAAGGACCTTAAAAATAAGCCTCAAAAACAAATTTTTTCAAAAATTTTGTCTGGTGACTTACTGAAGAAATATAGACTCATGAAAGAAGCAGGTGAATTTTTGTCTTATAAAGCTTACCGTTTTAATGCAACTAGGCGAAACATTCGTTTATTGCGGTATGAAAGAAATTTAAGAAAGGACGCGATCAACGCCCAGAAAGATGTTTCAACGTTCCTTGAGATGGACGAACAGAGTTGGCAGTGCCCAGGTAAAAAGGACTACATCCGTCGCAACGGTGTGAAAAAACAAAAAAGATTTTTAGTAAACACTCTCAAAAACCTACATAAGTTGTATTTGAGTACTTCTGGAAAAAAAATTAGCTATGCGACGTTTTGTAAATTCCGACCTTTTTATATTGTTAGCCCTAAAGCTAAAGACAGAGAAACGTGCTTATGCATTTATCATGAGAACATGCGCTTGGTCTTAGAAGCTTTACATAAGCACCAAGTAATTAAATTTTCGAACGTGAACGATCTCATTGCCGCAGTAACCTGTGAAAATCAGTGCAATCGTGCTTGTTACCAGAGAATCTGCGCAAATTGCCAAAATAAAACCAATCCCATGGAGCCTTTTGAAGATCGGGAAATTGAATATTTCCAATGGCTCCGAGTTGATGATCTAATAGTTTCTAAAGGCATCGAAAAAAAAATCAAAGTGACTGTAAAGAAAGCCCTTCATTGTTCTGTGCGCAATCTTCTGAAAGACTGACTGTAAAGAATGAGAAAAAGCTTAACAATTTCCTTCAGCATAATTACACCATTAGACACCAACAACGAGTATTCCGTTCTTTGAGAAACAGTAGCTGCCACACCAGTCTTTGCATCCAAATTGACTTCTCTGAGAATTATCTTTGTAAATACGGAGCAGAACCACAATCGGTACATTTCGGGGGCTCCAAAAAACAACTTTCTCTCCACACTGGGATCGCATATTGTGGAGGTGAAAAACTTAGTTTTGCTACCGTTTCAGAATGCCTTAGACATGATGCCAGGGCTATCATGGCGCATCTGTGGCCTATACTATCCTTCTTGCTATGCGAAAATTTTTTTAATATTACTAACTTAAATGTAATATCAGATGGGCCAACTTCCCAATATAAAAACCGAACCATGTTCACCATCATGGGAACTATAATTCCTGCCATGTTCCCAAGTATCAAAGCAGTGACATGGAATTACTCGGAAAGTGGCCATGGAAAGGGACCGGCTGATGGCGTCGGTGGAGTTTTAAAACGTCTAGCTGACAAGATTGTCGCTCATCGAAATGACATTTTTGATGTGAACACATTTATAGAAAAACTTGAATTAGCAGCTCCCAATGTCCTTCTGAGACATGTTTCGGAAGAAAGCATCATAGATATGTCTTCTGAAATTACAGAAGGGCAAATAGTTAACACTGTAAGAGGGTCACAGCAAGCCCGCCAAGTTACATGGAGAAGTCCCCAAAATAAGTTACATTTTAACACCCTAAGTTGTTTGTCATGTGAGCCAGGAGAGAAATGTCATCATTACGCCTTAAATGATGGCATTTCATTGCCTCCCATCGAAACGCAAAACGATCCTCCATCTATTAACAATACAGTCTCAACCCTGTTTAAAGCTGAAGATCAACTCGTTGACGAATCAGGTTTGTTTCAAGACATTGACTTGTCGATCTTTCCTGAAGGAATTTATAAACCTGATGCTGAAGATGAAGAGGTGTTTCTCCAAGACGTTCATCAACAACACAACTACTACAACACAACAGTACAACTAGACAAAGCTAATCTAGCTCAAGACCAAGTTATGTCTGTAGAAGGAAATGATGCTGAGCAAACTTGATTGTAATGTAAAATGTCGAAAGTTCCTAATAAATTATTCTAGTTTTGCTATTTAAAAGAAACTTGATAAATATTAAGACTTATCATAGAATTAAGTAAGCTTCTTAGCAATATGTGATTCTTTAATATATATATATATATATATAAATTGTATATTTTTCTTTACTTTTATAAAAATCAGAATAAATCTTTAAAATTACCTTGTTTTATTTCTATGAGTTTATATCACATGCAACAGGTTGCTATAATATTAAAATTAGTTATATTAAATTAATAAACGACATTTATGCATAAATAAATAAAACAGTAATATATTTTAGCCGTAAAAGTCATTGAATTAATAATATAATATTAATGTGTCAACACCGTGACACATTGGTCAGTAGCGTAACCCTTTAAAATTTAAATTTCAAATTATAACAGGTTGAACATGATTGTAATTCTGCCCAATGACTAAAACGCAATCAGCGGACCATCTATCTTCAATTTTTGAAAAAATTAGAGACATTTTTACTGTTCAAAAATTTTGGAAGTTTGATTAGTGGAAATAGCCTGTAATCTCAGAACGACCCTAAACCTTTATATTTTATTTGTTTAAATTCATTTTATATCTTAGAGAGATGGATATATTACCATCTATAAAAAAAAATTGATGGTAGGAATCAGAAACAAAACTTTTATATTTCTAAGCTTTAAATTGATGAAATTCTGTTGATTATTGTTTTAATGTGAATAAGAACGCCTTTTGAAACTCAATAGCAGATACCGATGGTTAATCCGTTACTTTATGCCATTAATTGTTTAATCTTTAAAAACCTTCAAAGTCTTTATTAAATAATAAAAAGTCTTGGAACGTGGAACATATCTGAGGAATAGATGACAATGCAAAAATAACGGGAGTGGGGACCACGCGGCGCAGCGCGCAGCCCTTAGGGCACTTTCGAACGACCACTTATGACGTCTTGGTTAGTTCTTTTCCTAAAAAGGTTTTAACGGAATAAGCTTCGATTGTCAAAGGCATACTGTTTTGAACAGGAAAAATCCTGCTACTTTTCATTTAAATTTAATTCTACTTTTACAAATATTTTAAATAGGAAGTCGGAAACTACCTCCGTGAAAATATGGATTAATTTTTTTCTCAAAATAAAACTACCCTTTAAAACGGTATTCCATTGGAAATTGTAGCTCATTCCGTTGAGAAGCTATGGCGTGAAGAAGAGTTATGTAATGGCATCGCACGCGCGATTTATATTTATATTTATTTATACGTACATAATTAATCTATACACAACTTATACATATTTTTTGAAATACGACCACTTTAAAACTTAAAGGGATTAATACTTGATCGCATGACACGTCAACCTTAAAAGTCGGAGAACTATTTCCAGAGATTTTTTAGAGGCTGTCGGGATAACGCGTTTGACTATGGGCATAAAATTTACCCCGTTATTTAAGCGAAGCATCATATTTTTCCTTTTCTTTTTTAATAGAAGTAATCAAAATATTTAATAAGTAAGCAAAATAAAAATAATGTAATCTAGATTTTTTGCAGCTGAATTCACTCCAAAAGAAGTTTACACATTATTACACACGTGCTCCTAAGCACTTTTGTGTAATAATACTTCCATTTTTTCTTTTAACATTTAAAAACGCGTTTGCTTTTTATTTTCAAAACATTTTGAAAATAAGGCTTAGAAAATAATAAACCTAAAACTATCTATTACCTTGAAACATTTTAGTTTCTGACCTATTTCTGATGCCATATCAACTTATTAAAAATTTATAATATTTAATTAATAGACTACCTCGTTTACGACCTACTAATACCAAAAAAAGAACTGAACCAGGCCAAGGGTTTCGGGGTTTCACAATATATCAAAAATAAATAATAAATTAGGCGTGATTGGATTATATATATATATATATATATATATATATATATATATATATATATATATATATATATATATATATATATACATATATATAGATAGACATATAGATAGATAGATAGATAAATAGGTATCTTGATTATAAAAATAAGAAAAAGTAATGAAAGAGAGATAAAAAGTAAAATTATTAATGTTTAGAATTAACTATAAATTATGATAACTATAAATTATTTAATTACATAATTTAGAATAGGTATATTATATAATTAATATAAATTTGTATTAGGTACATTGTTTTATAATTTTGCAATGGCTTTAATACTTATTATTACCATTATTATCATTATAATTATTGTCCTATGTAAAGTAGATTCTCCTTTATCCGGCTTACTGGGATCGATTTGTCATCAGATAATGGAAATCATCAATTATAAAAATAGTTTTTAGGTTAAAAGGTTTTCCAAGACAAATATTTACTCCAAAAAACGAAATTACAAATCATCATTGTTTAGTTTTATTTATTTATTTAAATTATAAATTATTGATGGATATTATTAAGTACATATGAGACGGTCCGGATACGAAGGGCGAACTCAATAAAACCTGAATATGGAAATCCACAAATTAGTCCATTAAAATAGAAAAATCAGAGATCGGTGCTACTGTTAAAATCCAGTCAAAATAGGAAAATCCGAGGAACTAAAAATACTAGTTCCAATTTTTTCAGGAATATGTAGGAAATGGTCCACTGAACAAGAACAAATAAATCCCCTCCAAATCACGGTGCTGCTGGGGTGGAGGGGGTCTTTAAATGTACCATTTGCTTCAAGTTTTTTGCTTATAACTCAAAAACGGTGTGTTGCACTAATACGAAATTAAAGCTTCTTAAGTTTGCTACAATTTTGGTCCTGTACATTTTTACGAACATCTGGACCGTTTTCGTGCTACGGGCTTCGGAAAAGTTGTAATTTTCTAAAAAAAATGTTTTCACTCAGGTTTTTCGTATGTTTTTGTCTTCTAGATCCTCACTCGTTTATTTTACAGGAAAGTCGTCAAAATAAAAGTTATACAGCATTAAATTCCCTAAACAAATAAATAAAATAAGTTATGGATGAAACAACTAGTTTCGGAGTTATACGTGTTTTCGCGGAGAAATGCTTTATGAAGGGTTTGAGTGCGTCAGTTTTGAAAACGCACCCGATTATGTCATTATCCGCTAAGGCTTACCACCTAATGAGAGTAATTTAGGAGTTGTATAAATTTCAGCTGTTTATGTTTACGTTGAATAGGGCAACAAAATTTCATTGGGAAATCAAGATTTTTGGTTGAAATCTTTAATTTCATTTACATCTTTCTGTAAGCTGCGACGTGTTCAATATAAATGAACATGATATATATTTTTATAGGGAATTCAATGCTGTACACGTTTTATTATGACGACTTTCCTATAAAATGAGTGAGGATCTAGAAAACAAAAATATACAAAAAACATGAGAAAAATCAATTTTTTCAAAAAATACTACTTTTCCGGAGCCTGTAGCACGAATAAGTTTGTGTTTTTCGTAAAAATGTATACAATTAAGGCTGCAGCAACTTTAATAAGCTTTAATTTTTGACTAAAAAAAAATTTTAATACAACGCACGGTTATCGAGTTATAAGAAAAAAACTTTGAAATGGTACATTCAAAGCCCCTCTCCTCCCAGTGGCACCGGAATTTGGAGGGACATTATTTGTCCTTGTTCAGGGGACCATCCCCTACGCATTCCTGAAAAAATAGGAACTAGTATTTTTAGTTCCTCTGTTTGCCCATTTTTGGTCTTGATTGACTGGACTAAGTTAAAGGTTTTACCCAAGGGCGAACCCAACTTTTTAAAGTCTAATATAAATTATATTATAAATAAATATAA
This sequence comes from Euschistus heros, assembly GCA_003667255.2. NCBI lineage: Eukaryota > Metazoa > Arthropoda > Insecta > Hemiptera > Pentatomidae > Euschistus > Euschistus heros. Next base: position 1,229,496 of record RCWM02000162.1, on the reverse strand, counting down.
ATATAAATAATAAAAAGTTGAGTTCACCCTTGTGTAGAAACTTTAACTTTACCAACATACATATGAGGCGGTCCTCATATTAATGTTGGTACACACATTTGGTACATTTGCGGACACACTTCAATAGGTAATTTTTTTTCTTTAATTCTCAATTTTTTTGAAATCCTGGTTTCAAATTTTTGGTTTGGCTTGACCCATTTTTGGGTACTTAACCCTGAAACATGGTAATGATTTAATTCTTCCGAAAATAGATAAATAAATAAACCCTAACTATACAAGGTATAAACAGTAAACTGAAATAATAATAATAATAATAACAATAAAAAATTAGAATTAAATTAAACTAAAATCTAAATACAATCAATCTATATGCATAATGTGTACAAGCATTTATCCTTAGAAAGCCTGAACCATTTATCCCCTCACTAATGGGAGGCAAGCCAGATCAGAAGAAATTCTCAAAGCTCTCTCAGCTGCGTCACTGGAGTCAAATTCAGGAAGAGACAAGCTGATAAAGCAGCAGAACAGTCACCTATAGGGCATAATCAGAAAAGCTGGACATCCAGATCCAACATGAAGATACGAATATTAATACATACATTTATATTATTAGGATGTGAGGAATGGATAATGGCTGAGACAGATGTTTGGGGTGTTTGGAAATATTTTTATTTCAAACATTTAAGTAGTATGAGGTCGAGGAAGTATTTTGACACTCCGTAGAAAAAAAACCGTTAAGAAACTCGTGCCCCAATCAAATAAAAACATGCATAATCGGTACAGCGAGCTTGGAAGTCAAGATTGGTGGGGTCAGAACAAAGTACAAGCTTGTTGTAAGAGCAATCTGGTGTGCCAGACATTGTCTATAAATATGCAGGAGCATTTTTCTTTGCGAAAGATACACTGTCAAGTCGTAAACCGGACATTGGACTATGGAATGTTTTACCGAAATCCTATCTAGCATGAAGGTAAACTAAATGATTCATCTATCAATAAAATACGCATTATTACTATATTTCCGAAATATAACAACTACTTAATATAGTATCGAACTTCGTTGGTCAATAACTCTAGACCGAATTCGGTAATCCAGAATCTGCTTTTTAGAAAATAATTTTAAGTGGTGATAAGCTGTGGTAATTACAATTTACTGATATTTTAAGTAAATGGATTGTGCGGTTGATTTCCATATATCACCCTTTAAGTTCAAACGCTTCAGAATCTCGGAAGAAGCATTTAGAGTATTATACTACACCAAGGACAAGTTTTAAAAATACTTGTATCGCCATCTAGAAGAAACAAAAAAAAAAAAACAATAAATTTGTGATATTAATAATATATTGGAGGGCAAGAATAGGTAGTGACCCAATTTGGAAAATAGAGCAATCGATAGACTTTTAAGCGATATGGTCGAAGAAACTTGACTAAATACAAAAATAACAAAACAGCTAGAGATATTATAATGGCAGATTTTAACATATGGGGATATCGAGAACAAACATTACTAACAAATATTTAAGAAGGGGTTACAAATATTACAGAAAATGTTAAACAAAAAGAAAAGGTACATGTTATATGTACTTTGAAAATTATCGGGCTATAAGCCTGAATTGTAATAACACTACTACAGACAAAACAGAGAAAACTAATAACCAAATGGCAATCAGGACTGACATTAGTTGCCAGATGTTAGAATGCCTTACAGATATTTCAGCAGATGTATCCCTGGGATAAATAAGGGAATGGAATGGCTTGCGAAGGAAGGTTCCAAATTTTCAAATATGTGATGAATGCTAATATTAGTAATTAAGAAGGTGGTACGAGAAGAGGCTTCCAATCAAAATAAAATAATCCTCCAATTGATGGATTAGCAGAATAAACTAGATTGGACTGGAATAACATCAGCAGAGCTATTCTGGAGCACGAACTATTGTACGGTGACATATTATCAACTGATCTGTTGTACTCCTTTAACTATCCTTATCTCATTTGAAGCTCACACAGCTTCTAGTTCCGAATAAAATAAGGCTATAGTAAAATGTGGTGTAACAATCAGTCAATTACCTTGTACTGAAGCCTATAGACCCATGAGAATATTGATTATTGAGAATTATTGATATTTATGGGATTTTTGATACATCTCCGCGAATTATACGTCTCGAAACAAAAATTACTTTTAAATAAAAAAGAAGGAATTTATTATTAAACAATCGAAAATACAATAATAAAACTTTAAACTAACTAAGATCTATGGCTACTACTAAGATGATCTAATGATAATCTGAAGGGATGAGTTGGTGATTATACAGTTGTTTTAAACTGAGCTTTGCAGAAGTTGAAATTCACGTTTCAAAGTAAAAAAAAAATGAAATAAATGTAAGCCAAATTAAAGTAAACATGCAAAAAATAAAAACAATAAGAATGTATATCTCATGAGTTATATTAGAAATAAATTCACACTGTTCAATGCCAAGGATAAATATATAATTATTCATGATGACTAACGCACTTAATGTAAGGACATTCTATACATACTACGCAATCGAGGCAAATACCTCAACACTTTTTATGTTTTAGATCCAACTTTCTTTGACAACAGGGAAACTTTTCAAAGATTCGTATAAGGTTCTGATCCTGTAGTTTCAAGAAACAGAAACTTCAGAATTGACTTTATATTGATAAAACTCTGGAACCTGAAACAGAACCAATTCATTTTTCATATTGAGTTTTATGCAATTATTTATATCCCAACTTATATAGAAGAAATTATTTCTTTCCTTATATTGTATGATCCAGTAATATCCAATTCAAATTTAACAATTTTTACATTGTCATCTCGGATATTCATTACAGAAAAGATTGTTGATTATTAAACTTTTTTTAATTTGTACATTCACCACTACTTTTGTGGTAGTACCTATAAATACTTTAATAAAATATTAAATATTACGCATATACGGAGGACTGTCAGATGAGCTCGAAATGAGAACTAAAAGAATAATGAACTGTTTTATCAGATACCCGCGCTTCAATTTTATGGAGTTCATTGCCCATATCAATTCGAAAATCCTCCTCATTAACTTCCTTTAAACATCATCTATTTCTCTACTTCCTCAATTTTCAATCTTTCGAACAAGTGTAAAACATGAATATTTATGTTTACTACGCTATATAATATTTATGTTTAATACTAGCTGTACCCGGCGTGCGTTGCTACACGCTTAACAAATTTAAAAAACAACTCAGTACACCAATCACTGTCAACTTGTTTAATTTATTTTGTGTAATTTTTTAATTTGAATTAAAAATATTTTCAAAGAATTAACTTTTTTACTTTCGTCAATTTTATTGAAGTGCTGATGGATAAACAATATTTTTAGTTTTTCCATCTCTTGCGTATACAAATAAATCAGATGGTTTTCCAACGCCTGTGCAGGCCAAACATATGTAACTGTCCATGAGAGAAGCATGGATTTTAGTCCGCAAACGGCAGTAATTGCCCCTGTGCCCTATTGATGGTTACTGAAAAGACGCATGGTACTGGAAATTGCAATCGTTTAAATTCGAATGGCATTAGTTGAAATGATTGGGATGCGCGGCACCAGTACCTTAAATTCGCTCTTAAATTTACCATCCAAGATAGTAGGTTCATTATCTTTTTCCCTAATAGTCGGGTACCGTTGCAAAGTCGTGGCGGATTGATATTCCGGAGAAGAATGATTGGCACGCCTAATTTCAATGTTAGAAAGTGCGGAGGCATGCCTGGCAAATCAAGTGAATTCAAAAATTCAGTTTGATAGTTGACGACCTCGTCTTCATTCATTACACTATCAATTAACTTATATGTTGTCGCTCTGCCAGGTATTTAGTCCAGTCAAATGGTTTTAAAATAAGGCTTGAAGTGGAAAGTTTATGGGTAATTTTTTCCAAGGAATTTGGCCAACTGGGGGCCAGTCCCACATCTCTGCAAATATATGTTTGTCGTATTTTTTGTCAATAACTCCGAAACTATTCATCCGATTAAAAATTACTTTTTTCATCTTAAATGTGGTTAAATTTACGATTAGACTATTAAATATGAAGTTCTAATAATGTCCCTTGAAATACACTTGCTATAACGCTAAAGATATTTAAAGAGATTTTTCCCTACAAATCCGAAATTATTTTTCGATTCAAAATTTCATTTTTTTATCTCAAAGCTCGTTAAATTTAATACTAGATCGTACATATGTAATTGATTTTAAATGCCGTAAAATACTCACGCCAGCCCACTGAACATGTCATAATTGTCATATTTCACCAAAATATACATATTTAGTATGCTAGCGTGGGTGTTTCTCGGTGGATGTTTCAATATAAATTACATATATATGATATAAAATAAAATTCAACCAGCTTTCAGATGAAAACAATGAAATTTCCAATCAGTCCTATAGTTTCGGAGTTATAGGGAATAATGTACCAAAAATCTTGGATTTCATAAAAGTACGGGATCTTTAGCGTTCAAGTTTATTTCAAGAAACCCAATTAAAACTGCATATATAGAGTCCAATAGCGAATTTTACCACCTTTTAGGTAAAAAAAAGGAATTTTGATTCGGACAAATAGTTTCGGAGTTATAGTGAATGTGGAAAAAAACGTGAATTTTACAATAGTACGGGCTTTTTAGCGTGCTTTTCAGGGACATTATTAAAAATTCATATTGAATAGTCTAATTGTAAATTTAACCATCTTTAAGATGAAAAAAAATAATTTTTAATCGGACGAATAGTTTCGGAGTTATTGACAAAAAAGTACGACAAACATATGTTTGCAGAGATGTGGGACTGGCCCCCAGTTGGCCAAATTCCTTGGAAATACCTTACGCCTGACAAAAAAAACTTAAGGACATAAATTGTAAGTCATTTTCTCCTCTTTATTTTATAATAGAAGAGTATTTTGCTTAAAATGATTAATGCAAGTTAAAGCAAAATAATGAAAAAAAAAATTAAAGTTTTTTTACTTTTTTTTAATTTTTCTCATATTTGCCGATGAAAATTTTGTTGGAAAACCTCAGATTCGTGTTCAGCACCCAAAAAAATATAAAGTAAGCCATAAAAAACAATTACCCATAAACTTTCTAGTTCAAAATACCTTTTTACTGGACTAATTACGTTTTGAATTGTGTAGTTGATGGCATTAACATCGTTATTTTTTGCTCCAAATATCGAACGTTCACTGAGCCAATGATGATTTTTGTAATTTTGCACGATGCAAAGTGGGGTATTTGTACCAAATTATTTTATGTGTAAAGTCATCTCTAAATTACTGCTTCTGATATTAGTTAGTGTTAGTAAATAATTTAACATTACGAAATGATATGAATAAACGTAATTTATTGTTAGAAATCATATTTCACAAATATTATGAGTTAAATAATTATAGATCGTAAAAAATAAAAAAAAATTAATACCAGATTGCTACATAAAAGTGAAGTTATGTATACGTAAGTCGTACTTTTTTTAATAAGATTTTTCGTTTATTTTGTAAATCAAAATGTCATTGTTGATCAATTGTTATAGCCAGACGATTATTCTCCTATGTATTGTACTCATATGTTATTCTTAGGGAACAGACTGTCTCAGAGTAAAGTTTATTTTCTTCTTCTTCTAAAACGAATAATTAATACACATTTTATCAGGCTTGGTGATTTGATAAATTATCATGTAACCCACAATATTATTAAATTCAACTCAGATAGAAGTTTATCAACACGTGCATTTTTTTTATTAGCTTGGATACATTTGGATAATGTGAAAGCTTTCAAATTCACGTGACAACAAGCAATAAGCCATTCTGTTCCTTCCTTTATAAATTTTTTTAATCATTTCAATTGCTTCATTCTAATTTTAATCCCTCTCACCAATCATTTAAGATATCTACATCTTAATACTTCTCAGCAATTAGCTACCGAGAAAAGATCCGAAGCTGAAATAGTGGAGGCAATGATGTTTAAAGCATCTCAAAACTAAAACATTTTAATAAATATTACACATATAAAAAACAAAGTGTATTTATTTTATCATACTATGATAATTATTTTTAAAATTCACAATTATCACCTCAATAAGGATATTATCAGGATTAAGAAAAATAAAACTCTAATTTTATTAAATAACACCAAGATAGGAAAACACTTATGCAAACTAGAATCATTATTTTTCCTAGATTATATATATATATATATATATATATATATATATATATATATATATATATATATATATATATATATATATAATAAATAAATAAATAAAAATAAATTAAATAAATCAAATAGTAGAAAATTTACAAATTACTGATTGTATTGAAGTAATTTACATTAATATTTATTTACTTGTTCACTCCTAGTATAGTGCCTGCAGTATTCCTAATTTATTATTATTTAATATATCTAATGTTTTGGAACTCTTATTGAAAATCAGATTTTGTACCTAATAATAGTTTTTATGTGGTGAAAAATAAAAATGTGAAAAAAATAAAAAGAATCTACAATAAAATAATAGGTTCTCAAGCTGTTAGTTATATAAGATCAATATAAAAGCCTTACAAGATAGGAACGAAAAAAGGATCAAATCAAGTAAATACATTTGCAAGAGACAAATACATTTTTCATAGCTAAAATTAAAACTAAGGATTATTTTGTATGATAGTAAATAATAACAAATACTGTATAACGATTTATCACTATTTTAATCGTTATTATCTTTCAAACAACAGAATATTTTAGGGACTATAATGCATTTAGTACAGCAAATATTTCAGAATTGGAGTGTTGAAATTAATATTAATTTCATAAATAGAGTATTGAAATCAATGGAATATGGTAATAGTTGGAATTATGAAATTCTATGAAACTAATACATTGTTTTTTCCTAATACAAATTAAAAAAATGAAGTATGAACAGCTTAAATTACTAATGTATTTCTGACACAGGATAAGAGGAAAACAAAAAAAAAAAAAAAAAACTACATAACTAACTAGTTTCATAATTGACCATTCCTAGATTAATAACATTAACGATATAACTAAAAACAATAATAATTAAGCATGATTTTAAAAAGTAATCCAGAAAAATTAACTAATTTGAGATTGAATTCTTGGTAGACTGACAAGAACAAAAAAAATGAGGTTGTGGCATTTATTATTTTATAAATTATAATACTATTTGGAAACTATATAAAAACAATGTTTACATTCATAATTATAAGAAACATAGCCGGGTTCACACGTTTCCGGCCTACCCCAATACCCTATCTATCTAATATACCGAGACCTAACCAGCCATGAACATCTGCTCTCACTTCCTCAGTTCTGTCTGTACCTAACTTTGAAGGAAACCTTGCATTAGGACATTGCGTGTACTTATGAGATAGGTAATGCCAACTGAGATGGGTCCTGCTGGAGAGCTGTCCAAGGCTAATGGACAATTCGAATGTAACTGTAAAAACTTCAAGAATAGCTGATTTGAGTAAAATAACCCTAGGAATTATTAATATTATTATCATGTGACCTCTTCGATTAAATAGTTAAGAAACCTTTATATATAAAACTATAGGCACTTTTTCTTGAATTACATCATAATCAAATATTAATATGTATTTAAGATTATTTCTTAAATCATTAAACAATTTCAAAAATGATTTATTCCATAGCAGACATAACTCAAACATAAATTCCCGATTTTCTCTCATTTTCACTGTGGCAGTGTGAAGTTTGATAGCCAATAATACTGCTTAGGAATAATCAATACTCGTGTTGGGGAACACTGAGGAAATCAGTGTCTCCTACGACAACCGAAACAGGCATAAACCACCGAATAATCAGACAGAACCGCGAGAGATGGCCACACCGAAGTCACTACTCATCCCAGCGATCATCTAACGTACCAAAGGAATGTTCCCTGAAAGAGGAAGAGAAATTGTTTTCCAATTCAAAAATCAATCAATCTTATCCGCAGGACTCTTAGTGATGACGGAATATATTTTTGAGTCTGGGGTTAACATAGATACATTTTGAACAAAAAAAATCATGAGTAATTCCATTTCTACGCCACTAAATCCGTCTGGAAAAGGCCAAACGGACCAAATAAAATATACAACTCATTAGCGGTTAAAATTAATGCTGTCCGTAATTTATTGAAATACCATTTTGTCATAATAGTGACCAAAGCCCGGTTTACAGGCTCATGCAATTTCCGCAAATAGGCTTCCACAAGCCAGTTTGTGCAAATAAATTGGAGCGTGTAAACGATGTTTTGAAGTTTGCACAACCTAAAAATTTGGCAATGAGCGTGTAAACGATGATCAAGCCTCAGTTCAAGCCTGGCGCATGCGCATTTGACGTTCGACCACCTGTTCCATACTATATATATAGTGAGTTAATATGTAAGATTTTTGGCGGAAGAAGGACATCCTTGGCCATTCTTCTTCCCCACTAATTAGTTTTTGTCCTTAAGGATTTATTTTTTTGTAATCTTCCAGGATTTACCGATTTTATTTTATTTGACATTCTTAAAGATACTATTTTAAGATGGCGAAAAAACATCCTAGTCCACATATATATATATATATAAGGCTTTTGAAGAAAAAATATAATGGTATCAAGATACAAATTTATTGAATTTAGAAAATTGGTTAACCCCTCAAAAAGGGTAATTATTTCAAACTGTCCACCTTTCATTCCACATCAAGTGATAATAAAATAGTTTAAAAGAACTGTATAAAACATGAAGGTTATGAACATATTTTAAGTTTCCGTAGACATGTTTTCATAAAACCTGAACGATCGTCAGAATTTCCCTCTAAGATAATAATAGAATTTGAAGGAGAAATGTTCCGCGTTATATTATATTATATGGATGAAATTAAATGTTTTTTTATGTAGAGAAATATGGCAAATAAGTTCAAAATCCGAGAATAATATGGACAAATTTAAAGAAAATAACAAAAGACCATTGTCCAGTTCAAACTCAATCCAAACAGATTCCAATGAATTCAGTAAGATTAGAAAAGCGGAATCATAAGGTTCAGAACCACCAAATTCAAGTAATTTATTAGAAAATTCAAAATTTTTAAACATAAATCAAATATGTTAAGAAAAATTAGTGGACAAATGTGTAGCTCGTGGTAACCCAGAGAACAACAATTCAAGAAACAAGAGCCGATCAAGATCCCCCAGTGAAGAAAAAACACACGATGTCATGAATGAATTTCAGAAAATTTTAACTAACTCCTCTTTAAACATAAAAATAGATCATGACGCCATTTGAAGTTTGTTTGTAAAAAACATATGGTCAAAATAATATTTATAAAATTATAAAAAATTACAAATGTGAAATTCAAGATTTATTTACAACTTTGAGTTTAATATATTCACAAGCTGAAAATCGAACGGTAAAAAATGGATTAATGAGAATAATAAATAAAATGAAAACTCGACCAGACCTAGACAAGGAAAAAAACAAAAATATGATTTTGCAGAGGAACATAAATGGATTCTTTCCTCGATTATAACAATCACAATTATTAATCCAGTCAGAAAAACGTAATATAATTTGTCTTCAAGAAATAAATTTTAATAATAAGACAGGACAGCTAAAAATTACAGTGCCGTTTATAAAAATAGAAACACTCAGTTTCCAAGTAGAGGAGTTGCCACATATGTCAAAAATTCTATCCCATTCAGACATATAATTATAAATACGGACAGTTAGAAATGCTGTATAAAATATGTGTATGCAACATATACCTACCTAATAGTTTGATTGAACTAGAATCATTATTAGCCCAATAATCGCAGCCTTATGCTCTACAGGAGATATGAATAGTAAGAGCACTCTTCGGGATTCCATCAAGACTGATTCCCGAGGAAAATTTTTTAATAATTTATTAAAAAAATTTAACTTGGTTTTGCTAAATTCTAAAGTTTTGCTACCTCGCATCAATTCCAGAACACAAGGTTTCAGTTGCATAAACTTGTCAATTTGCACCTCGAACTTAGCCTTATTTTTGCAGTGGGAACCCATTAGACTTCTTGTATGGTAGCGACCACTTCCCAATCACGATTAAAAACTTAGTTACAGCTCCGTACACAGGCTCTGTTGATTGGTGGAACTTGAAAAATGTTGATTGGGAAAATTTTTCTTTTAGAGTAGAAATGTTATCGAAACGTTACCAGCCAAAAATTTATTTTCACAATTAAATATTAATAATGTTTTTAAACAATTTTTTGCAGCATTAAATTCAGCAGCAATGACTAGTTTTGGTAAAACAAAGGGTGGTAAAAATAAAAAGATAGTTCCCTGGTGGAATAAAGATTGCCAACACGCAACACAAGCATATATTCGAGCATTTAATAAATAGAAAAAACATAAAACTTAGGAAAATCAAATGAAATTTAAACAATTACGTGCCATACCTAGAAAAACATTGAAATAGAGCAAAAGGAACTCCTGGACACTACGATTTATATCAAACACTACAAGTCAAACATCATCTGGTTCTATTCATTATCTACTTCAATTATCTGTAACATAATTACAGATAATACAACATTATCTAATTCAATTATCTGTAAAATAATTTATTTTCGCCGATGATTTAACATTGTGCTGTAGAAGGAAAAATTTGAATATTACTAGAAATTTAGTTTAAAAAACTCTTAACAGATTATAAAATAAGTCAGAAACCTCCCCACCTTGGAATATGCCTTCTACTATTAACAGATACTTCTCTCCTATTATTGAACAAAATGGAAATACCACTATATATATATATATATATATATATATATATATATATATATATATATATATATATATATATATATATATATATAAGTCAAGGTCCGAAGCAAGGCTGTATTAAGCTTAATCATATACGCAGTCATGATAAACTTACCGCCTTAGAGCAATAAACTTCACTTGTACTTTAACAGTTAACAAAGTTGTTTCATTCATCCTTTTATTCTTTTTTTTTAAGTTATCTTTCACACCCACCTTATCTGATGCCGAAACCCGGGACGACGGGGAGTGAAGACCAAAGGTAGGAAATTTTTTTTTTCTTTTTCCTTTCGGTCTGGAGTGAGGGCTATTGATGGAAAGCGTTTAGAAGCCAGCCGTGCTTCAAGTCAATAACGAGCCTACAATACCTAGGGAAACCATGGCAGAAGCACCCGCTAACACCCTAGCCTGACTGAAGGTGAGAGCAGCCACGGCTCAAGATCTCCGGAAGGCGGTGTCGGACATAGAGCGGTTCACAGGAGAAATAGGTTAGCTAAACCATTTTCTGAAAAGTGTGGATCGCGTAATGACTCGCGTTGAAGTTAAGAGAGCCGAGGAACTCCTGGACGCGCATGATGCGGAATCCTTGAGAGCGGATCTGGTATGCAGTATAAAGAGAGGTATCCTGAACCTCATACAGGCGGATGAGGAGACTCCATGGGCCGTCATAAAGGAAAGATTGAAGAAGGCCTACGAGGGTGGAAGGTGTACCCCGGAAGAAGATCTCTTCCAGCTATTCCGGGAAACGAGGCATCCGAGACAAAGCAATGGGCAGTATACTGGTGAACTTTTGTTGAAATTCAACAAGATCACCGACAAGATGCGGGAAACTGCATCCGCACAAGAGGTGGAAGCGAGAATGGCCTTCTCATCTACCATCCTGAAGGTCAAGTTGGAACGAGAGACAGGAAGAAAAGACGGCTACCTCGAGAGAAGCCCTTCATTGAGGAGATGATGGACTCAAGGGCAATGGAAAAAGAGGTGAAAACCGAGCGAGAAGAACCAGGATGGAACAGGGTGACCTACAGGAAACGACGGGAGTCACCCTGGGCAGGCGGGACGCTCGGCCAGAACCAAGAGTAGCAGAGCGGTGGAAGCAAGGGGCGAGAAGACCAGCGCCATGGAAGAAAGGAAACAAGGCGTTGCCATGGGTGCGGCAAACAAGGGCACCTGGTGGCGCAATGCCCCCGCACCAAGTGTTTTGAGAAGCGGGACCGACATCCACAGGAGGAAAGAATTTCCGAGAGGAGAACCGATGGAGGTTAACCGACTGTGGAGGGGACGGAGGAGAAGTTCAGCACTCTCTTCAAGAGCCTCGGAGATATCAACGGCCTAAGAGTCACAGTGGGAAGCAGAACCAGGAAGCAGTGGTGAGGAAGGAGCCACTAGGAGGCCGAGGAGGAGTAGCGGGCAGAGGCGAGCGACACTGAAGGGACAAGTGGCAGCCTGAGGAAAGTGCCAGCAGAAAGGCGACCGCTTCATAGAGGTATGCAGTGTTGGAGAGAGGAGCAGCGGTCTGCCTACAATTCGTGTCGATAGAGGAGTGCGCTGCTTAGTGGACACTGGGAGCTCCAGCACCATTCTAAGCCGGCGAGCGGCGGAGCAGCAGAGTAGCGGCAACGGGACACTCCAGATCCAGGTATGTGCATGCAAACTTATAACTCTGGGTGGCCCTTGTGCAATTGAAGGGGAAGTCGAGATGGGGTTGGAAAGGTGGTCGGATAACGGGGAAAAGTTAAAAGTCACGCATTTAAGGAACTATTAATATACTTAAAATATAGAAAATCACGAAACTACACCCCACAACGCTAACTCAGAAGGGATACATTAGACATTAGATCGAGCTAGTTCTACGGTAATATATCAGTTAAGAGTACTGAATCTCACGAACCCGGAGAAATCATTCGAGGAAAAAATTAAGATTAGCGGTGATAATATACAACAATTTTCAAATAAATAAACTAAAAACGACACCCAATGAAATAACTTTCGGATTATCAATGAATTTTTATAATCAACATCCCTATTATACAAGAATACCTCGTTAATGAATATCACAAAACGCAGAAAATAATTTATGAAGGCACGAAAAAGAAAATCGAACAAACATATAATTAGAAAATAAAAACAAATATATTGATAAAGCAAATGCTAATAGAAACTATAGGTTTATCTGGTATAGTGGTAATAAAAACATTTTCGGGAACTCGAACAAAATTTAATAAACGATATGAAATAGGCAGAATAAAAAATAAGAGAATCGTTGGAAGGAAGAGGATCGCAATTAAAAAGGTACCTCCAAATAATATAAAAAGACCAAAAAAAAAAAAAAAAAAAAAAAAAAATTAACGAAAGAAGAAAAACTTCAGCTTGAGCTTGATAAATTATTGCATGAAAATATTGATAAAAATATTCGGGAACTACAGCATAAACGGTGCGTTTCTATTGTTCTAGATGATAATGGAGATCCGGCAGATTATGCTGAGTTTGCTGCACCTGATGCTTCTCACATCGGTTACGAACCTCAAGATTCAAAAACTGACAACCAGACCCAGAGCAATGATAATTCCGGTAAATAATTAACATTAATGAATACTACTTTTTACTTATATACTTACTTATTAATGAATACAACTTGACACTGTTGTTAAATGAGATAAAAAATTTAGATGCACATATAAAAATTCTTACATCCAGTATCAGTCTTGACTCCGCCTAGTGAGGTTCCTAAGCTCCGTACAGGATCTGATAAGTTTTTCTTTTTATTCTTAATATTTTAGGTCATTTCTCTATAAATAATTATTTAGTATCTGTTTATAGTTTTTTTTTTTTTTTTTTTTTTTTTTTTTTTTTTTTTTTTTATTGAATTCTATTTCGTATTTATTATTTATTCTTGTACATAATTTTTTTTTTTTTATATTCTATTCTATCATTAAAAAATAAAAATAAATAAATGGAGGATCCACCAGATCCTTTAAATAGTCCGATAGCAAAAAGAAAAAGACCACGGGGACGAATAAAACTTCCCCCTAAAAAATGGGGTCAGGAAATTAAAATAACCCCGAAATATCTGATAATAAAGAGATCAGACGTAGAAAATTTTAAAAAAGAGTCTCCTTTTTTTATAAGTAAATTTATAAAGTCAAAAAATATAAAGAAATTAAGAGACGGTTCCATATTATTAGAAACATTAAATGCAAAACAAACCGAGACCTTACTACAATGCAAGAATTTCGGGGGTCAATATCCAATAGAGGTGACTCCACAAAAAACCCTCAATTATAGTAAGGGTATCATTAGGTATTATGACTTTCAATTTTTAGATATACAGTAAATTAATTAATGAGCTCCTCCTATCATTATGGATATAGTAAGGAACAAAATCAAAAGGGGGGGATTATGAAATATTAACGAATTCATATATTGTGACTTTCCCCACACCACAACCACCTGAAACAATCCAGGTAGGTTATGAAACCATCAGGGTACAACCCTATATACCAAATCCCCTGCGGTGTTCTAATTGTTAAGGATTTTCCCACTCCACCGACCTCTGTAAAAAAAGAACAAATATGTATACAATGTGGAGAGAAAAAACATGAAGAAAATATTCGATGCAGTCGAACGCCAAAATGTGTAAATTGCAAGGGACAACAAAATGCTTTAGAACGTAACTATCCAATTTTTATTTTGCAATAAGAGATTAAATCGATTCAAACTAATTTTAAAATATCACTTAATAAAGCGAAAAAATTTTTTTAGAGAAAAACCCCAAATTATGGAAATAAAACATTCGCAGAAATAGCGAGACAAAATAGCAAAACAATAGAAAAGAGATAAATAGGTATTCAAGTGAACACGATGTTTACATTTGGAGAAAATATAAAAAAGTTAAATACTCAAGAAGCAATAAAACCAGGTAACAGTAAAACCGTAAACATCGATAAAGCTACGATGTTTACACTTCCACTTAATTTCCCTCCCCCCACCTTACTTTTCTCCGCCCCATCCCTACCGCTTCCTTCCCCGACGCCGCCACCTCCTCCTTCCCCCCCCCCCCCCCCCCCACTGCCAGCTCCGTCAACTTCAACCACAATAATAGACGGGGACACCACCGCTCTCAATAATAACATGCTTATGTATATCGATGATACAGGTCAGGCAACCGACGAAGAAAGTCACATAAAAGTAACCCATAAGAAAAATGGAAAAAAAGAATCAAAGGTAAAAAATGATAAAAACTAGAAACAATAAGAATAATGATTATATATACTTACCTATTTACTGATAATATGTCTATTTTCTTTCTATATCTATTATACACGTATACAATCCCTTTTCTTTATTTATTTATTTTTCAATCCTTAATATTAATTGTTCTTATTATAATATTTACAGCTTCTTTCTCTTTGAAATATTTTTTAATATTGACTCAACCGCCCATTATTACTACATGTATCTCTCGATCCCCTAATATTATTTATATTTCACTATCCTGTTTTTAACCTTTTTTTATTCCTCATACTTTAAGAGTTTTAATTCAGATAAACAATCAATTACATTTATTTATCTCCTAACTCACCTTATATCTCTTACTTATTTATCGCCTTATTCCCACATATTTATTTTTTTAATCTACCTAACAAACCTAAGAAATCACTATAACTACATTAATTATGTACGATCATTTTCTTACGTAAAATTGCACAATATTATTAAATACATATATGCCAATCCTATGTCCGTACAATATGTACATCTTATAAACAACAGTACAGAAGCCAATCTATCTGAATTAAATATTTTCTTTATATGTACTAGACACCTAAGTAATATTGTTATTTATTTGTTATCAATTACTCTTCGGTTTATTAACCTTTTTTATTCGTCTATCTTATTAACTTCCATTATTTATTCACTAGCCTTGTTTATTTTCAATATTCTTTCTACACTATAGGCGATTTCAAATATACTTTACTCAACTTCAGGTATCTTCAACCACCATTCATACCACTTATTTTATTATTGGATACTGTTCTATAAATCATCTACTGTTTTACTTCCTATTCATCCCATATGACCTTAGTTCAATGGAATTGTAATGGAGTCAAACCACATTACAACGATAAAAAAATATTAATAAAAAACGTAGACCCATTTTTTATAAGTCTACAAGAAAGTCATCTCGAACCATCCGATAAATTTACTCTAAAGGGATTCGATTCTTCAGGAAAGACGATTCAAACAATGATCGTGCATGCGGAGGTTTAGCAGTGTAATAGAAATAGATACGCCCCTTCAGATTGTCGTAGTTACGGTCCATTTTGGCATTTCTCTTACCCTTTGCTCCATATACATACCACAGGACAATTCTATACAGTTAGAACACCTCCAACACATACATAAACAATTACCCAAGTCTGTACTCTACACCGGAGACCTCAATGGACATAATACCATTTGAGGATGTAAAGACACTAATAGACGAGGACGTTTGATAGAAAATTTTATAGAAGAATCCAATCTTCTGAAATTAAATATAGGTGAACCGACTTTTTTAAGTTCTTCATATGGCACATACTCAGCAATAAACCTATCCTTATCCAGCCCCACCTTATACCACAAAATAGATTGGACAGGACTCCCAGATCTCTATGCAAGTGACCATTTTCCCCTTCAGCTGAAATTCCCTAACACAAGTGACAAATACAACCGGAAACCAAGATGGTTAATTGAAAAGGCAGACTGGCCACTTTTTTCTGCTCTAGCAAACCCTCCTCAAACATCAGTAAATGATTTAGACATTGATGATGGATGCCAAGCAATTACTGAAGCAATACTCTTAGCAGCTGAAGCTACTATACCTCAAACTAAAGAAAATTACAGGAGACCATCTGTACCTCGGTTTAATCCACAATGTAAAGAGGCCATCAAGAATAGAAGAAAAGCCCTTAGCAAAACATATGAATTCGAATAATCTGATCGAGTATAAAAAACAAAGATCATTGTGCAGAAGAACTCTGAACTGCAGTTAACAGGAGTCATGGAGGTCTTTTGTAAAAACTTCGACTCCAGCAAATGTTGTGTGGAATAAAATTAGAAAAATTAAAGGCATAAATACCTACTCCCATTAGATATACATTAATTAAAGAGGGGAAACTATACGAAGAACCTGAGTTAGTTGGAGACCAGTTCGCTACATATTCAAAATTATATAGCGAACCCTCAGCAGAAAATAATACAAATATTAATTTTGAATATGATGGTTCACAACTATTTTATAACTCTTCATTTACATTGTGGGAACTGCAATCAGTTTTAAGAGAAGTCAAAGGTTCCACACCAGGACCGGATAATATCCGTTACGATATGCTCCAACACTTACCAAAAAACTCGTTAAACTGGCTTCTAAATTATTATATATCACATCTGGAACAGTGGTAATATTCCAAGCTCTTGGCTACAGACGGAGGTAGTTCATATTTTAAAAACTGGCCAAGACGAAAGATACCCATCAAACCACAGACCAATTTTTCTAACCAGCTGTTTATGCAAACTTATGGAGCGAATGGTCAATAAAAGGCTAAAGTGGATATCAGAAAAAAAAACCATTACATCCAAAATTTTCAATGTGGCTTTCATAAAAACAGATTAACTATATCCAAATGGAGGCTGAACTCCAATATGCCTTTATTCAAGAAGAACAAGCTGAGGCTATTTTTTTCGATATGTATAAGGCATTTGATAGAATTAGCTCTACCGTAATTTTAAAAAAACTTTTAAGTTTAGGATTTCAAGGTAATCTCCCGATATTCATCCAAAAATTTCTGGATCGTCGCCATTTTTGTGTTCGAATAGGAAATGTACTATCAAAGAGATGTGAACAAAATAACGGTGTCCCTCAAGGATGTGCTCTAAGCCCAACCCTCTTCATGATGGCTGTCAGTGACCTGGGTACCAACTTACCTCGTGGTGTCAAAACAATGCTCTTTGCAGACGACTTTGCGCTTCTATGCCGTTCCAAAGACTTGAACTTTATAAAAGAAAAATTACAAACATCAATAAATCGGATCAGTCAATGGTCACAGACGTCAGGAATTCAATTTTCTTCCGAAAAAACAAATGCCTATACTTCAGTAGAAAAAGAAAAACCCCACAATTACCAGAACTACTGCTCAACAACGTAGCCTTACCCTATGTAAGTCACTCAAGATTCTTAGGGTTAGTGTTTTATAAGAGACTTACTTGGGAAACTTAAGTTACTAAGGGTTCTTAGTGGAACGAACTGGGTTGCCGACCGAACCACACTACTCAAGATATACCAATCGGTGATATGCTCAAAGATGGACTACGGCAGTTTCATCTATGGTTCAGATTGGTCAATCTTGCAAAATTCTCAGTAAAGTTCCAAACGAAGACTAACGCCACGCTCCCATTAGCCGTAAGATTATTATCCTTAATTAACAAATTATTCAATATAAAAACACCAGGAAGTAATACACCACCATGGACGATAATAAAACCTCAATTACACCTGGAACTCTCGATGTTCTCAAAAGGAAATACTCAGTCAAATGATTACAAAGAAAGATTCCTGAAGATAATTAATGGACTACCGGAAAATGAACTGATTTTCACAGATGGGTCTAAATCTGAATCAGCAACTGGTTCGGCTTTCGTTACTTCCCATCTGACTTACAAATGAAAACTACACCAGCAATGTAGTGTTTATACGGCGGAAGTAAATTCGATAGTAATGGCACTAGAACATGCCAAGTCTTCATTTATAGGGAATATTACTATTACTACTGATTCATTAAGTGCTCTTAAAGCATTAGATAATATGTATTCCAACCATCACGGAACTCAACGAATTTTAGAAATTGGAAAACATCTTAACGAAGACGGAAAATCGGTTCATTACGTATGGGTACCAGGTCATGTCGGAATAAAAGGCAACGAAATGGCGGATAAAACTGCAAAAGAGGGCCTTGCTCTCCCTGGCCCTGGTAGGGTGCTACTAACACCATCGGAGCTAGCACATCCCCTAAAAGAGGATATAAATAGGAGATGGCAAGAGGCATGGCAATCTAGTCCTCCAAGTAAACTTAAGAAAATCAAGAGAGATGTAAAGCCCTGGCAGACATCAATTCGCAGAAGCCGCAGAGAAGAAGTAGTACTGACCCGGCTCAGAATCGGACATTCAAAACTGACACACGTACATCTTATCACTAAAGAACTACCTACAAGATGTTATCATTGCGCCAATACTCTAACAATAACCCACATTTTTGAAGAATGCCCATTTTATCTTCAAAAACTCAACTTGCTATGAATACCGAACAGCATTGCGGTAGCATTGGGGAAAAATAACCGTAAAATAGATTTAGTAATATCGTGGCTTTCAAAACTTAAAATATATAGAGAGATATAATAATACATTAGATTAGTAATCACTGCAAATAATTAAAATTTACTACATCATGACAGGTTTAATACTCATCTAAAACTAATAAGTAGTTGTATTTATTTGTTGTCTCAGAAAAAAACGTGATTATAAGTATATTACGTATTATAATTAAAACATAAAAATAAATAGTCAGACTAGATCCCACTAGAGGGGCCTGTGGCGGGAGGGGTGAGGGTTCGGTGTCCCGGAGTCCCTATGGCTGTGGTGAGGGTGGGGAGACGTACCTTTCTCACAGAGCGTTTTAGCTCCGAGGATTGGAAGGATGTGGACTTTCCTAAAAACCCGGTGGATTGTACCGATGTAGTTAGGATTTAAACATGGCTTTATCTGCATCCACCGATCGATCCTCGTTATAGAAAAAAAAAGAAGAAAAAAAAAAGTGGGTTTGGGGTGCCTCATATGCTCCTAGCCGTCCCTTGTGGGCTCCTGGCGCTTGTCCTTATACCTTCGGTTCAGTCAAGTCCTCACCAGAGATATTTCCAAATTAAAGCAATGCTAGTTGTTTATTTTTTAAAATTTAAATTGTATTCCTACTGAGCGTTGATGACCTAGATGTTTTACGCTCTAAAACTCCAATGAACAACAATTAAAATTCTTAAATCGAACCAGAATACAAAGCACTGAATTCCATTCTAACTTATCGTTATGAAAATATATTAAATAAAATGGACCATTTAATCAAACAAAAACGAACCAAGCGCGGCCTTATCAATGGTTTGGGTTCAACTATCAGCTGGCTAACAGGAAATATGGATGTAAGCGATAAAGAAAAAAGTTCGAACAGAACATTTATCATATCGAACACAACGAACAAGCAAGGCTTAGTCTTAGTAATCGAATAACAGCGAAATTGAATAAAGACATTACTATCTTAAATTATTATAAAAAAAACAACAATAACAAAAAAAACAAATACAAGACACTAATCACATCATTGAGATTTCGTTACAAAAACTAAACCATCACGATTTTCTAGCAATATTAACATTACTTAATGGAAAAGTTAGGGAAACCGAAGATTCCATAGAATATTGTACTACAGGTCTATAACACTCCAGTATTATAAACAAAAACGAGTTTCAGAATATATATAAAACACCGAATTAAATTGGCTAATAGGGATCCCTATATCCCTTCTGAATATGCCATGTCCAGTTATAGAAAATAATAATGTTTTTATCCTACATGTTAAACCAATGTTTATATATATATTAAGGAAAAGGTCAATATTTAACACACAATTAGAAATTAAGAAAACTAATATAGGGCTTGTCTTTCATCTGTACTCTACTTCTCTGATAAACTTAGAAGGGGACACCTAATAACACTAATCTACCTATTGCATATGAGAATACTGTAAACATACCTTTTATTTCTGAAAATGTTCCTGGAAAAGTAGTTACTGTGAATATGACTGTTCAAACCTTAGGTAATATTTAGTTGACTCCGATTAATATTGAGCAACTAGAAAGTTATGATATAAGAACAGACAAAATTTGGTTTTATGTAATAACATTCCTAATTGTATTCTTATTATTTTTTCATGTTTATAAACAAGTTTATAAATAAGTTCCTAAGAAAGCGTAAAACTAAGACACATGTAATCCGCATACCTATGGAACCTCTCCTTTCCTTTACACCATCCTTTAGTGTATACTTTATGTACTAACACCCTGCAAAAATTCAGCTTTCCCCTAATTAGTTACGACACGAAACCTTTATTGACTGGAAAATACGCCTAGCAGCTCACTTTGTGATGTTTAATAGTTTATAAGACAGGTGATGGGAGTTGGTGTAGCTAGAAATGGTGGGCCGCAATATCTTAGGTCCTAGTACAGAGGAGATTAAATTTACCTATAATGGCCTCAAGAAATATCTTCTTATAAAACTAAAAATATATACATAAAATAACTTACAGCCTTATGATTACAATATATATATATATATATATATATATATATATATATATATATATATATATATATATATATATATAAAATAATAAATTCCTGATACATGAAATAACTTATAAAACTAAAAAAGGTTTAACGAAAAATTCCTGGTACATTAAATGCATAGTTTCCACAGCTGAACAAAACATAAAAATGAAATTTAAAAAAACCTGTAAAAAGAGTAAACAACAATTATTATGCAAATCACTCAAACACAAGAATACTAGTGGTGTCTTCACCCCTGAAACAGCCACAGGCGTGAGCTGTAACACGACATGACGAACTCGGAGTTTTTCTAGATGGACTGTTCGGACTTGCGAGAGATGGCTTACTTCTCGAATGGTATATACTTTATATTCTCTTATAGAAACGATTTTCAATGGGCCCTCTTACTGAGCTGCGTTTTATTGCATGCTGTCCTTAACCAACGGAATACATCTGTTGCTAGCGGAAGGGACCCTCTCGAAGCGACCTACAATTTTTCGTTAGCTGTAGCCACACTACTCGATTACTTCCCGAACAGTAAGCCATGAATATTGAAGAGCCGTGTGTGCCTGCGAAAGGTGCTCCCGCAATACCTCGTTATTAACTGTTATGAGATCTCCCCGATTTAGGCTAGCCTTTCCATACACGATCTTAACTGGTGATAGTTCCGTCACCGAAATATCTTATGATCATACGTCCACGGCGTTCCTTCGAACGGATCCGAATTCCGCCCCCATTTAAGAAGTTGAAGGTGTCTTGTGTGTGTCTTGAAAGAGTTCAAGAATTTAAAAGATTTATAATTTAAATCTGTAAAAAAGAAAGGCCTATGATTTTTGTTTGTCAATTATGTGATCCCTGAAGGGAGTGGCAGTGTGATGGGTCGGCTACAGTAACGTAGTTCCAGCAACGTTGCTCCGCACCTCTCCTCAGTGGCCTTCCCTAATCGCGGCGACTATAGCCTAATCAATGTTCTGTGGGTGCGGTCGAAGAGCTTCATAACACACTAGGAGAACACCTTCAACTTCTTAAATGGGGACGGAATTCGGACCCGTTCGAAGGAACGCCGTGGACGTATGATCATAAGATATTTCGGTGACGGAACTATCACCAGTTGAGATCGTGTATGGACAGGCTAGCCTAAATCGGGGACATAAAGTATACACCAAAAAAACACAAAGTCCCGACCTCCACCCTTCAGCAACATTACAAGTATAGAACTCTGTTTATAAGCTGACAGCTCAAAACCTAATAATGCTATCGGAGTGTTCTCTTTTTTATTATACTCTTAATATTATTAAAAACAAATTATGTTATATACACTTTTTATGTAGATAGCTTAGTTTCGCCGTAATACTTAATCATATACAGAAAACTGCCACTACAAAAAACAAAACGTAACTACAACAAATTATTGATTTTATCATTACTTTTTGGGAAGAAAAGTGTTAAACAAAACTTATAGATAATATAATTAGCTTTAAAATGATGGCTTCATAGAGAGCGTTGAAAGAGCAGTGGCCACCGCTCCGCCGGTCTTAGCAGGGCCGTGCTGAGGTGCATAAACACATATACTGCTGTTCATAATCATGGATTTTGAATCGGAGAAAAAGTTCTGGAGTTATTGTGATAAATGTGACCAAAAAAAAAAAGAGTTTTTCAGAACAGTACGGGTTTATCAATATTAAACAGCTTTCAGATGAAAAAAATAGAAATTTGAGTCGGACAAACAGTTTCGGAGTTATTGCCAAATGAGTAGATAGAATGACTTTTTTTGCAAATTTTCTTTGCTTATTTATGTATATATGTGCTAAAACTAACGTTTTCCGAGTTCCGAGATCAGACAGCCAGCAACATACGACTTTCACCCCCTCTCTCCCTTAAATCCAAAGAAATTTTGAGAAAGACTCTTAATCACACTTACAGCAAAGGGTGGTGAACAATATCCAGTAGTCAGATCTTTTGATTTTTGAAGTTGAATTTTCGATGCTAAATTTTGTACTATATAAGTGATACAAGTAAACTATAGACCATAATAGCACAAAAAATGCGAAGTAATAACCTAAAAATAAACGTTATTACATTGTTGCTGCATTTCAACTAATATCTATCCATGATCATGAACAGCAGTATATGCGTTTATGCTCCTCAGCACGGCCCTGCTAAGACCGGCGGAGGGGTGTCCACTGCTCTTTCAACGCTCTCTATGAAACCATCGTTTTAATGTTATGCGTTATGAGACACATCATTTTAAAGCTAATTATATTATCTATAAGTTTTGTTTAACACTTTTCTTCCCAAAACGTAATGATAAAAATCTATAATTTGTTAAAGTTACGTTTTGTTGTTTGTAGTAGCAGTTTTCTGTATATGATTAAGTATTACGGCGAAACTAAGCTATCTATATAAAAAGTGTATATAACATAATTTGTTTCTAATAATATTAAGAGTATAACAAAAAAAAAGAACACTCCGATAGCATAATTAGGTTTCGAGCTGTCGGCATATAACCAGAGTTCTGTACTTGTAATGTTGCTGAAGGGGTGGGGGGAAAAGCAAGAGGGGTGGAGGTCGGGACTTTGTGTTTTTTTTAGTGTATACTTTATGTACTAACACCCTGCAAAAATTCAGCTTTCCCCTAATTAGTTGCGACAAAGGCTAATTTCTTGCTTTCATTGACTGGGCTATATAAACAGTCTCCAGGGACGATAAAACAAAAATATTTTGTACTGACTGTCAGTCCATTTACCATGTCAAATATTTGAAAGGTGACAGCATTAATCCAGATAGTTCTAAAGATCAAATAAAAAAATGGCTATTGTAAATTGATATCAAAGGCGGCAAAAGATGAAAGCTCAATGTTGGAACTACTGAAAGGACTAATTAAGGGTTAAGCGAATCTTTCTAGTTAATAGCACATCAAAGAAAACTCCATCTCACCACAGCAGACAGATTAGATCAAACAATTATAAATATCAGCTGCTGGTAGATGATAATGCTGTAGAAGTCTGCAAAACCTTTTTTCTCAATACGTTTGCGATCAGTGAAAGGTATGTCTATACCGCTTGGAATAAATTGGATAAAACTGGAATTGTTGGAGATGAAGAACGCGGCAAACATAAAAACCATGGAACCTTACCTCCAGATGCTGTTGAATATGCCAGGCAGCATATTGATTCATTTCCTGTAGTTGAGTTCCATTATCTTCGTGCCCAGATGAGAAGGAAGTACATCGATGGACAATTAACACTTGCCGAAATGTATCGTCGTTGCGTTAAGAAATGCCAGGAGGATCACAAATCACATACTAAAGGAGAGCAAATAACGTGAAATTTTTAACACCCAGTTTAATATTGGTTTTTTGTGCCTCGGAAGGACCAGTGTGCAACCTGTCATCAGTACAACAATTGCACAGAAGACGATAAAAAGAATAAAGAGAGAGATTGCCAGCATCGTCGAGAAAATGTGAAACTGACCAGAGAAGAACGATCGGAGGATATAAAATGTGCCAAAGTAACACAGGTAATCAAAGTATGTGAATATGATTTACAGGCAATAATCCCACTACCATCAGGTGATGTATCCAGCTTCTTCAACAAACGCCGTTTAAACATATATAACTTCACTATTTTTTAAAACATTTCAAGGCCGGCTTTTGTTGTTACATCTGGGATGAAAATCGTGGCAAAAAAGGTGCTATCGAGATAGCAAGTTGTGTATATAACTAAACTCAACTGCGCAGCTCAAAACATGAACAAATTTCTTGCCACAATGTATAATTATATTTTACAAGAACATAAAACCCTGGAGACCATCACCCACAAATATTTAACAGTAGGTCACACACAAAATGTAGGAGATTCTATGCATTCTTGCACTGAACGTCAGTTTAAGAGAAGCCTTAAAAGTTCACCAATTTATTCACCTTCACAATTTGCTGGAATAGTGGGTGCTGCAAGAAAACTTGCTTTGCAGCACCCACTATTCCAGCAAATTGTGAAGGTGAATAAATTGGTGAACTTTTAAGGCTTCTCTTACACTGACATTCAATGCAAGAATGCATAGAATCTCCTAGGTGGATAGGACCACCCTCTACACATTCCTGAAAAAATTGGAAATAATATTTTTAGTTCCACTGATTGCCCATTTTTGGTCTAGATTGACTGGACTATTACCTGGATAACATGTAATGGAGAATCCCATAATGTAACAATGCTGAAAAAGCTTCGAGTTGATCTCAGTGACCCTAACAAAATCAAATGCAAGCTTAATTTCGAAAATAATGACATAATCGCATTTTTAGATCCATGTCATGTTTTAAAACTAGTTCTAGATCTCCACATTTTTTATAAGATGACTCTCATTACTCATTATTAATCAGATAGATCGGAATGATATTTTTTAAAGTCCGAATCCACCATTTTTTTTAAAATATCAATGATAATATACATAAAAATAAAATGAAATCGAAAAGTAATAAAATATTCAATTTTAAAGGCCCTTGATAAACAAATAATAGGAAAAATAAAGTTTTTCCAAGTTTTTTTTTTTTTTTTTTTTTTTTTTATTCCTAAACTACCAATAAATTCGAAAGAGCTGAAGCTTAAGTTAGAGGATAAACTTGTAAATAATTCTGAGGTGGAGTACCCCGGGGTGATAGCGGATATATCCTCGCATAAGCCGGGTATCAGCCGTCAGTTTTATTGGCATGCTACTCATAACACGATTTATGCCTGGCTATTTTAAAATAAAATGGGACGTTTATTAGATTTTAAAGTAAGTTTTGACCAAACGTTATAATTTTATAATGCTGGTGACTGTGATTAAATTTGATAATATGACGACAGGTTCCCCTTTCTGCCATCAAGCAATGGTAATTTGTTTTAGTTTTGAGAAAAGTGAAATTTCATTCAAAGGTTTCTCGTTTCTTCAATAATAAGGTTATAACTGGCCTTGTGGGTGAGGTAAAAAAAAATTAAAAAACTCAGAGACCGGTCACTACTCGTCAAAACATTTAAGGGCCAACAATCAGTGATTTTATTCAAAGGTAAAGAATTTGGGGGATAATTCCCAGTTACTGTTCAACTACATCAACCGCTCACCTATAGCAAAGGTGTTAAACAAATTTTAAGTACCTCAAGATTAAAGAAATAAAAAAATAACTGAGGGAAGTTATTACAGACATTGTATTAAAATCAAGAAAATGGCAGTGACATTCTCACCCATAATTACATAATAACATTTCCGACACCCATTGCCCCCAAAACAATTAGAGTAGGGTATCAGGCAGTACCTGTGCAGGCTTATATACTTAACCCCCCCCCCCCCCCCACCACCCCGGTGCTTTAATTGTTTGGGTTTCTATCATCCCACAGCACAATGTAAAAAAGAGGCAATTTGCATTCAGTGCGGACAAATCAAACATACTGACGGTAACTCAAAATGTACCTTACCTCCCAATTGTATTAATTGTTGTGGTTCTCATAATGCCCTAGATCGATCATGCCAAAGTTTTCAAATACACAGAGAAATTAAATCTATGACAAATTAATAAAAAGATATCACTACAAGAGGCAAAGAAAATATATAAAGAAATGTAACCCAACTCCTCTAATAAAACCTTTGCCCACGTAATAAAGGAAAAAATAAATATACTACAAAAAAGGATGCCAGCTTATCACGGACGCTATACTGAAGGCATAGTCAAGCAAGCAACGAAGGATTTTTAGGGGAGTTAATTCATGTAGAAGCCAATTTAGGCACAGTTGTAGGGGGAGGTGTCCTTAACAACATACTATAAGTACTGGGGGGTGGGGGTGGGGTGTAGCTAAGGGAGGGGGGGCGCTCTAAATGTTGTTTTTTTTTCAGTTTTTCGTTAATAACTCGAAAAATCTTACCTCTAGCGAAAATATGTATATGTACTAAATTAATTTACATAAAATTGTTTACAAAAAAGGTTCTATACATGTTTTTTCTGGGATCAATGCTTAAGAAGATATGGAATATGGAAAATGTAAAAATGTAAAAAAAACACTTTTTTATTGTTAAAAGTTATATATTAATTGTTAAAATTCCAATGTTTATTGTTACAAATGAAAAGTTTATTATTATTAATTGAATGCTTATTGCTAAAAATATAATTATTGTCGTTTAGCCTAATATGCTTATTATGGTACTTGCGGTAAGTCGCACTTTTCCTCAAAAACACGTTTTCGGTACTCTTTTGGTTATAACTCCGAAACTATTTGTCTAATCTGGAATTTCTTGTTTTAATCATAAACCTGATTAAATTTATAATCAGATACTATATATTTAGTTTTAATTAAGTTCCGTGAAATATCCATTCCACCTTGCTGAATTCCGCGTACTGTTGTAAAATCCTTATTTTTTCGGAACATTTATCATTATAACTCTAAAATATTTGGTTGATTCCGAATTTCTTTTTTCAATCTCATAGTTGGTTAAATGTGCTATTAGATCCTATATATCAATCAATTTTCATTAACGTCCGTGAAACACCCACGCCAGCCTACTTAACATATCAAAAATGTCATTTTTTGCCAAAACATACATATTAAGTGTTCTAGCATGGGTATTACACGGAATATAATTAAAAGTCGTAGATGGGACTTGATAGATAATTTAAGTAGCTTTAAAATGAAAAAAAGCAATTTGGGATCGGACAAATTGTTTAGGAGTTATAGAGAAAATAGGCCAAAAAAAAAAATAATTTTATAACAGTTTGCAGTTGTTACCGTGCTGGCAAAGGTATTACACGTAGTTTTATCAAAATTTGATAACTATTAATTATAGAGTTATAACGAGAAATGTTCCGAAAAAATAAGGATTTCACAATGGTACGCGGAATTCAGCGAGGTGGAAAGGATATTTCATGGAACGTATTTAAAACTAAATACATAGTATCTGATAATAAATTTAACCAGCTTTAAGATGAAAAAAAGATATTCGAAATTAGACAAATAGTTTCGGAGTTGCAGCTAAAAGAGTACCGACAAACGTGTTTTTGAGGAAAAGCGCGACTTACTGCAAGTACTTTAATTAGCATATTAGGCTTAACAACAATAATTTTATTTTTAGCAATAAGTATTCAATTAATAATAATAAACTATTCATTTGTAACAATAAACATTGGAATTTTAACAATTAATATATAAATTTTAACAATAAAAACGTGTTTTTTTTTTTACATTTTCTATATCCCCCCCCCCCCCCTCTATATCTTCTTAAGCATTGACCCAAAAAAAAAAAAAATGTATAGAACCTTTTTTGTAAACAATTTAACTTAGTGCATAGACAAATTTTCGCTAGAGGCAAGATTTTTCGAGTTATTAACCTTTAAGCTCCAGCGCTTCTACATGAATTACGTCCCCTACTTACTGCAAGTACTTTAATTAGCATATTAGGCTTAACAACAATAATTTTATTTTTAGCAATAAGTATTCAATTAATAATAAACTATTCATTTGTAACAATAAACATTGGAATTTTAACAATTAATATATAAATTTTAACAATAAAAACGTGTTTTTTTTTTACATTTTCTATATCCCCCCCCACCCCTCTATATCTTCTTAAGCATTGATCCCAGAAAAAAAATGTATAGAACCTTTTTTGTAAACAATTTTATATAAATTAACTTAGTGCATAGACAAATTTTCGCTAGAGGCAAGATTTTTCGAGTTATTAACCTTTAGATCGCCCTTCGGCCTTTTTTGGTCTTCGTTGCTTGGACTAGCAGCAAAACCAACCGTCCCTAGAAATAAGGGTTCCTCCAAGAGACCCTCCATGCCCTGGTTCAACGAAGATTGTTAAATAACCATCCGAAATCGTAGAAAAGCACTAAAAAAGTTCCAAAAACAGCCCAACCAAAGAAACTTCATTGAATACAAAAAACTAAGAGCCCTATACCGAATAACAATAAATAATACTTAAGCACAATCCTGGAAACAATATGTCCACCCCGACTAACCAGGTATGGAATAAAATAAGAAAAATATACTAAACTTATTGTGGAACCAGCTACACCTTACTATACGAAGGGAAATTAACCAACAACCCTGCAATAGTCGCCCGACCATTCGCTGAACACTACTCGGAAATATTCAATCCACCACCCATACCTACAACCACCATAGAACTGGCAAACTTCGATGAAGAGGCCACTTGCGATCCAACTGAAGCTTTTGAAAGGGACTAAAACCGCCCATTTTCCATATGGAAGCTAGGGTCGATCATGGGATGCCTCAAA